>CM067167.1:187515200-187542700 GCA_034093135.1 Erigeron breviscapus
TAGAAAATGTTGCTCAGAATGTTGAGCAGGCTGGTCAATTGGACTTGAATGTAGAAGTTGGTGAACAGGCTGGTGATGAAACAGTTGGTGAAACATTTGTCTGGGATGAGGCTGATTCACCCATGTCAGAAGGTAATATTTTTGATACTGACATGAGTTTTCTTGGAGATGATGTAGTAGAAATAGAACGCTTACCAGAAATGCCACCACCTCCACCAGCAAATTCCACCACCAGAATCACAAATGCCACCACCTCCCACCACCTTCAATTCCACAAACCACTCCATACTTCACTCCACCAACAATTCAAATTTCATAATCTCAACCCCCACCACTTGAAACTCCAGATGACTTATCTTAACAACGTGTGCTGGACTCAACAGTTGTAACTGCTGAAACTACTTCTGAAGAGGTCTGGACACAAGTACCTTTCATGACCAGAATGACTTCCAATCTTGATCCTCCCAGTGGTCCCTCCTCTTCTTCTTCAGCCAAAGATAGCTTAACTTCGTAAGGTGAAAAACTGAACGAAGATAGCTTAAGTTCGTAAGCTTCAAAACGAAAATCAGATAATTTTCTATCTTCGTTTTCCTCAATCGCGTCGAAACTAGGTATTCCTCCAACAAAACATCCGGTTCTGAACAAAGATAGCTTAACTTCGTAAGGTGAAAAACTGAACGAAGATAGCTTAAGTTCGTAAGCTTCAAAACGAAAATAAGATAATTTTCTATCTTCGTTTTGCTAAATTCGTTTTCTATCTTCGTTTTGCTAAGTTCGTTTTCTATCTTCGTTTTCCTCAATCGCGTCGAAACTAGGTATTCCTCCAACTGAACGAAGATAGCTTAAGTTCGTAAGCTTCAAAACGAAAATAAGATAATTTTCTATCTTCGTTTTGCTAAATTCGTTTTCTATCTTCGTTTTGCTAAGTTCGTTTTCTATCTTCGTTTTCCTCAATCGCGTCGAAACTAGGTATTCCTCCAACAAAACATCCGGTTCTGAACAAAGATAGCTTAACTTCGTAAGGTGAAAAACTGAACGAAGATAGCTTAAGTTCGTAAGCTTCAAAACGAAAATCAGATAATTTTCTATCTTCGTTTTGCTAAATTCGTTTTCTATCTTCGTTTTGCTAAGTTCGTTTTCTATCTTCGTTTTCTATCTTCGTTTTCCTCAATCGCGTCGAAACTAGGTATTCCTCCAACTGAACGAAGATAGCTTAAGTTCGTTATGTAATATCTAAACTTGTTCTAGCTACCACGGTCTATCATGTTTGGCAAGAAAGAAATCTTCGACTTTTTCAGCAAAAGAAGCGGGCTGAAAGTCAATTGGTGGAGATAATCTTATCTACAATTCGTCTCAAGTTGATGACGTTTAAATTCAAGAAGAACAGACGAGTAGATGAGGTCTTGGTTCGTTGGAAGCTTCCTACTATATTACTTAATCCTACTTAGTATTTGGATTTGTGTACCTATCTAGTTTGATTGCATTGTATGTCTATAGTTTGTAGCGAGTTCTAGATAGGTTGTGGAAGTGACGAAACACTTGCCACGTTTGGTTTTTGGTCGTTGCTTTTTTAGCTTGTGTTTGTACATAGTCGACATGATATTCAATCATGTCGCCTGAACTTCATTGTTTTTTGGGTGATTTATATACTAACCGGGGTACAATTGTATCCTCTTACCCAAAAAAAAAATAGTTATTAGATAAATTGATTGAATTTTCGGTTGGGGCAGTTTGGGAAGATATACGCCCAAGAAGTGATAAAGTTCCTTGGTTTCACTTGGTTTGGTTCTCTCAATGTATCCCCAAACACTCGTTTATATTATGGTTAGTCGTATTGAGGAAGCTTAAAACACAAGATTTGCTTAGAGATTGGGACTTGGTTGATGGATCGGATGGGAACGTATTGTTATGTCCTCTATGTGGGACACAATCTGATTCACATTCTCATCTTTTCTTTGATTGTAGTTACTCATCTCAGGTTTGGTCTTCTATTTGTGGAAAACCTCTAGTTCATTCGAGTCCTTCCGGGTGGGATGTTATTGTGGCTGATATTCTACAGTTCGCGCATAAGAAATCTGTTGTTAGTGTGGTGACCAAGCTCTCTCTAGCAGCTTCGGTTTACTATATTTGGAAAGAACGTAATGCTCGGCTTTTTGCTAAGAAGAAGAGGAGTGCTGATCAACTTGTTAATGAAATTATTCACACCATTCGATTAAAGCTGCTTACTTTTCGGCTCAAGAAAACTAAAAGAGTGGACGAGCTACGAATTGCATGGGATCTATCTTCTTTAATTATTCATGATAGTTAGAGTTTTGTAATTCTCATGTGTAATTATTAGCTTGTAGTGTGTTTTCCTGTTTTAAGTGGTTTTTGCACGTAGTGCATGGTTGTAATAGTCAATCTAGTACTCAACTAGATTGCCTGAATTTTCATTTTATATTAATTTTATAACCAGGGGTGACGGCCTTTACCGAAAAAAAATATATATGTGTGTATATAGATTGTGCACCTACGCATATTTAGTTCACATGTAAAAACGTTATCGGTTCATATGTGCATATATCTATTCATATTTGAATACTTGTGCATATGCAAAAATCATGCTTTTATGAATATGTAATTATCAATTGTTGATAATAGATGGACATGGCCAAATGACTGGACAAATAGATTTCTGAATATTCATATTCCACACCTTAATGAGTTGGAATCGGATCGACTCATGTGGAGAGATTCTAGTGATACTTTGCAGGATTTTTCTGTCAGTGTGGCATGGGAGGATTTGCATCCTAAAGCTGATGTTGTGGATTGGTCTCCCATTGTTTGGTTTAATCAGAATGTGCCAAAGCATGCATTTATTATGGTTGGTTTTCAAACAGAAGTTGAAGACTCAAGATATGATGACCCAGTGGGATGTTAATAGTTCCATACCTCTTTGCTGCCCGTTATGTGATTTACAACCGGATTCACATAATCATCTGTTCTTTGAATGTCCTTTCTCTTCACAGGTTTGGAATACTGTTAAGCTGAAGGCTGAATTGCACAATGTAACTCCGGATTGGGCTTCTATTGTTGCTGATCTTCTTCCTGTGGCAAAGAAATCTTCGGTGCATAGTGTTATAGCGAAACTTGTATTGGCGGCTGCAGCATATTTTATATGGAATGAACGTAATGCAAGACTATTTCGACGACAGAAAAGAACGAGTGACCAGCTTATTGGTGTGATTATTCAGACTGTAAGGCTTAAACTCCTTACTTGCAGATTTAAGAGGACGAACCGAGTTGAGAGAATGTTAACTGCTTGGGATCTACCTGTATCGTTAATTCGATAATCTTCCTTCTATTTATTCCTAGCTGGTAGTGTTTTATAAATAACTAGAATTTGGTGTTGGTATGTTTTATTTGCAATCGCTTTTTGCGTGGACGTTTTGTAAAGTCAACTTGGTATTCAGCCAAGTTGCCTGTTCTTTATTTGTGATGATATAAAAGTTAGCAAGGGGTGACGGCCTTTACCGAATTTATTTTTTTTTATCAATTTCTGCATATATAAAACATGTGTGCTTTTATCATGTTCACATGTGAAGACTTTAAAATTTTGGATGTATACACATGTGATTTTATCGTGTCCATATGTGACGACTTTAAAATTTTTGGATGTGTACACGTGTTCATGTAACATATCATTTTTAAAAAAAAAATATATCTTGAGTATATGGAGTGTACACATGTGAATTAATTATTTTTTCTCTATCTATTTTTCCATAACTTGAATATAGAATTATCAAGTGCATAGGCACATTATATGATATAAAACCGATCCTATACTTTCCTAATTTCTTTATATATAGTTTCTATTATTTAATTAATGAAAGTTTATGTATTCAATGATTGATAAGCACTTACATATAATTGTGACGAATGTGGCAAACAAAAAATCGTAAAAAGTCAAATTAGCTTGACGGTTAGAAAGAGAAGTGTTAAAAGAAAATGGGGCTACTAATCAAACAAACCTCTTGTCTGCGAATATCATCATTCCATAATATTTATCTACATTTGTATGAATAACTTGTCCTACACATTGAGTAGCTGTCATTTTGTAATTATCATCAGAGAAAATCTTTACAAAAAATCAGCAAAAAAAAAAATGATGGTACAACACAGTTCATTAAAATTTAGGGGTGCAAATTCACATTACCGTTATTCTGTGACTCCAAGTGTATTTGTAGACATAAGTCCGTTGATTTATAAAATGAAATTCTAAAGGAATTAGTTTTACAAACCAATTCATAAATAACAGACCTACTTTGCCGCAATTTAGATAATAATACCTTATTTAAAGCAAGCCTACAACTAACAAAATCAAACCACTTGCTAGCAAATGGATATAGATTTGCATTAGGTTTATTTATTTTAAATCCATTCTAATCAATTATAATAAACCATATAAATTAACTATTCTTCAGTCCTGTCCGATAGACGGGTAGTCTCAAAATATACATATCAAAGGGAATCAAAATGATAACATGTGTTAGATGATGATTAACATGTGTTGGGTTCATGAACCAACATTGTCTTTTTTTCATCTAACAAAAAATAACAAAGTATATGTCATATGCTAAATTTAAAAAAGAAATGTGTAAATAGAGAGAAAAATAAATTAATGAGCAAAATAAATTTAAAAGAATAAAACCTTTTGATGCAGAAATTTACAGGTTCACTGAACTGACTGACACCAGTGAACTGGAGAAACCAAGTGAACTGAAAAAGCTAACTGACCCGATAATGCCATCTGAACAAGCCATGTTGATTCTGCCAGTAGTGGCCCATTTCAGGCAAGTATTTACTGAATCAGTCCAGTCGCCAGTAGTAACACTTCTCCAGTGGCAAGTTTCTCCAGTTGCGGCCAGTAGTGATCCACCAGTGAAGTTTACCACTGAAGCACTCCAGTGACCAGCTCCAGTCTAGTCTCCGATGGATGCTCCAGATTTAAGTCTCCAGTGGAAGTTCCAGATTTACGTTCCAGCTTATTAATAAAGTTTATTCTAGTCGCGTGTTTGTGAACCCAATAAAGAAGCAATGACAGCTGTCAAATAAGATAAGAGAGGAGCGTGTAACAACGTTAATCCTAACGGTTTGTGGGCCCTTGTGCAGAGGGAATCTTTCTAGAATCTTTGCTTGTCCATTTCCTATGGTCAATTAATTAGTGGTTGTCCTTAGCACATGACAGCTTTTTATTTATTTTATTATTGTATTTTCTTTTCTAGAAAATAGCCTGTAGCTATAAATAGGGGCTCATTCTCACTTGTAAAGGTAGACTTGATTGATTGAATGAAATTAATAGAGCAGCCTCTATTTCTTATCCAAAAATCTTCATTTACCTTTATGGATCTTTGATCTTGGTGGTTTGAAGTGATCCCTTTATCTATATTTGTGATGGTTCGTCCTTTATCAAATATAGTGGTGAGATCTTAAATCTTCGATTCCTTTATCTGTGTTTGTGGTGGCTAGACCTTTATCAAACATAGTGGTGGGTTGGAGTGTTTCCTTTATCCTTGATTCCGGTGGCTCGTCCTTTACGAATCTTGGTGGTGGATTCTTTATCTATCATTTTATTTTATTGTTTTGTTTTGTTGTTGTTTTTTTTGGTTAATGGGATATTCCCTGTGAATTTTATACCATCACCAAAATCATTACAAAACAAGTAGTATGGCTGAAGTACCATACTCATTCATACACATGACATGCCATGTATATGTGAAACTCGCTTACAGCATATAAGCTATACTAGTTATCAAGCTAAGCAACACTACATATAAGTTACAAGATAACCTAAAATGAAGTGAAAATAAAATCTAAGAAATAAAGCCTTCTAGCGCCTGATATGATCAAAGACAACCATCTGACGTGGCAAATTCCAAGCTTGTACAAAACAATCAACTTGAGTTGTGTTCTTAAATCTCAAAGTAACAAGCTTTAATCGAACAGTAGATGCAATCAAGTCTTGAATCTGATCAGGGGTTCGAGACGTGTTAGAGAACAACCTCTGATTTCTTTCTTGCCATATAAAATATGCAGAAGCAGCTACTAGTAATTTCCCAATCACGCTTCTTGCCGAATTTGACTTAGCTCGTGGAATCAGCCATGAGTATATATCATCCCATCTCGAATCAATCTGATGCATTTGAGCCAAGTGTCTAACCCGAAGCCAAACCTGTGATGAAAAGAAACACTCAAAAAATAAATGGTTATGAGAATCCGGTCCTTGTTGGCAAAGAGGGCAGCACACAAGATTGTAGTTCATATTTCCTCCACCCTTCCACTGCATAATAATGTCTTGAGTTTTCAATTTACGTTGAACCAGCAGCCACATAAGGAAAGCATGACGCGGTATCATCTGTGAGAACCAAACAACTTTGTGCCAAGGAACCACATCCTGCCTCGTACGAATGGTATCCCAAACAGCCCATGAAGAGAAATTAATCTCTTTCCCATCAGAAGATTTCCAAAGTAATGCATCATGAGTATTTGGTGAGAGGTGGATATTGGGGAGATCAATTAATATTGGAAATAAGTCAAGCCAAGCCACCGGCCATTTCCAATTTCTCCCATCTAGAAGATCAGCCACAGAATCCCCAAGATTAAATCCAGCACGACTAATCTCACGAGGAGTAATATAGGTTCGAATAGGACATAAATCTGCCCATTTATCATACCAAACAGAAGTGTTTAAACCATTACCAATTCTAGTCCAAATATGATGCCTTATTTGACTACGAATGAGTAATAGCTTCCTCCAACTCCAGCTACAGTTCGCTTGAATTGGTAGATCCCAAAAATTTCTCTCTTTAATCTTATACGCATGGATCCATTTAACCCATAAGGACTCCCGATGGTTAAGTAGGCTCCATACATGTGTGACCATTAAAGCTTTGTTCACCTCAGCGATGCGTCTAATACCAAGTCCTCCTTCTGATTTTGGTAGACAAATAGCTTTCCATGACACTTTAACTTTGCCTTTAACATACTCTCCTTGATTCCACAAAAAACCCCTTATTTTGCTTTCCAATTCTTTTATAATACGTTTTGGGAGAATAAACACTGATGCCCAATATACATGTAAAGATGATAGCACAGAGTTAATCAATTGAAGTCGCCCAGCAAAAGATAAGGATTTGTTTCGCCAATCCGTAATCCGCTTTTCTAATTTTTCGACCAAAATCTTGCAATCCTTATATAATAAACGAGTTGAAATTAGAGGGACTCCAAGGTATCTGACCGGTAAACTTCCTTCCTCAAATGGCATGATAGCAAGAATAGCATATTTAACATGATCAGGAACATTACAGAAAAACACCGTGCTCTTAGTCAAGCTTGCCACTAGGCCAGACATGTCTCGAAATAGATTAAGAGACTCCATGATGACTTTTGCTGATCTAGTTTCACCCCGAGAGAAGATAAACAAGTCATCAGCAAAGCATAAATTCGTGATTTGCAGCTTTTCACATCTATTGTGGAACCTGAAACTGGAAGCATTTGAAACAGAATTATTCAAAATAAGCGTTAGTACTTCCATCACCAAAGTGAATAGATAAGGTGACATAGGATCGCCCTGTCTCAATCCACGCTTTCCTTTAAAATATCCATGCAAGTTCCCATTGATACATAATGAGAATGATGTCGTGGACACACAAATCATAATCCATTTGATCATCATCGGATGAAAACCAAATCCCTTCAATATCAACTCTAAAAAATGCCAATCAACCGTATCATAGGCTTTCTGAATGTCAATCTTGAATGCACATCTAGGCGGACCACTACACCTATGATAGTTATGCATAAGTGATGCGAATATGATCCCACTCGTTGAACTGACTAATTCCAGTCAGCTAGAAGTGGTCGCTGAAGGGAGTCAGCTAGAAGGGGTCGCTGAAGAGAGTCAGCTAGGAGGGGTCGCTGAAGAGAGTCAGCTAGTAGGGGTCGCTGGCAACAATCTACTGGCAGCGAGCATTGGACTGAAGATGCCTCCAGAACAAGCCATGCTCATCTTGCCAGCCATAGCCCATTATGGACAAGCCTTCGCTGACAAACAACCTCCAATTGTTACTTTACTCCAGTGGCAAGTCCCTCCTTGATCAATGAAAGTCATCAGCGAGCAATTCCAGTCAGCATACTTCAGCTGCCACGTCACCAGTTCTAGGTCTTGGATAAGGATGTGTGCGCGTGTGACAGTAACATCTCTAACGGTATTATGGGACCACTTGCAGGGGAATGTTTCTAAAAAGCCACGTTGTCCATTTCCTATTGGCCAAACCCAATTAGTGGCTAGCATTTGACAGTTTTTTTTATTGTATTTTCGTTAATTCCTAGGTAGAGCATGTGGCTATAAATAGGGGTTTATTTCCTTGTAAAAGTTAGTTTTTTATCAAGTTGAATGAAAAGAACACTTTCTTTTCCTTATTAAATCTTCTTATTACCTTCATAAATCGTTTGATCTTGGTGGTTTGAAGTGATCCCTTTATCTTTAATTGTGGTGGTTCGTCCTTTATCAAATAAAGTGGTGAGATCTTAAATCTTCGATTCCTTTATCTTTAATCGTGGTGGTTCGCCCTTTATCGATTATAGTGGTGGGTTGGAGTGTTTCTATTATTTGATTCCGGTGGCTCGTTTCCTTTACGAATCAAGTATTAGATTCTTTATCTATCTTCTTTCCTTTTGTTGTGTTGTTTCATTAAAACCCAGAAAATACCAAAAATATTTATTTCCGCTGTGCTAGTTTCGTTGTCTAATTCCGTTGTGCTTGGAATCGCGTGATTATCACATCAATTTGGTATCAGAGACAGGTTTACAAAAGGTTTCTTAATCTTTTGGGTCTTGTTGTTTTGTTTAGATCTATTGATTGATTGAGTTATTGTTGATTATAAATGGCATATAGACGAGATATGACTTTAGAAGAAGCTCATAATGTTAGAAGAGATAGGCAGATTGAAGATCTACAAGAAACACTTGGTAGGGTTCTTAATCTATTAGAAGATGGTGGTTTAAGGATGAATAGGGAACGTGTTGTAAGAGATGATGCGTCTCAAGGTCCTAGTGAGAGATCTGATAATACACCCAGATCTTTTAGTGATTCTGAGGAGTCTAATCAATCTAGAAGAAGGCATAGGAGACATAAGGTTGACGATACTAGAGATATTAAGATAGATCCACCAGATTTTGTTGGTTCATCAAACCCAGAGCAATATTTTGAATGGGTTCAGGTGATGGATAGGATTATGGAAATAAAAGGTTATGATGATAGAAAGAGTTTTAAGGTTGCCATTATTAAGCTTAAAAAGTATGCTTCATCTTGGTATGACAATATGAAATCTGAAAGGGAGTATAAGGGTAAGAGTAAAATCAAGACCTGAACTAAACTGAAAGAAAATTATGCAGAAGAGATTTGTTCCCGTACAAGCAAGATCAGTATCTACTGATGAATAATCTGAAGCAAGGTGCTAAAGAAGTGGTAGAGTATATCAGGGAGTTTGAGCAGCTGAAGACAAGAATGGTGTCAAAGAAACTGAAGAGCATACTATCGCCAGATTCCTTGGTGGGTTGAATGCTATCATTGCTGAGAAGATGGAATTACAGCCCATCTGGACTTATGAAGGTGCATGCAAACTGGCCCTCCAGATTGAAAAGCAGCTGAAGAAGAAGGTCTAGTACAAACCTTTCACTAAGGTTACTTCCAGCTCCAGTCAACCAACTACCAGGCCTAATGAAACTGTTCAGAAAACCCTTCAAGGAAAGGAGAAAGAAACTGGAGGATCAATAGAACCAGTAGGGAAGAAATGTTTCAAGTGCCATGGATTTGGTCATTTCCAGGCCCAGTGTCCCAATCAGCGAGCACTGACTATCAGGGAGATAGAAAGTTTACCAGAGGCTGACACTGAGGAAGAAGAAACAGTGTACGATGATGATGATGGCGCTGAAGAAACATATGTAGGTGCTGATATTGGGGAGATGATGGTGGTCAGAAGAATGATGCACGCTGATGAAGTCACTGCTGATAAGGCTCAGCGAGAGAATATCTTCCACTCAAGATGTACTGTCAAAGGAAAAGTATGCAGTCTTATCATTGATGGAGGCAGTTGTGCTAATGCTGCTTCAACTTACATGGTTGAAAAACTGGGGTTACCTACACTGAAACATCCCCGTCCTTACAAGCTTCAATGGCTCAGCGAGGGAACAGAGGTAAAGGTTACTCGACAAGTTACTATTCCATTTTCCATTGGTCATATTTATAGGATGAGATTGTTTGTGATGTTGTCCCTATGGATGCGTGTCATTTGTTGTTGGGAAGGCCATGGTTGTTTGATAAGCATGTATTCCATAATGGTCGTTTAAACTCTTATTCATTATTTGTAAATGGGAAAAAGATCACCCTAACTTCTTTGAAACCCGACGAGCACTCAAAAACCAAGGTGATGGATCAGCGAGACAAGGCCTTGTTCATGACCCAAACCGAAGTTGAAAAAGAACTCGCTGATGGCACCTCAATAATGATGTTGATGATGGTTGAGCTTGCTGATAAGAAGGGACTCGCTGACATTTCCAGTTTAGTCAAACCCTTGCTGAAAGAATATGCTGACGTATTTCCTGAAGAATTGCCCTCTGGTTTGCCTCCTATTAGGGGTATTGAACACCAGATTGATCTAATTCCAGGATCAATCCTTCCAAACAAAGCTGCTTACAGATGTTCACCTAATGAAGCTAAAGAGTTGCAGAGGCAAGTCGATGAGTTGGTTGAGAAGGGTTATGTGAGAGCAAGTATGAGTCCTTGTTCAGTACCAGCTCTCCTGGTTCCAAAAAAAGATGGTACGATGAGAATGTGTGTTGATAGCAGGACCATCAACAACATAACCATTAAGTATAGATATCCCATTCCCAGATTGGATGATATGCTTGATGAGTTACATGGCTCCAGAGTGTTTTCAAGATTGATCTCAGAAGTGGCTATCACCAGATAAGAATGAAGGATGGAGATGAGTGGAAAACTGCTTTCAAGATCAAGGGGGGGTTGTATGAATGGTTAGTTATGCCTTTTGGCTTATCTAATGCTCCCAACACTTTCATGAGACTAATGAACGAAGTTCTCAGGCCACTCATTGGTCAGTTTGTTGTTGTATATTTTGATGATATTCTGATATATTCAAAATCTGAAGCTGAACATGTTAATCATCTGAAGAGTGTATTTGAACTGTTAAGAAAACACCAGTTGTATGGAAAGCTGGAGAAGTGTGATTTCTTGGTGGAAAGTGTGATATTTCTTGGATACGTTGTATCTAAGAATGGAATTTCAATGGATCCTTCGAAGGTTGAAGCGATTAAGTCCTGGCCAGCTCCTACAACGATCACTGAGGTAAGAAGTATTCATGGTCTGGCATCATTTTATAGAAGGTTCATCCGAAATTTCTCAACTGTTGTAGCTCCCATTACTGATTGCCTCAAGAAAGGTGTGTTTGAATGGCCTAAGTCAGCTCAGAGTGCCTTTGAATTGCTGAAAGAAAAGCTCAGTTCAGCACCAGTCCTGTCCTTACCAAATTTTGAATTATTATTCGAATTGGAGTGTGACGCTAGTAGAGTTGGTATTGGTGCAGTCCTTGTTCAAGAAAAGAGACCAGTCGCATACTTCAGTGAAAAGTTGAATGGTTCGAAGCTGAAGTACAGTACGTATGACAAAGAATTCTATGCTATCATCAGGGCTATCAATCACTGGTCACACTATCTGAAGCCCAAGCAGTTTGTTTTATATTCTGATCATGAAGCGCTGAAGTACATCAATGGTCAGCATAAGTTAAATTCAAGGCATGCAAAGTGGGTGGAATTTTTGCAGTCTTATTCGTTTGTGTCTAAACATAAAGCTGGGGTAGAGAATGTTGTTGCTGATGCACTATCAAGAAGATATTCAATGCTTTCCATTTTGGAAGCAAGGGTTCTTGGGTTCTCTTTTATCAAAGAGTTGTATGCTGCTGATACAGATTTTGCTGGTCACTTCACTGATGGTCCCTCCAAAGTATCATATTTCGTGCAAGAAGGGTTTTTATTTAAAAATGGAAGGTTGTGTATTCCTAAGGGCTCAATTCGAGACTTGCTAATAAGAGAAGCTCATGGCGGAGGACTCGCTGGTCATTTTGGTATTACTAAGACTGCTAACATCCTCAGTGAACATTTCTATTGGCCATGTCTGCTGAAAGACGTCCAGACTATCATCAGCAGATGCTCAACTTGTCATCAGGCCAAGGCAATTTTTCACAAAGGTTTGTACACTCCTCTCCCAGTTCCAAGTCAACCGTGGGAAGATCTGAGCATGGATTTCATTGTTGCTTTACCCAAAAACCAGAGAGGAAAAGATTCTATCATGGTGGTGGTTGACAGATTCTCAAAAATGGCCCATTTCATTCCTTGTAACACCACTAATGATGCCTCAGCAGTAGCCAATTTATTCTTTAAAGAAATTGTCCGTCTTCATGGAATCCCCAAAACCATTGTTTCTGATAGGGATACAAAATTTCTGAGTTATTTTTGGAAAACTTTGTGGAGATTGATGAGAACTAAGCTCCTGTTCAGCACTTCTCATCACCCCCAAACTGATGGCCAGACTGAAGTTACTAATAGGACCATTGGGATGTTATTAAGGACGCTGGTGAACAAGACGCTGAAAGATTGGGATCTAAAGCTCGCTCATGCTGAGTTCGCTTTTAATAGAGCCCCCAACCACTCAACCAGCAAGACTCCATTTGAAGTTTGTTATGGTACCAATCCTTTAACTCCCATTGATTTAATTCCTTTTTCAATTAAGCCAAGAGTAAGTGTTGATGCTGAAGAGAAAGCTAAGGAAATCAAAAAAATACATCAGCAAGTAAAGACAAAAATTGAGAAAGCAAATGAAGAATACAAGGCCAGAGCTAATAAGCATCGTCAGCAGCCTAGTTTTGCACCTGGCGATCTTGTTTGGGTGCATCTCAGAAAAGAAAGATTTCCTTCCAAAAGAAAGAACAAACTGATGCCAAGAGCTGAAGGACCATTCAGAATACTGGAAAAGTTCGGTGACAGCGCGTACAAGGTTGAATTACCAGGAAGCATGTCAGTTTCAAGCACTTTTAATGTTGGAAATTTGATGCCTTACCTTGAAGATGAATATCTCGAGGACTTGAGGACAAGTCCTATTTTAGAGGGGGAGAATGATGCGAATATGATCCCACTCGCTGAACTGACTAATTCCAGTCAGCTAGAAGTGGTCGCTGAAGGGAGTCAGCTAGAAGGGGTCGCTGAAGAGAGTCAGCTAGGAGGGGTCGCTGAAGAGAGTCAGCTAGTAGGGGTCGCTGGCAACAATCTACTGGCAGCGAGCATTGGACTGAAGATGCCTCCAGAACAAGCCATGCTCATCTTACCAGCGATAGCCCATTATGGACAAGCCTTCGCTGACAAACAACCTCCAATTGTTACTTCACTCCAGTGGCAAGTCCCTCCTTGATCAATGAAAGTCATCAGCGAGCAATTCCAGTCAGCATACTTCAGCTGCCACGTCACCAGTTCTAGAAGGTCTTGGATAAGGATGTGTGCGCGTGACAGTAACATCTCTAACGGTATTATGGGACCACTTGCAGGGGAATGTTTCTGAAAAGCCACATTGTCCATTTCCTATTGGCCAAACCCAATTAGTGGCTAGCATTTGACAGTTTTTTTTTAATGTATTTTCGTTAATTCCTAGGTAGAGCATGTGGCTATAAATAGGGGTTTATTTCCTTGTAAAAGTTAGTTTTTGTTATCAAGTTGAATGAAAAGAACACTTTCTTTTCCTTATTAAATCTTCTTATTACCTTCATAAATCGTTGTTTATTTGGGTGTTTGGAGTGATCCCTTTATCTTTAATTGTGGTGGTTCGTCCTTTATCAATTAAAGTGGTGAGATCTTAAATCTTCGATTCCTTTATCTTTAATCGTGGTGGTTCGTCCTTTATCGATTATAGTGGTGGGTTGGAGTGTTTCTGTTATTTGATTCCGGTGGCTCGTTTCCTTTACGAATCAAGTATTAGATTCTTTATCTATCTTCTTTCCTTTTGTTGTGTTGTTTCATTAAAACCCAGAAAATACCAAAAATATTTATTTCCGCTGTGCTAGTTTCGTTGTCTAATTCCGTTGTGCTTGGAATCGCGTGATTATCACACCAATAAGTTCCATGAGTTAACAAGATATTATCTGATATTCTTCTTCCTGGCACAAATGCTGATTGATTAATGCTAACAATTTCGTGCAACCCTTCCTTTATCCTGTTCGTAATAATCTTACTGATACACTTATAGATAGTATTACAACAAGATATAGGCCTATAATCAGTAATACAGGAAGGAGTGTTAACCTTTGGAATTAAGGCAATGATGGTGTGGTTTATTTGTTGTAGTAGTTTTCCATTTCTAAAAAACTCATGAACAACCAAACAAACTTCATGCCCTACAACATCCCAAGCGCTCTTGAAAAACGCCGAAGTATACCCATCTGGACCTGGAGCTTTATTCTCCCCAATAGAAAACATAGCCTGCTTTATTTCATCATTTGTGACATTACGTATCATTGAAGTGGCTCGTTCATGGGCCAAAATTTTTGAAAACAAATCAGGTGGGGGGGTTTGCAAGGCAGGTGTACTCGTACCAAGAAAGTTGGTATAGTGATCAACAAAAGCAATCGGTGTGTCCCCTCCCTCATGGAAATTCCCAGCAGCATCTTTGATAACTTCAATCCTCGACCTATGATTTTTGCATTTCAAGGATTTGTGGAAGAAGGCCGAATTAGCGTCACCAACATCCAACCACTCCACCTTCGATCTTTGCTTCAGAAATCTCTCTTCATCCAACTGAGGTTCCTTAAAGTTTTTTAGGCATGAAGCTTCAAGTTGTCGAAGTTGCACATCCAAAGGGTTAGTATCAATCGACTTTTGGATTGCATCCAGCTCCTTCCTCAATCTATCAATATTATTATGCAAGTTGCCTTGTTTCTGTAATAATTTACGCATCGGTTTCTTAAGAGATTTGAGTTTCTTCACCACTCAAAACATATAATGGCCTTGCACTTCCATATTCCAATCACGTTCCACTGCCTCATTGAAACCCGGTTTATGCACAATGAAGTTCGCAAACTTAAAGGGCTTAGGTCGAGATCTTGCAATAGATGGAAGTCTTAAAATACATGGCGAATGATCGGAGACTCTATATGGCTCAAACAGGGCGTTTGCAGCCGGGAACTCATCAACAAACTTCATATTGCCCATTATTCTATCTATCTTTTTAAAGATTCCAATCCCTTTTTTTGGCTTATTATTCCAAGTAAAGTGGAGACCACTGCTATTGATGTCCAACACTTCAATCTCCTCAACACATTCTTTAAAATCCCTCATACCTATATTAATAGTCGAGGGACCCATTAAACTATCTTCAAGATTCAGTGAAGAGTTAAAGTCACCCATAATTACCCAAGGTCGATCATGAACGAAGATCTTATGTTTTCCCAGCTCGTACCAAAGTTCCCTCCGTCTTTTGTAGTGATTATCTGCATAAACAAAGGAACAGAAAGCAGATTTTCGATCCACCTTAAATACAACTTGAGTGTGAATGAATTGATCAGTTTGTGATAACACCATTAAATCCACCAAATCAGTATCCCACCCAATAATTATTCTTGTACCTTTACTACACAAACCCCCATTGGAGGTCCAGTTCCACGTTCTACAAATCTTTTTACATACATCAAATAACTTGCTAACATCAATATGGGACTCCATAATGGCGCACAAGTTCAACCGATGTTCCTGAATAACCTGACGAACCTCATATTGTTTCAGAGGGCGGTTCAACCCCCTAATATTCCATGAAGCGATACTACCCATTAAAACCCTTTAAACCGGGAGTGCTTGCCCCCTCAGAAACTTTATTTGGTTTACTATTCGCTTTAATGAAATCATCCGATTCATCAAAAATATCCTCAACCTCTTCATCATCAGATTCCTCATCATTAGATCGACTTCCTATTTTCTCTCTATCACCCCCATTAGGCTGAGCAGGCTCAAGCAGCGGCTCATTTGCACCATCACCATGTTCATTCAATAAATCATACGAGTTTTTTGTAGCTATGTTGGACGTGCTGGCCTCACCATTATTTTCCTTAGGTTTAACAACAGGTCTATAGATAAACTTAGGCTTCTGTTTTTGCTTACCCATTGCGAAACCTTGTTTAGCACCCTTCTTCCTACCTTTAACAGTTTGAAATCCATCACTATCCACTTTAGGATTCTCCTTTTGGGTTTTAGCAGCTTCCTTAGATGCGGAAGTATGTCTAGGACATACATTAGAATTATGTCCAAATACGCAACAATGAGAACACCGAGGTGGTCTCCATTCATATTCCACACGCATTGTCTCCTTAATATATTCATCCCCATCCATATAAGGAATAGCCAACGTCAATTCATTCTTAAATTCATGATCAGCGGATATATCAACAAGCAAAAAGGTAAGGGAGTTAACCGATGTTCCAACTCAATTCATTATTTTGTTTGTTTCAGATAAATCAGAAAATTCCTCACAAAAATAGTCTTCCGCTGTCGTTTTTCGCGTTATTTACGCATCAAATTGGTATCAGAGCCAGGTTTACAAAAAGGTTTCTTAATCTTTTTATCCGTGGGTTTTGCTGTTTGATTGTTGAAGTTTGTTTAGATCTGTTATTGTGAGTTTAGTTTTGTTGAATATTAATGGCTTTTAGAAGAAATATGACATTAGAATAAGCTCATAATGCTAGAAGGGATAGGCAGATTGAAGATCTACAAGAAACACTGGGTAGAGTTGTTAATCTGTTAGAAGATGGTGGTTTAAGGTTTAATAGAGAACATGTTGCTGTAGGTGAAAGAGATTATGAATCTCAAGGTCCTAGTGAGCGATCTGATAGTACACCCAGATCTTCTAGTGAATCTGATGAGTCTAATCAGTCTAGAAGAAGACGAAGGAGACATAAGGTTGATGATACTAAAGATATTAAGATAGATCCACCAGATTTTGTTGGTTCCTCTAACCTTGAAGACTATTTTGAATGGGTTCAGGTTATGGATAGAATAATGGAGATAAAAGGCTATGATGATAAGAAAAGTTTTAAAGTTGCCATTATTAGGTTGAAAAAGTATGCTTCATCCTGGTATGACAAATATGAAAGCTGAAAGAGAGTACAAGGGTAAAAGTAAAATCAAGACCTGGTCTAAGCTGAAAGAAGTTATGCAGAAAAGGTTTGTTCCTCAGTCGTACAAACAAGACCAGTATCTTCTGATGAATAATCTGAAGCAAGGTACTAAAGAAGTTGTGGAGTATATTAAAGAATTTGAGCAACTGAAGACTCGAACTGGTGTAAAAGAAACTGAAGAGCATACTATCGCCAGATTCCTTGGTGGGTTAAATGCTACCATTACTGAGAAGATAGAATTGCAGCCCATCTGGACTTATGAAGGTGCTTGCAAACTGGCCCTCCAGATTGAAAAGCAACTGAAGAAGAAGGTCCCGTACAAACCTTTCACTAAGGTTTCTTCCAGTTCCAGTCAACCAGTTCTTAAGCCCAGTGAAACTGGTCAGAAGTCCTTCAGAGGAAAAGAAAAGGAAACTGGAGGATCAAAAGAACCAGTTAGAAGAAAATGCTTCAAGTGTCATGGTTTTGGTCACTTCCAGGCATAGTGTCCTAACCAGCGAGCACTCACCGCTAAGGAGATCGAGAGCTTACCAGATGTTGATACTGAAGAAGGTGAACCAGTGTATGATGAAGATGAAAGTGAAGAGTCATATGTAGGTGTAGATGTTGGAGAAATGCTGGTCGTAAGAAGAGTGATGCATGATGATGAAGTTGTAACTGATACTGCCCAACGAGAGAACATTTTTCATTCCAGATGTACTGTTAAAGGCAAGGTGTGTAATCTGATCATTGATGGTGGAAGTTGTGCTAATGCTGCTTCAACTTACATGGTAGAGAAACTGGAACTACCTACAGTGAAGCATCCTCGTCCCTACAAGCTACAATGGCTCAGTGAAGGATCTGAGGTAAAAGTTAATCGACAAGTTACTATTCCTTTTTCCATTGGATCTGTTTAACAAGATACTTGTTTGTGATGTTGTTCCTATGGACGCTTGTCATATTCTACTGGGTAGACCTTGGTTGTTTGATAATTATGTCTATCATAATGGTCGTATGAATTCTTATTCATTATTTGTAAGTGGGAAAAAGGTCACTTTGACTTCTCTGAAACCCAACGAGTTACTGAAAATTCATAAGAAAGACCAGCCCAGCAAGTCTTTATTTATGTCACAAACTGAAGTTGAAGAAGAGCTCACTGGAGGCACTTCAGTCATGATGTTACTGGTGCTTGAGCGTACTGAAGACAAGGAGTTCTCTGGAGTCCCTAGTCTCCTGAAGTCTCTACTGAAGGAATTCACTGATGTTTTTCCTGAAGACCTACCTGAAGGTTTGCCACCAGTAAGAGGAATTGAACACCAGATTGACCTGGTTCCAGGTTCAGTTCTTCCAAACAAAGCTGCTTATAGGTGTTCACCTACTGAAGCAAAGGAGTTGCAAAGGCAGGTAGATGGGTTGGTTGCCAAAGGTTATGTGAGAGCAAGTATGAGTCCTTGTTCAGTCCCAGCTCTCCTGGTTCCAAAGAAAGATGGTTCGATGAGAATGTGTGTTGATAGCAGCATAAATAATATAACTATTAAGTATAGATATCCCATTCCCAGATTGGATGATATGCTTGATGAGTTACATGGCTCCAGTGTGTTTTCTAAGATTGATCTAAGAAGTGGCTATCACCAGATTAGAATGAAGGATGGAGATGAGTGGAAGACTGCATTCAAAATTAAAGGAGGTCTTTATGAATGGTTAGTGATGCCTTTTGGCTTATCTAATGCTCCTAGTACTTTCATGAGGTTGATGAATGAAATCCTCAGACCACTTATTGGTCAGTTTGTTGTTGTTTACTTTGATGATATATTTGTATATTCAAAAACTGAAGCTGAACATGTTAATCATTTAAGAAGTGTGTTTGCATTACTGAGAAAGCACCAGTTGTATGGTAAACTGGAGAAATGTGATTTTATGGTAGGAAGTGTGATATTTCTTGGCTATGTGGTGTCAAAAGAAGGGATTTCCATGGATCCTTCAAAGGTGGAAGCCATCAGATCACGACCAGTTCCAACTACAATCACTGAAGTAAGAAGTTTTCATGGACTGACATCTTTTTATAGAAGGTTTATCAAGGATTTCTCTGTAGTTGTGGCTCCAATCACTGATTGTCTAAAGAAAGGTGTATTTGACTAGCCTAATTCAGCCCAGTTAGCCTTCGAGTCACTGAAGGAAAAGCTTAGTTCAGCTCTCGTACTATCTTTGCCAGATTTTGATATGTTGTTTGAGTTAGAATGTGACGCCAGTGGAGTAGGTATTGGTGCAGTTTTAATACAAGCAGGACGTCTAGTGGCTTATTTCAGTGAAAAACTTAATGGTTCAAAACTGAAGTATAGCACTTATGACAAAGAATTCTATGCAATTATTCGTGCTATCAATCACTGGTCACATTATCTGAAGCCTAAACAATTTGTCTTATTTTCTGATCATGAAGCACTGAAGTTTATTAATGGTCAACACAAGCTAAATACCAGACATGCAAAATGGGTGGAATTTTTGCAGTCTTATTCTTTTGTTTCTAAGCACAAAGCTGGGGTAGCTAATATTATTGCTGATGCACTTTCTAGAAGATATTCTTTGTTATCCATTCTGGAAGCAAGAGTTCTTGGATTTTCCTTCATAAAAGAGTTGTATGCTGCTGATCCAGATTTCGCTGATCGCCTCACTGAAGCTAACCAGAAAGGAACATTTGTCGTTCAAGATGGGTTCTTATTCAAGAATGGAAAGTTGTGTATTCCAAAGGGTTCTATTAGAGATTTACTGATAAGGGAAGCACATGGAGGAGGTTTAGCTGGCCATTTTGGCATTAACAAAACTGGAGAGATCCTCACTGAACATTTCTACTGGCCAAGTTTACTGAAAGATGTCCAGAATATTATCAGTCGTTGTCCAACTTTTCACCAGGCAAAGGCAACTTTTCATAAAGGACTGTATACTCCTGTTCCAGTTCCAAGCCAGCCATGGGAAGATCTCAGTATGGATTTCATTGTTGCACTACCCAGAACTCAAAGGGGAAAAGATTCAATAATGGTGGTTGTTGATCGTTTTTTAAAAATGGCACATTTTATTCCTTGCAACACCACAAATGATGCTTCAGCAGTGGCAAATTTATTTTTCAAAGAGATTGTTCGTTTGCATGGGATTCCAAAGACAATTGTTTCAGATAAGATGTCAAGTTTCTGAGTTATTTCTGGAAGACCTTATGCAGACTGATGGGTACCAGATTGATGTTCAGTACGTCTCATCATCCTCAAACTGATGGACAAACTGAAGTCACTAATCGTACAATTGGGATGCTTTTAAGAACACTGGTGAAGAAGACACTGAAGGATTGGGATCTGAAGCTTGCTCATGCCGAGTTTGCTTTCAACAGAGCTCCTAACTATTCCACCAGTAAATCACCATTTGAAATCTGCTATGGTGTCAATCCTCTGACTCCCATTGATTTGATTCCATTTTCGATTTAACCAAAAGCAGGTGTTGAAGCTGAAGCCAGAGCTAAAGAGATCAAGAAAATTCACTAGCAAGTGAAGGCCAGGATCGAGAAAGCTAATGTAGATTACAAGGCAAGAGCAAACAAGCATCGAAAGCAGTCCAGTTTTGCTCCAGGTGATCTAGTTTGGGTGTACCTTAGAAAAGAAAGATTTCCAGCAAGAAGGAAAAACAAGTTGTTGCCCAGAGCTGAAGGACCATTCAAGATTCTGGAGAGATATGGTGATAATGCATACAAGGTTGAGTTACCTGGAGATATGTCAGTTTCAAGTACTTTTAATGTTGGGGATCTGATGCCTTATCTGGAGGATGAGTACCTCGAGGACTTAAGGACAAGTCCTTCTTCAGAGGAGGAGATTGATGCAGAAATTTCCAGGTTCACTGAACTGACTGACACCAGTGAACTGGAGAAACCAAGTGAACTGAAGAAGCTAACTGACCCGATAATGCCATCTGAACAAGCCATGTTGATTCTGCCAGTAGTGGCCCATTTCAGGCAAGTATTTACTGAATCAGTCCAGTCGCCAGTAGTAACACTTCTCCAGTGGCAAGTTTCTCCAGTTGCGGCAAGTAGTGATCCACCAGTGAAGTTTACCACTGAAGCACTCCAGTGACCAGCTCCAGTCTAGTCTCCAGATGGATGCTCCAGATTTAAGTCTCCAGTGGAAGTTCCAGATTTACGTTCCAGTTTTCATTAATAAAGTTTGTTCCAGTCACATGTTTGTGGACCCAATAAAGAAGGAATGACAGCTGTCAAAGACGATAAGAGAGGGCGTGTGACAACGTTAATCCTAACGGTTTGTGGTTCCTTGTGCAGAGGGAATCTTTCTAGAAACTTTACTTGTACATTTCCTATTGGTCAATTAATTAGTGGTTATTCTTAGCACATGACAGTTTTTTATTTATTTTAGAGTTAAATGCAAGAATGGTCCCTGTGGTTTGTCATTTTTTGCAACGGCAGTCCCTCTTATGTTTTTTTAGCAACGATGATCCCTAAAGATGTGTGTCAGTTGCAACCATGGTCCACTTTAACAAATCCGTTTAATTTAAAGCGTTAAATGCCTCACATGCTTCTCATGTGAGGGGTATTATTGACTTTTCACACAACCCCATCCATTATATATTATATTTTTTTTCATTTTTCCTTTGTGCATCTCTCTTTTATGTAGATACACAATCATTTTTTTATTATCAAACACACACACATCGTATACTATATCCATATACAATCATCATCAACATCTAACACAAAATCTTTTTTTCATTCAATTTGACCAGATCCAAAAAACATAAAAGAGTTAATTACAATTTTCGTCCCTGTGGTTTGTACCAACTTTCATGTATCATCCCTGAGTACACGAAATTACATGTTTCATCCCTGAGTATGGAATTTTGTTAACATATTTAGTCCACGACCCAAACGGACGTTAAGTTGGGGGTCACGTGAGTTGCACGCAGAGGGTAAAATGGTCTTTTTGTCACATGGACCAAAAGTGTAACCAACAAAAAATGAAAAGAAATCTTTCTCAGGAGTGTTTGTTTTCTATCATCATCATCATCAAACACCAGCAGGTATTTTAAGAAAATATAACTCATACATAAAAATCAATTCTAAAAACAAATATATATACTCATACATCGAAATCATCTTCATCAGTATCTATCCATATATTTATCTATATCTATCCATATATCTATCTATATCTAATCATTATCTATATCTATCCATATATCTATCTATATCTAATCATCCATCCATATCTAATCCATCCATCCATATCCATTAATCCATCCATCCATCCGTATATATATATTAGACAAAATCATCTTCATCACCATCAATTAAAGATTTTATGAATTTCCAGATTTCCTAAAAGAAACCCAAACAAACTTATATGAATAAATCATTATCCATTTCAATTATCATCATCATTAACAACAAATCAAAAAATTCATAGATCCAAAACGGATCCGGCCTCCTCGCCCCACCACCACCACCATTAACGGATCTGAAAAAAAAAACTAGATGTTTTCCGGCCACCTTACCACCACTAAGATCCGGCCTCCTCGCCCCACCACCACCACCAAGATCCACCCGCCACCGCCAGTTCCACCGGCCGGAGAAGACATTCCGGTCGCCGTGGCACCAATCAAAACCACCCAGCACCGCCACCACCACAATCCGAAATCAACGCAAATCGTTACGTTTTTGCGGCAGCCACACCATACCCATCATCACAATATCTAAAAAAGGAAAGTTTGAAGATTGAACCTGATGAATTAAACCCTGGAAAGTTTCTTGTTGTTTTCACCTTTGATGCCACTGTTGCTGGCAGGTATACTATATTTTTTTTTCATATATAAGAATATAGATATAGTCGTATACATGGATATAGATATAAGTTTGAGTTTTGTCATGTTGCAGATATTTCCTGTTTGTTTTTGGTGTATGAATTGACTGATCATATGGGTATAAATTTATTTTGGTGTATGAATCTCCGGCGTCATCTCAGCCGCAATCTGCCTCCGGCGGCATCCACTTCCATTTTCTTTGTTTTGTTGATTGATTGGTAAATTGTGTGTGATTTTGATTTGGGGATTTAGGGTTTGTTTATATAATAAGGTGTTTGGGGAGAAAATTAGATGTAAATACAGATATATATGTAAAAATACAAGTTTTACACTTTTGATCCCTAAAAAAGCGAACTGACCATTTTGCCCATGGTGTGCCTCTCACGTGGCCCGCTACTTAACGGACGTTTTGGTCGTGGACCAAATATGTTAACGGAGTTCCATACTTAGGGATGAAAGACGTAATTTCGTATACTCAGGGATGATCCTTGAAAGTGGGGCAAACCACAGGGACGAAAAATGTAATTAACTCAACATAAAATGAATATGATGCGGAAATAACCCCGAACCATTTCCACAAAAAAGTTGGTTCGTGTATTTGTTAATCAAGGATCAGCAACAAGTCTCGCTGAAACAACTTCAACTGATCACGACCAGTGAATTGGTCAGCTCCAGATGCATTCTCCAATGAAGATCCTCCAGATGCATTCTCCAGTGAAGATCCTCCAGATGCATTCTCCAGTGAAGATCCTCCAGATGCATTCTCCAGTGAAGATCCTCCAGATGCATTCTCCAGTGAAGATCCTCCAGATGCATTCTCCAATGAAGATCCTCCAGATGCATTCTCCAGTGAAGATCCTCCAGATGCATTCTCCAGTGAAGATCCTCCAGATGCATTCTCCAGTGAAGATCCTCCAGATGCATTCTCCAGTGAAGATCCTCCAGATGCATTCTCCAGTGAAGATCCTCCAGATGCATTCTCCAGTGAAGATCCTCCAGATGCATTCTCCAATGAAGATCCTCCAGATGCATTCTCCAGTGAAGATCCTCCAGATGCATTCTCCAATGAAGATCCTCCAGATGCATTCTCCAGTGAAGATTCTCCAGATCACTTCTCCAGTGAAGATCCTCCAGATGCATTCTCCAGTGAAGATCCTCCAGATGCATTCTCCAGTGAAGATCCTCCAGATGCATTCTCCAGTGAAGATCCTCCAGATGCATTCTCCAGTGAAGATTCTCCAGATCACTTCTCCAGTGAAGATCCTCCAGATGCATTCTCCAGTGAAGATCCTCCAGATGCATTCTCCAGTGAAGATCCTCCAGATGCATTCTCCAGTGAAGATCCTCCAGATGCATTCTCCAGTGAAGATTCTCCAGATCACTTCTCCAGTGAAGATTCTCCAGATCACTTCTCCAGTGAAGATCCTCCAGATGCATTCTCCAGTGAAGATCCTCCAGATGCATTCTCCAGTGAAGATCCTCCAGATGCATTCTCCAGTGAAGATCCTCCAGATGCATTCTCCAGTGAAGATCCTCCAGATGCATTCTCCAGTGAAGATCCTCCAGATGCATTCTCCAGTGAAGATCCTCCAGATGCATTCTCCAATGAAGATCCTCCAGATGCATTCTCCAGTGAAGATTCTCCAGATCACTTCTCCAGTGAAGATCCTCCAGATGCATTCTCCAGTGAAGATCCTCCAGATGCATTCTCCAGT
The DNA here is from genome assembly GCA_034093135.1 of Erigeron breviscapus. Lineage (NCBI taxonomy): Eukaryota > Viridiplantae > Streptophyta > Magnoliopsida > Asterales > Asteraceae > Erigeron > Erigeron breviscapus. The sequence continues at coordinate 187,540,006 of CM067167.1, forward strand.
GAAGATTCTCCAGATCACTTCTCCAGTGAAGATCCTCCAGATGCATTCTCCAGTGAAGATCCTCCAGATGCATTCTCCAGTGAAGATCCTCCAGATGCATTCTCCAGTGAAGATCCTCCAGATGCATTCTCCAATGAAGATCCTCCAGATGCATTCTCCAATGAAGATCCTCCAGATGCATTCTCCAGTGAAGATTCTCCAGATCACTTCTCCAGTGAAGATCCTCCAGATGCATTCTCCAGTGAAGATCCTCCAGATGCATTCTCCAATGAAGATCCTCCAGATGCATTCTCCAGTGAAGATTCTCCAGATCACTTCTCCAGTGAAGATTCTCCAGATCACTTCTCCAGTGAAGATCCTCCAGATGCATTCTCCAATGAAGATCCTCCAGATGCATTCTCCAGTGAAGATCCTCCAGATGCATTCTCCAGTGAAGATTCTCCAGATCACTTCTCCAGTGAAGATCCTCCAGATGCATTCTCCAGTGAAGATTCTCCAGATCACTTCTCCAGTGAAGATCCTCCAGATGCATTCTCCAGTGAAGATCCTCCAGATGCATTCTCCAGTGAAGATCTCCAGATCACTTCTCCAGTGAAGATTCTCCAGATCACTTCTCCAGTGAAGATTCTCCAGATCACTTCTCCAGTGAAGATTCTCCAGATCACTTCTCCAGTGAAGATTCTCCAGATCACTTCTCCAGTGAAGATTCTCCAGATCACTTCTCCAGTGAAGATTCTCCAGATCACTTCTCCAGTGAAGATTCTCCAGATCACTTCTCCAGTGAAGATCCTCCAGATGCATTCTCCAGTGAAGATCCTCCAGATGCATTCTCCAGTGAAGATCCTCCAGATGCATTCTCCAGTGAAGATCCTCCAGATGCATTCTCCAGTGAAGATCCTCCAGATGCATTCTCCAGTGAAGATCCTCCAGATGCATTCTCCAGTGAAGATCCTCCAGATGCATTCTCCAGTGAAGATTCTCCAGATCACTTCTCCAGTGAAGATCCTCCAGATGCATTCTCCAGTGAAGATCCTCCAGATGCATTCTCCAATGAAGATCCTCCAGATGCATTCTCCAGTGAAGATCCTCCAGATGCATTCTCCAGTGAAGATCCTCCAGATGCATTCTCCAGTGAAGATCCTCCAGATGCATTCTCCAGTAAAGATCTTCTAGTCTCCAGGCTCCAGTCTCCAGTCAAGACCCTTCAGTGAAGCTTACCAGTGAACGACTCCAGTCCAGATTTTGGTGTCCAGTTTCCAATCAATAAAGCCCCCACTGAAGTTCCATGTTCGTGGGCCCGATAAAGAAGAAAGACAGCTGTATGGAAGGCGCGTGTGGCAAGACGTTTCTAACGGTATTGTGGGACCACTTGCAGGGGAATATTTCTAGAAGCCTTACTTGTCCATTTTCTATTGGTCAATTAATTAGTGGTTGTCTTTAGCCTGACAGCTTTATTGTAATATTTTATTATTTCGTTAATTCCTTAAAATAGCTTGTGGCTATAAATAGAGGCTTTATTTCTCATTGTAATTAAGTAGTTGATGTTGAATGAAAATTAATAGAGAAGCCTCTATTTCTTACAAATCTTCTTTTACCTTTATAGATCTTTGATCTTGGTGGTTGGGAGTGACCCCTTTATCAATATTTGTGGTGGTTCGTCCTTTATCAAATATTGTGGTGAGGTCTTTAAATCTTCGGTTTCCTTTATCTATAATCGTGGTGGCTAGACCTTTATCGATTGTAGTGGTGGGGCGGAGTGTTTCCTTTATCCTTGATTCCGGTGGCTTGGCCTTTACGAGTCTTGGTGGTGGATTCTTTTATCTATCATTTTAGTTTTATTGTCTTGTTTGTTGTTTATTTCATATAAAATCCAGAAAATACCAAAAATAGTCTTCCGCTGTAGTTTGTCGCGTGATTTACGCATCAAATTTGGTATCAGAGACAGGTTTTGAAAAAGGTTTCTTAATCTTTTTATCCTGTTGGTGAATGTGTTTATTCATGAAATTGTGGTTTCCAATTTCAGATCCGATCTCTCTTGTCATCTATTTTTGATTATCTTTTCATTTAGATAATAGAAATGGGTTATAATAGAAATCTTGCTTTAGAGAATTTTCGAAGAGATAGACAGCTTAAATCTCTTGAAAAACAAATGGGGATAATCTTAGATGTGTTAGAAAATCATGTGAGAGAAACAAAAAAGAAAAATTCTCGTAAGAAACTCACTGATTGCAATTTAAATTTCATGGAGATTAGATCAGTCCCTAATTCTGTCAAAAAGATGAAAGTTGAAGTCGATGTTGAACAAGAGCCTATTTATGATGAAGAAGAAATGTTTGATGTCGCTGATAACTTTTTGCTCTTCAAGAAAACTGGTCATTCACTTGAAATGGATGAAGTTCTGCAAGAAGATGATGTTTTTCAGCCATGTGTTTATGATGACGATGGTGAAGAAGTAATTGAAGCTGACCTTGATGATTTCTTGCTGAATCGGAATGCTAATCATTCAGTTGGAAGTGTTAGCCAGACTTGTTTTTGTTATGTTACTAGCGAAAAAGAGTCCATAAGAGCTGCTGGTGATAAATCATCGCTGATCCAAGAAGCCCAGCAAGCAGTACATTCGACTGGAACTCTCACTGATGAAGTCCAGCGAAACGTGTACTCCAGTGAAGCTTTCACTGATGAAGATCCAACTGAA
>CM067167.1:187547700-187658251 GCA_034093135.1 Erigeron breviscapus
TGTAATTAAGTAGTTGATGTTGAATGAAAATTAATAGAGCAGCCTCTATTTCTTACAAATCTTCTTTTACCTTTATAGATCTTTGATCTTGGTGGTTGGGAGTGACCCCTTTATCAATATTTGTGGTGGTTCGTCCTTTATCAAATATTGTGGTGAGGTCTTTTAAATCTTCGGTTTCCTTTATCTATAATCGTGGTAGCTAGACCTTTATCGATTGTAGTGGTGGGGCGGAGTGTTTCCTTTATCCTTGATTCCGGTGGCTTGGCCTTTACGAGTCTTGGTGGTGGATTCTTTTATCTATCATTTTAGTTTTATTGTCTTGTTTGTTGTTTATTTCATATAAAATCCAGAAAATACCAAAAATAGTCTTCCGCTGTCGTTTGTTGCGTGATTTACGCATCAGAATGTAATATATGTGTTCCATCAGATCCAAAAATATGTGAACCACTAAATCTACCATCCTTTCCTCCTATCTTTATTTCCCATATATCCTTTCAAATCCATCAAAATATCAAAAAATACAAATAAATTAACACCTTCAAAGAAAAATCCCCAAAATCATGGATCTAAAACGAAATTAAATTAATTAAAAACCAAAGGAAAAAAGATTTATTCTTGAAAGCTATTATTGATTAATATATATTTATTATATATATATATATATATATATGTATATAGAGAAGTAGTATATATTTTATGGAAGAATATATCAGACATGTGGAATGAAAACGTGATGCGGAGATGTCCAGATTCACTGGACTGGAGAAACCCAGTGAACTGAAGAAGCTAACTGAACTGAAGGAAACCGAACTGATCATACCATCTGAACAGGCCATGTTGATTCTGCCAGCAGTGGCCCATTTCAGACAAGTCTTTTCTGAACCAGTCCAGTCACCAGTAGTAACATTTCTCTAGTGGCAAGCTCCAGATGACTGCTCCAGATGAATGCTCCAGTGACCACTACTGAAGGTCCTCCAGATGACGTGCTCCAGTTTTTGTCTCCAGTAGCGGTCCAGATTTATGTTTCCAGTTGCCAATTAATAAAGTCCCCACTGACAGTCGTTTGTGGGCCCAATAATAAAGAAGAATGACAGCCGTTAAGAAAGGCGCGTGTGACAAGACGTTTCTAACAATATTATGGGACCACTTGCAGGGGAATATTTCTAGAAGCTTACGTGTCCATATTTTATTGGTCCAAGTTAATTAGTGGTTTGCACATGACAGCTTTTATGTATTATTTTATTATTTCATCGTTAATTCCTAGGTAGAGCATGTGGCTATAAATAGAGGTTTATCTCTCATTTGTAAAGTAGTTGATGTTGAATGAAAATTAATAGAGCAGCCTCTATTTCTTACAAATCTTCTTTTACCTTTATAGATCTTTGATCTTGGTAGTTAGGAGTGACCCCTTTATCAATATTTGTGGTGACTTGTTCTTTATCAAATATTGTGGTGAGGTCTTTTAAATCTTCGGTTTCCTTTATCTATAATCGTGGTAGCTAGACCTTTATCGGTTGTAGTGGTGGGGCGAAGTGTTTCCTTTATCCTTGATTCCGGTGGCTTATCCTTTACGAGTCTTGGTGGTGGATTCTTTTATCTTTCATTTTACTTTATTGTCTCGTTTAGTTGTTTATTTCATATAAAATCAGAAAATACCAAAAATAGTCTTCCGCTGTCGTTTGTCGCGTGATTTACGCATCAAATTTGGTATCAGAGACAGGTTTAAAAAGGTTTCTTAATCTTTTGTCCGTTGGGTTATTGTTTGTTTAGATCTGTTGATTGATTGTTTAGATCTATTAGTTATTTGCTTAGATCTATTGATTGTGAGTTATTTGTTGGTTATAAATGGCGTTTAGAAGAAATATGACTTTAGACGAAGCTAATAATGCTAGGAGAGATAGACAGATTGAAGATCTACAAGAAGCACTTGGTAGAGTTGTTCATATGTTAGAAGATGGTGGTTTACGATTTAATCGAGAAAATGTTGTTGCCAGTGAAAGAGATTCTGAATCTCAAGGCCCCAGTGAAAGATCTGATAGTAATCCTAGGAACTCTAGTGATTCTGATGAACCCCATCCTAGAGAAAGGCGTAGGAGGCATAAGGGAAATGATACTAGGGATATTAAGATAGATCCACCAGATTTTAATGGATCTTCTAACCCAGAAGAGTATTTTGAATGGGTCCAGGTGATGGACAGAATAATGGAAATAAAGGTTGAAGGTGAGCCATGTATGATGAAGATGAAGAAGGATGAAGAGTCTTATGTTGGTGCAGATGTTGGAGAAATGTTGGTTGTCAGAAGAGTGATGCATGCTGATGAAGTTACCACTGATGCTGCCCAGAGGGAGAACATTTTTCACTCCAGATGCACAGTCAAAGGAAAAGTTTGTGATCTGATCATTGATGGTGGGAGTTGTGCAAATGCTGCTTCAATTTACATGGTAGAGAAACTGGCGCTACCTACAGTTAAGCACCCTAGACCTTACAAGTTGCAATGGCTCAGTGAAGGGTCAGAGGTAAAAGTTAATCGTCAAGTTACTATCCCGTTTTCAATTGGGTCAGTTTATCAAGACAAAATTGTTTGTGATGTTGTACCTATGGATGCTTGTCATATTTTGTTGGGTCGACCATGGTTATTTGATAATTATGTTCTTCATGATGGTCGAATGAACTCGTATTCTTTGAGTATAAGTGGAAAGAAGGTTACACTGACTTCTTTGAAGCCTAATGAACTGATGAAAGTCAAGAAAGACCAGCCCAGTAAGCCTTTGTTTTTGTCTCAAGCTGAAGTCGAAGAAGAGTTATCTGAAGGCTCTCCAGTTATGATGTTACTGGTCGTAGAAAAATCTGAAGAGAAGGAGTTCACTGGTGTCCCCAGTCTCCTGAAGACCTTACTGAAGGAATTCACTGACGTTTTCCCAGAAGACTTACCTGAAGGTTTGCCACCAGTAAGAGGAATTGAGCACCAGATTGACTTGGTTCCAGGGTCAGTTTTGCCAAACAAAGCTGCTTATAGGTGTTCACCCAATGAAGCTAAAGAGTTACAGAGGCAAGTAGATGAGTTGGTTGCCAGAGGTTATGTCAGAGCAAGTATGAGTCCTTGTTCAGTACCAGCTCTCCTGGTCCCAAAGAAAGATGGTACGATGAGAATGTGTGTTGATAGCAGGGCCATCAACAATATAACCATTAAGTATAGATATCCCATTCCCAGATTGGATGATATGCTTGATGAGTTACATGGCTCCAGAGTGTTTTCCAAGATTGATCTCAGAAGTGGCTATCACCAGATAAGGATGAAGGATGGAGATGAGTGGAAAAACTGCTTTCAAGATCAAGGGAGGGTTGTATGAATGGTTAGTTATGCCTTTTGGCTTATCTAATGCTCCCAGTACTTTCATGAGACTGATGAACGAAGTTCTCAGGCCACTCATTGGTCAGTTTGTTGTTGTATATTTTGATGATATTCTGGTTTACTCAAAATCTGAAGCTGAACATATTAATCATCTGAAGAGTGTATTTAGACTGTTGAGAAGACACCAGTTGTATGGCAAACTGGAGAAATGTGATTTTATGGTGGAAAGTGTGATATTCTTAGGATATGTTGTGTCTAAGAATGGTATTTCTATGGATCCTTCTAAGGTTGATGCCATCAGATCATGGCCAGTTCCAACTACAATCACTGAAGTAAGAAGTTTTCATGGACTGGCTTCAGAAGGTTTATCAAGAATTTCTCTACAGTTGTGACCCCAATCACTGATTGTCTAAAGAAGGGTGTATTCGACTGGCCTAAGTCAGCCCAGTTGGCTTTTGAGTCACTGAAGGAAAAGCTCAGTTCAGCTCCAGTTCTATCTTTGCCAGATTTTGATCAATTATTTGAATTAGAGTGTGACGCCAGTGGAGTAGGTATTGGTGCAGTTCTGGTACAAGCAGGACGGCCAGTTGCATATTTCAGTGAAAAGCTCAATGGCTATAAACTGAAGTATAACACTTATGACAAGAAGTTTTATGCAATTATTCGTGCTATCACTCACTGGTCACATTATCTGAAGCCGAAGCAGTTTGTCTTATTCTCTGATCATGAAGCCCTGAAATTTATAAATGGTCAACACAAGCTTAATGCCAGACATGCAAAATGGGTGGAATTTTTGCAGTCTTATTCGTTTGTTTCTAAGCACAAAGCTGGAGTAGTTAATGTTGTTGCCGATGCACTATCCAGACGTTATTCACTGTTATCTATTCTGGAGGCAAGAGTTCTTGGATTTTCTTTCATAAAAGAGTTGTATCCTGCTGATCCAGACTTTGCTGATCACCTAACTGAAGTTCACCAGAAAGGGCCATTTGTTGTTCAAGATGGTTTCTTATTTAAAAATGGAAGGTTGTGCATCCCCAGGGGTTCGATAAGAGATTTGCTGATAAGATAAGCACATGGAGGAGGTTTAGCTGGCCATTTTGGCAATAACAAGACTGGAGAGATCCTCACTGAACACTTCTACTGGCCAAGTCTACTGAAGGATGTCGAGAGTCTTATCAGTCGTTGTCCAACTTGTCACCAGGCGAAGACTACTTTTCACAAGGGTTTGTATACTCCTCTTCCAGTTCCAAACCAGCCATGGGAAGATCTCAGTATGGACTTCATTGTTGCACTGCCCAGAACACAGAGGGGGAAAGATTCAATAATGGTGGTTTTCAAAGATGGCACATTTTATTGCTTCTAACATAACCAATGATGCTTCAGCAGTGGCAAATTTGTTCTTTAAAGAGATTGTCAGGTTACATGGAATTCCCAAGACGATTGTGTCAGATCGAGATGTGAAGTTCTTGAGTTATTTCTGGAAGACTCTATGGAGATTGATGGGTACCAGATTGTTGTTCAGTACGTCTCACCATCCTCAGACTGATGGACAGATTGAAGTTACGAACAGAACAATTGGTATGTTTTAAGAACACTGGTGAAGAAGACACTGAAAGATTGGGATCTGAAGCTTGCTCATGCTGAGTTTGCTTTCACAGAGCTCCTAACTATTCTACCAGTAAATCCCCATTTGAAGTTTGTTATGGTGTCAATCCACTGACTCCCATTGATTTAATTCCATTCTCGATTGAACCAAAAGCAAGCATTGAAGCTGAGACCAGAGCAAAATAAATAAAGAAAATTCATGGAGAAGTGAAGGCCAGAATAGAGAAGGCAAATGCCAGTTACAAAGCCAGAGCAAACAAGAATAGAAAACAGCCCAGTTTTTCACCAGGTGATCTTGTGTGGGTGCATCTGAGAAAAGAAAGGTTTCCAGCAAAGAGAAAGAGTAAACTGATGCCCAGAGCTGAAGGTCCGTTCAAGATTCTGGAGAGATATGGTGATAATGCTTACAAGGTTGAGTTACCTGGAGACATGGCAGTTTCAAGTACTTTTAATGTGGGAGATCTGATGCCTTATCTGGAGGATGAGTACCTCGAATACTTGAGGACAAGTCTCTTTTCAGAGGGGGAGAATGATGCGGAGATGTCCAGATTCACTGGACTGGAGAAACCCAGTGAACTGAAGAAGCTAACTGAACTGAAGGAAACCGAACTGATCATACCATCTGAACAGGCCATGTTGATTCTGCCAGCAGTGGCCCATTTCAGACAAGTCTTTTCTGAACCAGTCCAGTCACCAGTAGTAACATTTCTCCAGTGGCAAGCTCCAGATGACTGCTCCAGATGAATGCTCCAGTGACCACTACTGAAGGTCCTCCAGATGAATGCTCCAGTGACCACTACTGAAGGTCCTCCAGTGACGTGTTCCAGATTTTGTCTCCAGTAGCGGTCCAGATTTATGTTTCCAGTTGCCAATTAATAAAGTCCCCACTGACGTCGTTTGTGAGCCCAATAATAAAGAAGAATGACAGCCGTTAAGGAAGGCGCGTGTGACAAGACGTTTCTAACAATATTATGGGACCACTTGCAGGGGAATATTTCTAGAAGCTTACGTGTCCATATTTTATTGGTCCAAGTTAATTAGTGGTTTGCACATGACAGCTTTTATGTATTATTTTATTATTTCATCGTTAATTCCTAGGTAGAGCATGTGGCTATAAATAGAGGTTTATCTCTCATTTGTAAAGTAGTTGATGTTGAATGAAAATTAATAGAGCAGCCTCTATTTCTTACAAATCTTCTTTTACCTTTATATATCTTTGATCTTGGTGGTTAGGAGTGACCCCTTTATCAATATTTGTGGTGACTTGTTCTTTATCAAATATTGTGGTGAGGTCTTTTAAATCTTCGGTTTCCTTTATCTATAATCGTGGTGGCTAGACCTTTATCGGTTGTAGTGGTGGGGCGAAGTGTTTCCTTTATCCTTGATTCCGGTGGCTTAGCCTTTACGAGTCTTGGTGGTGGATTCTTTTATCTATCAATTTACTTTATTGTCTCGTTTAATTGTTTGTTTCATATAAAATCCAGAAAATACCAAAAATAGTCTTCCGCTGTCGTTTGTCGCGTGATTTCCGCATCAAAAGAGCTACTTGAAAAAAAGATGATCGTGAGAATTGGACCTAACATTACCACCAACAATCACTACCGGTATATATCGATCAATATACTTGTATATATAGATCTATATATATATATGTATGATGGCGACAACACTTAAAGGCCATCGGAACCACCACTAGCGTTTTCACCTTTAATGGCCACGGGAACCACCAGCAGCACTGTGGTTTTCCTTCTCAATTAGGTGTGATGAGGCCTGACTTGTTGAAGGTTTGTGTTTGATTGGGCTTTTTGGGAATGAAGAAGTCGGAGGCAGTGAAGAAATTATGGTGGTTGATTTGTTTGTTTTAGGGAAAATCATGTAGCTTGTTTTGATATCGATGGCTGAAGAAATTAGGGGCATTATTACATATCTTAGATATAATATGTAAATGTGAATCTAGTGAAATAGAGGATGATTTTTACGGAGTTTAATCTTTTGGATCATTAGAGGGTTTTGGAAGAATTTGCTTCTTTTTTTTTTAGTTTTTGTGAATTTGGGTTATAGAAGGAAATAAGAGAAGTAGCAGGTATATGGGTATTAAAAGATAGGGCCCCTAAAAGATATTAGTGATGGGTAAGTGGGTAAAGTAGAAAAGACACTAATACCCTTCACATGTTCCTCACGTGAGGCATTTAACGTTTTAAATTAGACGGGTCTGTTAAAGTGGACCATGGTTGCAACTAACACACGTCTTTAGGGATCATCGTTGCTAAAAAAACATAAGAGGGACTGCCTGATGCGTAAATCACGCGACAAACGACAGCGGAAAAATATTTTTGGTATTTCTGGTAACATTTCTCCAGTGGCAAGCTCCAGATGACTGCTCCAGTGACCACTACTGAAGGTCCTCCAGATGAATGCTCCAGTGACCACTACTGAAGGTCCTCCAGATGAATGCTCCAGTGACCACTACTGAAGGTCCTCCAGTGACGTGTTCCAGATTTTGTCTCCAGTAGCGGTCCAGATTTATGTTTCCAGTTGCCAATTAATAAAGTCCCCACTGACGTCGTTTGTGAGCCCAATAATAAAGAAGAATGACAGCCGTTAAGGAAGGCGCGTGTGACAAGACGTTTCTAACAATATTATGGGACCACTTGCAGGGGAATATTTCTAGAAGCTTACGTGTCCATATTTTATTGGTCCAAGTTAATTAGTGGTTTGCACATGACAGCTTTTATGTATTATTTTATTATTTCATCGTTAATTCCTAGGTAGAGCATGTGGCTATAAATAGAGGTTTATCTCTCATTTGTAAAGTAGTTGATGTTGAATGAAAATTAATAGAGCAGCCTCTATTTCTTACAAATCTTCTTTTACCTTTATATATCTTTGATCTTGGTGGTTAGGAGTGACCCCTTTATCAATATTTGTGGTGACTTGTTCTTTATCAAATATTGTGGTGAGGTCTTTTAAATCTTCGGTTTCCTTTATCTATAATCGTGGTGGCTAGACCTTATCGGTTGTAGTGGTGGGGCGAAGTGTTTCCTTTATCCTTGATTCCGGTGGCTTAGCCTTTACGAGTCTTGGTGGTGGATTCTTTTATCTTTCATTTACTTTATTGTCTCGTTTAGTTGTTTATTTCATATAAAATCCAGAAAATACCAAAAATAGTCTTCCGCTGTCGTTTGTCGCGTGTTTTACGCATCAAAACGATGCTACATGATTTGAAAAGCAAAAAAATCCTCAAATCCAACATTACCACCAACAATCACTACCGGTATATATCGATCAATATACTTGTATATATAGATCTATATATATATATGTATGATGGCGACAACACTTAAAGGCCATCGGAACCACCACTAGCGTTTTCACCTTTAATGGCCACGGGAACCACCAGCAGCACTGTGGTTTTCCTTCTCAATTAGGTGTGATGAGGCCTGACTTGTTGAAGGTTTGTGTTTGATTGGGCTTTTTGGGAATGAAGAAGTCGGAGGCAGTGAAGAAATTATGGTGGTTGATTTGTTTGTTTTAGGGAAAATCATGTAGCTTGTTTTGATATCGATGGCTGAAGAAATTAGGGGCATTATTACATATCTTAGATATAATATGTAAATGTGAATCTAGTGAAATAGAGGATGATTTTTACGGAGTTTAATCTTTTGGATCATTAGAGGGTTTTGGAAGAATTTGCTTCTTTTTTTTTTAGTTTTTGTGAATTTGGGTTATAGAAGGAAATAAGAGAAGTAGCAGGTATATGGGTATTAAAAGATAGGGCCCCTAAAAGATATTAGTGATGGGTAAGTGGGTAAAGTAGAAAAGACACTAATACCCTTCACATGTTCCTCACGTGAGGCATTTAACGTTTTAAATTAGACGGGTCTGTTAAAGTGGACCATGGTTGCAACTAACACACATCTTTAGGGATCATCGTTGCTAAAAAAACATAAGAGGGACTGCCTGATGCGTAAATCACGCGACAAACGACAGCGGAAGACTATTTTTGGTATTTTCTGGGTTTTATATGAAATAAACAACAAACAAGACAATAAAACTAAAATGATAGATAAAAGAATCCACCACCAAGACTCGTAAAGGCCAAGCCACCGGAATCAAGGATAAAGGAAACACTCCGCCCCACCACTATAATCGATAAAGGACTAGCCACCACGATTACAGATAAAGGAAACCGAAGATTTAGACCTCACCACAATATTTGATAAAGAACAAGTCACCACAAATATTGATAAAGGGGTCACTCCTAACCACCAAGATCAAAGATCTCTAAAGGTAAAAGAAGATTTTTGTAAGAAATAGAGGTTGCTCTATTAATTTCATTCAATATCAACTACCCATTTTTACAAGGAAAATAAACCTCTATTTATAGCCACATGCTCTACCTAGGAATTAACGAAATACAATAAAATATTCAAAAAGCTGTCATGTGCTATGGACCACCACTAATTAATTATCCAATGGAAAATGGACACGTAAAGCTTCTAGAAACATTCCCCCCTACACGTGGTCCCACAATACCGTTAGTCACACGCTCCTTCCTTGACAGCTGTCATTCCTTCTTTATTGGACCCACAGATATAAGCCTTCAGTGGGGACTTTATTATCTGGACAATGGAACATAAATCTGGACTGCTACTGGTGGACCTTCAGTGTTGGTCACTGGAGCATTCATCTGGTGGACCTTCAGTGTTGGTCACTGGAGCATTCATCTGGTGGACCTTCAGTGTTGGTCACTGGAGCAGTCATCTGGAGCAAGCTACTGGACATCTTCACTGGTGGATTATCAGAGTTGGTCACTAGAGGATGTTGCCACTGGAGAAGTGTTACTACTGGTGACTGGACTGGTTCAGAAAAGACTTGTCTGAAATGGGCCACTGCTGGTAGAATCAACATGGCTTGTTCAGATGGCATTATCAGCTCAGTTTCCTTCAGCTCGGTTGACTTCTTCAGTTCGTTGGGTTCCTCCAGTTCAGTGAACCTGGACGTCTCTGCATCATTCTCCTCTGAAAAGGGACTTGTCCTCGAGGTACTCATCCTCCAGATAAGGCATCAGATCTCCCACATTAAACGTGCTTGAAACAGCCATATCTCCAGGTAATTCAACTTTGTAAGCATTATCGCCATATCTCTCCAGAATCTTGAATGGTCCTTCAGCTCTGGGCATCAGTTTACTTTTTCTCTTTGCTGGAAACCTTTCTTTTCTCAGATGCACCCACACAAGATCACCTGGTGAAAAACTGGGCTGCTTTCTATTCTTGTTTGCCCTGGCCTTGTAACTTGCATTCGCTTTCTCTATTTTGGCCTTCACTTCTTCATGAATCTTCTTGATTTCTTTTGCTCTGGCTTCAGCTTCAATACTGGCTTTTGGTTCAATCGAAAATGGAATTAAATCAATGGGGGTCAGTGGATTGACACCATAGCATATTTCAAACGGAGATTTACTGGTAGAATAGTTAGGAGCTCTGTTGAAAGCGAACTCACCATGAGCAAGGTTCAGATCCCAATCCTTCAGTGTCTTCTTCACCAGTGTTCTTAACAGCATACCAATTGTTTTGTTGGTAACTTCAGTCTGTCCATCAGTCTGAGGATGGTGAGACGTACTGAACAACAATCTGGTACCCATCAATCTCCATAGAGTCTTCCAGAAATAACTCAAGAACTTCACATCTCGATCTGACACAGTCGTCTTGGGGATTCCATGCAACCTGACAATCTCCTTAAAGAACAAATTTGCTACTGCTGAAGCATCATTGGTTGTGTTACAAGCAATAAAATGTGCCATTTTTGAAAACCTATCAACCACCACCATTATTGAATCTTTTCCCCTCTGAGTTCTGGGCAGTGCAACAATGAAATCCATACTGAGATCTTCCCATGGCTGGTTTGGAACTGGAAGAGGAGTATACAATCCTTTGTGAAAAGTAGTATTCGCCTGGTGACAAGTTGGACAGCGACTGATAATACTCTGGACATCCTTCAGTAGACTTGGCCAGTAGAAGTGTTCAGTGAGGATCTCTCTAGTCTTGTTAATGCCAAAATGGCCAGCTAAACCTCCTCCATGTGCTTCTCTTATCAGCAAATCCCTTATTGAACCCCTGGGAATGCACAACCTTTCATTTTTAAATAAGAAACCATTTTGAACAATAAATGGTCCTTTCTGTTTAGCTTCAGTGATGCGTAAATCACGCGAAAAACGACAGCGGAAGACTATTTTTGGTATTTTCTGGATTTTATATGAAACAATCAATAAAACAAGACAATAAAATTAAACTGATAGATAAAAGAATCCACCACCAAGATTCGTAAAGGCCAAGCCACCGGAATCAAGGATAAAGAAAACACTCCGCCCCACCACTACAATCGATAAAGGTCTAGCCACCACGACTATAGATAAAGGAAACCGAAGATTTAAAGACCTCACCACAATATTTGATAAAGAACAAGTCACCACAAATATTGATAAAGGGGTCACTCCTAACCACCAAGATCAAAGATCTATAAAGGTAAAAGAAGATTTGTAAGAAATAGAGGCTGCTCTATTAATTTTTATTCAACATCAACTACTTTACAATGAGAGATAAAACCCCTATTTATAGCCACATGCTCTACCTAGGAATCATCGACAAAATAATAAAATATTACAAATAAAGCTGTCATGTGCAAGCCACTAATTAACTTGGACCAATAAGAAATGGACACGTGAGCTTCTAGAAATACTCCCTGCAAGTGATCCCATAATTCCGTTAGAAACGTCTTGTCACACGCGCCTTCTTTGATCAGCTGTCATTCTTCTTTATTGGGCCCACAAACGACTTCAGTGGGGACTTTATTAATTGGCAACTGGAAACATAAATCTGGACCGCAACTGGAGACAAAATCTGGAGCACTTCTCTGGAAGATCTTCAGTAGTGGTCATTGGAGCGTTCATCTGGAGGACCTTCAGTAGTGGTCACTGGAGCATCCATCTGGAGAACTTCACTGGAGGGCTTTCAGTAGTGGTCACTGGAGCATCCATCTGGAGATTGCCACTGGAGAAGTGTTACCACTGGTGACTGGACTGGTTCAGAAAAGAATTGTCTGAAATGGGCCACTGCTGGAAGGATCAACATGGCTTCCTCAGATGGCATGATCAGTTCAGTTGACTTCTTCAGTTTACTGGGTTCCTCTAGTTCAGTGAATCTGGAAAAGTGACTTTTCCTCAAGTCTTCGAGGTACTCATCCTACAGATAAGGCATCAGATCTCCCACATTAAAAGTATTTGAAACTGCCATGTCTCCAGTTAACTCAACCTTGTAAGCATTATCGCCGTTTCTCTCCAGAATCTTGAACGGACCTTCAGCTCTGGGCATCAGTTTACTCTTTCTCCTCGCTGGAAACATTTCTTTTCTCAGATGCACCCACACAAGATCACCTGGTGAAAAACCGGGCTGCTTTCTGTTCTTGTTTGCTCTGGCTTTGTAACTGGAATTTGCCTTCTCTATTCTGGCCTTCACTTCTCCATGAATTTTCTTTATTTCTTTTGCTCTGGTCTCAGCTTCAATGCTTGCTTTTGGTTCGATCGAAAATGGAATTAAATCAATGGGAGTCAGTGGATTGACACCATAACAAACTTCAAATGGGGATTTACTGGTAGAATAGTTAGGAGCTCTGTTGAAAGCAAACTCAGCATGAGCAAGCTTCAGATCCCAATCCTTCAGTGTCTTCTTCACCAGCGTTCTTAACAGCATACCAATTGTTCTGTTGGTAACTTCAGTCTGTCCATCAGTTTGAGGATGGTGAGACGTACTGAACAACAATCTGGTACCCATCAATCTCCATAGAGTCTTCCAGAAATAACTCAAGAACTTCACGTCTCGATCCGACACAATCGTCTTGGGGATTCCATGCAACCTGACAATCTCTTTGAAGAACAAATTTGCCACTGCTGAAGCAACATTGGTTGTGTTACAAGCAATAAAATGTGCCATCTTTGAAAACCTATCAACAACCACCATTATTGAATCTTTCCCCCTCTGTGTTCTGGGTAGTGCAACAATGAAGTCCATACTGAGATCTTTCCATGGCTGGTTTGGAACTGGAAGAGGAGTATACAAACCCTTGTGAAAAGTAGTCTTCGCCTGGTGACAAGTTGGACAGCGACTGATAAGACTCTGGACATCCTTCAGTAGACTTGGCCAGTAGAAGTGTTCAATGAGGATCTCTCCAGTCTTGTTAATGCCAAAATGGCCAGCTAAACCTCCTCCATGTGCTTCTCTTATCAGTAAATCTCTTATTGAACCTCTGGGAATGCACAACTTTCCATTTTTAAACAAGAAACCATCTTGAACAACAAATGGCCCTTTCTGGTTAGCTTCAGTAAAGTGATCAGCAAAGTCTGGATCAGTAGGATACAACTCTTTAATGAAAGAAAATCCAAGAACTCTTGCTTCCAGAATTGATAATAGTAAATATCGTCTAGACAGTGCATCAGCAACAACATTAGCTACTCCAGCTTTGTGTTTAGAAACAAACGAATAAGACTGCAAAAATTCCACCCATTTTGCATGTCTGGCATTGAGCTTGTGTTGACCATTTATGAAATTCAGGGCTTCATGATCAGAGAATAAGACAAACTGTTTTGGCTTCAGATAATGTGACCAGTGAGTGATAGCACGAATAATTGCATAAAACTCCTTGTCATAAGTGCTATAATTCAGTTTAGAGCCATTGAGCTTTTCACTGAAATATGCAACTGGACGCCCTGCTTGTACCAGAACTGCACCAATACCTACTTCACTGGCGTCACACTCTAATTCAAACAACTGATCAAAATCTGGCAAAGATAGAACTGGAGCTTAACTGAGTTTTTCCTTCAGTGACTCAAAAGCAACTGGGCTGACTTTGGCCAGTCGAATACACCCTTCTTCAGACAATCAGTGATTGGGGCCACAACTGTAGAGAAATTCTTGATAAACCTTCTGTAAAAGAAGCCAGTCCATGAAAACTTCTTACTTCAGTGATTGTAGTTGGAACTGGCCATGATCTGATGGCATCAACCTTAGAAGGATCCATAGAAATACCATTCTTAGACACAACGTATCCTAAGAATATTACACTTTCCACCATCAAGTCACATTTCTCCAGTTTGCCATACAACTGGTGTCTTCTCAACAGTTCAAATACACTCTTCAGATGATTAACATGTTCAGCTTCAGATTTTTAGTATACCAGAATATCATCAAAATATACAACAAACTGACCAATGAGTGGCCTGAGAACTTCATTCATCAGTCTCATGAAGGTACTGGGAGCATTAGATAAGCCAAAAGGCATAACTAACCATTCATACAACCATCCCTTGATCTTGAAAGCAGTTTTCCACTCATCTCCATCCTTCATCCTTATCTGGTGATAGCCACTTCTGAGATCAATCTTGGAAAACACTCTGGAGCCATGTAACTCATCAAGCATATCATCCAATTTGGAAATGGGATATTTATACTTAATGGTTATATTGTTGATGGCTCTGCTATCAACACACATTCTCATTGTACCATCTTTCTTTGGAACCAGAAGAGCTGGCACTGAACAAGTACTCATACTTGCTCTCACGTAACCCTTCTCAATCAACTCATCGACTTGCCTCTGCAACTCTTTAGCTTCATTAGGCGAACACCTGTAAGCAGCTTTGTTTGGAAAAACTGAACCAGGAACCAGGTCAATCTGGTATTCAATTCCTCTTACTGGTGGCAAACCTTCAGGTAGGTCTTCTGGGAAAACGTCAGTGAATTCCTTCAGTAAAGTCTTCAGGAGACTGGGGACACCAGTGAACTCCTTCTCTTCAGATTTTTCTACGACCAGTAACATCATAACTGGAGCCTTCAGATAACTCTTCTTCGACTTCAGCTTGAGACAAAAACAAAGGCTTACTGGGCTGGTCTTTCTTGACTTTCATCAGTTCATTAGGCTTCAAAGAAGTCAGTGTGACCTTCTTTCCACTTATATTCAAAGAATACGAGTTCATTCGACCATCATGAAGAATAGAATTATCAAATAACCATGGTCGACCCAATAAAATATGACAAGCATCCATAGGTACAACATCACAAACAATTTTGTCTTGATAAACTGACCCAATTGAAAACGAAATAGTAACTTGGCGATTAACCTTTACCTCTGATCCTTCACTGAGCCATTGCAACTTGTAAGGTCGAGGGTGCTTAACTGTAGGTAGCGCCAGTTTCTCTACCATGTAAGTTGAAGCAGCATTTGCACAACTCCCGCCATCAACGATCAGATCACAAACTTTTCCTTTGACTGTGCATCTGGAGTGAAAAATGTTCTCCCTTTGGGCAGTATCAGTGGTAACTTCATCAGCATGCATCACTCTTCTGACAACCAACATTTATAAGACTCTTCATCTTCTTCTTCATCTTCATCATACACTGGCTCACCTTCTTCAGTGTCGACATCTGGCAAACATTCAATTTCTTTGGCAGTTAAATCTCTTTGATTAGGACACTGGGCCTGGAAGTGACCAAAGCCATGGCACTTGAAACATTTTCTTCCAACTGGTTCTTTCGATCCTCCAGTTTCTTTCTCTTTTCCTCTGAAGGATTTATGGACAGTTTCAGTAAATCTGGGAACTGGTTGACTTGCACTGGCAGGAACCTTACTGAATGACTTGTACGGAAACATCTTCTTCAGTTGTCTTTCAATCTGGATAGCCATCTTGCATGCACCTTCATATGTCCAGATAGGCTGCAACTCAATCTTCTCAGTAATGGCAGCGTTCAGACCACCAAGAAATCTGGCAATAGTGTGCTCTTCAGTCTCATTCACACCAGTTCTGGTCTTCAGATGCTCAAACTCTCTAATATACTCCACAACTTCCTTGGCTCCTTGCTTCAGATTGTTCATCAGGAGATACTGATCTTGCATGTACGACTGGGGAACAAACCTCTTCTGCATGACCTCCTTCAGTTTGGACCAGGTCTTGATTTTACTTTTGCCCTTGTACTCTCTTTCAGATTTCATGTTATCATACCAAGATGAAACATATTTCTTAAGTTTGATAATGGCAACTTTGAAGCTTTTTCTATCATCATAACCTTTTATTTCCATAATCCTGTCCTTAGTGATCCCTTTATCTATATTTGTGGTGGTTCGTCCTTTATCAAATATAGTGGTGAGATCTTAAATCTTCGATTCCTTTATCTGTGTTTGTGGTGGCTAGACCTTTATCAAACATAGTGGTGGGTTGGAGTGTTTCCTTTATCTTTGATTCCGGTGGCTCGTCCTTTACGAATCTTGGTGGTGGATTCTTGTATCTATCATTTTATTGTTTTGTTTTGTTGTTTGTTTCATATAAATCAGAAAATTCCTCACAAAAATAGTCTTCCGCTGTCGTTTGTCGCGTGATTTACGCATCACCTTTTGTAGAAGAAGAAACCATGATCAACCTACAATTGACAAAAAATAAATTAAAAGAGTTGAAAAATAACAATAACATAACAATTCAATATCAAATAATGAACAAACATGAACAAAATACCAAAAATTAAATTAAAGTGATATAAAAAACATATGTTTCTTTTGTTGAGAAGCTATGACCATGATTTTTTTTTTAAAGATAGAAAGGAGAGGAATGATGAAAAATGATTAATAAAAATTTATTTAGGTTGTATATATAATAACTTCTTGTGAGAGTTTTAAGGATAGTATATATATCTTTAAAATTTAAAAAGATTTGTTTTGATAGGAAAAGATTTATGATAGATTTTAAATATAATTATCTATTTAATAAAAAAGAAAAAAAATCTAGAAAAAAAGGAGAGAGCTAGATTAATTAGAAAGAAGAATTAGGCCTAAGAAGGGGATTAGGGATGCCAAGTGTATCCCCAACCTCCTCTTTTAGTTATAGTATAGATAATATACTGATCAAGATATAGATATAGATATATTGGGATCTCAATATAATATACAACTTAAGATGCTACATACAATAATATTATACAACTTAAAATGCTACATATAAATAAAAATCAATGAAGTACATACTTCCTCTAAATAAGTCTCTTAACATCAAAGATGGTCCTATCGTCATTTACAACCGCCTGATTCTAGATGAGTTACCAATCAACCTTTCAGTGTCGATGAAAGCCACCCATGAAGGAGTGATACGATTATTAGCTTCATCTAACGTCATATTTCTTCTAAAAGCCATTTATATTCAACAAAACAATAGATCTATACTAGCAACAACTAGATCTAAGCAACCAACAAACAGATCTGACTAAATCGAAATGAGATCTAAACAAACAATACCCCAACGGACAAAAAGATTAAGAAACCTTTTTAAACCTGTCTCTGATACCAAATTGATGCGTAAATCACGCGACAAACGACAGCGGAAGACTATTTTTGGTATTTTCTGGATTTTATATGAAACAATCAATAAAACAAGACAATAAAATTAAACTGATAGATAAAAGAATCCACCACCAAGATTCGTAAAGGCCAAGCCACCGGAATCAAGGATAAGGAAACACTCCGCCCCACCACTACAATCGATAAAGGTCTAGCCACCACGATTATAGATAAAGGAAACCGAAGATTAAAAAGACCTCACCACAATATTTGATAAAGAACAAGTCACCACAAATATTGATAAAGGGGTCACTCCTAACCACCAGGATCAAAGATCTATAAAGGTAAAAGAAGATTTGTAAGAAATAGAGGCTGCTCTATTAATTTTCATTTAACATCAACTACTTTACAATGAGAGATAAAACCCCTATTTATAGCCACATGCTCTACCTAGGAATCATCGACAAAATAATAAAATATTACAAATAAAGCTGTCATGTGCAAGCCACTAATTAACTTGGACCAATAAGAAATGGACACGTGAGCTTCTAGAAATACTCCCTGCAAGTGATCCCATAATTCCGTTAGAAACGTCTTGTCACACGCGCCTTCTTTGATCAGCTGTCATTCTTCTTTATTGGGCCCACAAACGACTTCAGTGGGGACTTTATTAATTGGCAACTGGAAACATAAATCTGGACCGCAACTGGAGACAAAATCTGGAGCACTTCTCTGGAACATCTTCAGTAGTGGTCATTGGAGCGTTCATCTGGAGGACCTTCAGTAGTGATCACTGGAGCATCCATCTGGAGAACTTCACTGGAGGGCTTTCAAAGCGAAAAAAGGTCAAAATTAACAACCAACACTACCACTACTTTAACAGCTTCTATTAATGCTGAGCCGTAGACGAAATACTTGAATTAAACCATCTTGGTTATTAGTTTATCCACTGTCGAATCACCCTTTCAGCACTATGAAACTATTTTGCAACACAAATTCCTATTGCAGACATATATAGTGTACTGCAATGCAAACTTACTAAAAATAAAAACCTACCTAAGAAACAAAGAGGGGACTCGAAAAAACATGCGGAATATGTACTGCAAGGCATGCATCCTAACTTTCAGTTGACATGGAACAAAATTCATTGCTCCCAACTCAACTTTAGAATATATTGAACAAATATAACATCTCAAATTTATTGAGAGAATCACTAACTTGAATGTTGCACAAAATCATTGAATGGATCTTCTCTGCTAGCCTGCAATACATAACAAAAAAAAAAGTTATGCCAGAAAGAGATTTTTGGTAATTATGATTCAACAAAATCAATATAAGATATATAGATGAGTAAAGAAAAATCAAACGAACAATAAATATAACAAAAGAAAAATCAATGGGAAGGTACCTAAAATGGGGAAAATGAGATCCTAATCCAATATGGATTATATATCGGAAAATTGTGTTGTCCTCGTGGTTGATTGCTGAAACGAATTCATCCCTTTTTTTTGTTAATTAATTATAACAAATTATTTGTAAAGATCAGATATAAAGAAAAGCATAGAGAGATAGCTAGATAGGGTTAGAATGAAGATTTAGGGGGCAGCCAGAGAGAGACTCATTTTCATATAAGTAGTGTAATGTTCAAAGCTTAAAAGAAAAAAGGAATATTGAACGAAAAGATACCTATTCATGTAACTCAAATAGTAATATCCCATACCTGATCAATATCATCAAAGAATGTGGTGACTTCATCTAGTAGCAATCACAATCCTTTTACAACCAAAGCATCAGTAATTGCAACCTTTTGATTCGGACCTCGACTAAGAGTTTGTACTGGTCTGTGATAACATTAAGCATTAAGGAGTTATTTTACGATGATTCGGTTATTCACGATTGTCTCCATTGACAAAATTTTCATGAGCACAATGCTATTTAGATTAAATGCCTCGTATCGCTTTATCTCCACAATTATCATTATAAAAACTAAGCTGCCTAAGATAAAATTATGAATACTAATTCTTTATCATGCTAAACAAAATTTGGATTTGGACATACTATCAAGCAGTTTACTGAGGACTTACGTCGAATATCATGAAGACAACTTAGTTGAGGCATTTCATCAAACACCTTTTGTGTGATCCATCAGTAACCTATTATCATTAAAAACACATAACAAACAAAACAAATGAAAATCAAACCTATGCAATCGTATAACAAAATCAAACCTATGCAATCGTATAACAAAATCAAACCTATGCAATCGTATAACAAATGAAAATCAAACCTATGCAATCATACAATCCATTGCTTTACAATATATTTTCAATAATGGAAGATCAATTATATCGTTTGGTAAAACAAATATATATAGGATTCTTTTACATATAGATATAGATAGATAAATAGACACGGTTTCAAGGGCGGTTTTGGTGTGGAGAAACATTACCCAGCGGTTGTCAAAGCCACCGATGGCAGCCCCGGTGGGAGAAAGCATAGGCGGCAATGATGGTCAGAGATGAAAGCAGCAGCAGCGGCGGTGGCGAGAGAAAGAAGAAGAAGAGTGGCCAGATATATTTAGCCTTAGAATTAGGGGAGAGAAGAGAGAATGATTGTTAAATCTATCTATTAAATAAATAAATAAAGAAATAGAGAATGCGTGTGAGGGAAAAGATTTATCAAAGGAAAAAAAATTAACAAAATAGAATTTTTAGGCCAAAAAGTTTTTTTTTTAAAATATAGAAAATAAGAGAAGGCGCCTATAATAGAGGAGGAATTAGGAGGGAGTTTTAAGCCTAAAAATGGGATTAGGGGTGCCAAGTGTACCCCCAACCTTCTCTTTTAGTTATAGTATAGATAAGTGTTAATATTTTTTTTTTTTTTTGAACGATCGTTGGGTTACCCTTAGCTAGGAGTTTTCCAGGCCAGAATGCTACCCACTCCGATACCTCCAATACACCACATGGGGGGAGAAACCCCCAATTAAATTAATTGGGGGAAAACCCTGCTCCCTCCGGATTCGAACCCAGGTCTCCTGGATCCAAAGCCATCATTGAAAGACTCTCGTACCACTGGGCTGTGAACCCTCATTTAATAAAGATGAAATAATTAAATTTGATCTAATTGTTCTAAATCAAACATGAAATCCATTTAAAAAGATTATTACAAGCTGCAAGCATAACTTTTATCAGTTAAATTGTATGTATGTATTCTTTCTCTTTGTTGATTGTATCACATGTTACATGTGTTTATAACAGTTGTTGGAGTCAAGCTGCTCATACATTAAGAGATTTGAAGATGACAAACAATTCAAGAAATACTTAAATCTTTGGTTCTGAAGCTGAGTCAGCTTGGACTGATCCAAGCTGAGTCAGCCTGAATATCTTCACTAGAAGTTGGTATCATTCAAGTTGCATCAAACAGAAGATAAGCACTTGGTCTAAGTCAAAGATAAGGAACAAGGATAGAAGGCCAAGCTAATGGGTGGAAATCAGCTTGGTTCTTGCAGTCAGCTTGGAAGGTACAAGTTCAACCTGGAGTATTGCAAGTGCTCCAAGTTGTTATTTAACTTTGTATATATGTCACCCATCTGGATAAGCATCAGAAAGGACATTCTAGAGTGCCAGTTGGTGATTGTAAACATTCTATGAGGTGTCCATTATACATGTGACTGCAAGATCATCCTTGGTGAGCATATGGGGAACAAAAAGTACAATGTCACTATCACCAGGTACTGATCAAGCAGAAGCCATTAGATCAAGACGCGTGGAAGACAATGGACGGCATCTAAGCCATGGTTGATGCTTATATAAACCAACCTTAGAGTCTCAAGAATGTGTGCATCCATTACATTAACTCTCACAATGATTAAAGATATCAGCTTGGATCCGTGTTGTACTCAGCTTAGGCTAGTAGAGTTAATATACAGAGTTGTAACTTGCTATTCAACCAAGTAGTTAGATTGGTAGGCTAATCTGTTCCACAACTACTTGTAATTCTTTTTATTCATCAATAAAAGAATAAGTTGAAATCAGCTTGCACTTTGTTCTTGGACTGCACTTTACTTTATTGTCTTTATATTCTGTTATTTATCTTTACTGTTTCATTACATATTATCTCAAGCTGATTATGGACAAATACTTTAAGATAATTTATATTCCGCATTAAAAGTATTTAAAAGTTGTATTAAGTTTAAAAGTTGTATTCACCCCCCCTCTACAACTCTTTGAGACATCTTAAACCATCATGTTATCTCCTTTAGGACCTATCAGGTGGTATCAGAGCAGGGGTTTTGTAATTACATTATTTATTATCTTATAAAATAAACTATACCATCTTAATAGGGGCCCACCTCGGTGTGCATTTAAAGTGGATATACAAAAGGCATATGATACAATTGATTGCGGGAAGGCTACAATTGATTCAGTCCGTCCTTTCTTCTATGCATATTTATTGGGCGTCTGTGTTCATTCTCCCATCTCGTATTGTAAAGGATTTGGAACAGAAAATGAGAAATTTTTTGTGGTCACAAGGTGCTATTGCTAAGGGGAAGGCAAAGGTCGCTTGGAAATTAGTTTGTACTCCAAAGGATGAAGGTGGTCTAGGCATAAGGAGAATATCTGATATGAATAAGGATCTTCACTGGAGAATGCATCTGGAGGATCTTCACTGGAGAATGCATCTGGAGGATCTTCACTGGAGAATGCATCTGGAGGATCTTCACTGGAGAATGCATCTGGAGGATCTTCACTGGAGAATGCATCTGGAGGATCTTCACTGGAGAATGCATCTGGAGGATCTTCACTGGAGAATGCATCTGGAGGATCTTCACTGGAGAATGCATCTGGAGGATCTTCACTGGAGAATGCATCTGGAGGATCTTCACTGGAGAATGCATCTGGAGGATCTTCACTGGAGAATGCATCTGGAGGATCTTCACTGGAGAATGCATCTGGAGGATCTTCACTGGAGAATGCATCTGGAGGATCTTCACTGGAGAATGCATCTGGAGGATCTTCACTGGAGAATGCATCTGGAGGATCTTCACTGGAGAATGCATCTGGAGGATCTTCACTGGAGAATGCATCTGGAGGATCTTCACTGGAGAATGCATCTGGAGGATCTTCACTGGAGAATGCATCTGGAGGATCTTCACTGGAGAATGCATCTGGAGGATCTTCACTGGAGAATGCATCTGGAGGATCTTCACTGGAGAATGCATCTGGAGGATCTTCACTGGAGAATGCATCTGGAGGATCTTCACTGGAGAATGCATCTGGAGGATCTTCACTGGAGAATGCATCTGGAGGATCTTCACTGGAGAATGCATCTGGAGGATCTTCACTGGAGAATGCATCTGGAGGATCTTCACTGGAGAATGCATCTGGAGGATCTTCACTGGAGAATGCATCTGGAGGATCTTCACTGGAGAATGCATCTGGAGGATCTTCACTGGAGAATGCATCTGGAGGATCTTCACTGGAGAATGCATCTGGAGGATCTTCACTGGAGAATGCATCTGGAGGATCTTCACTGGAGAATGCATCTGGAGGATCTTCACTGGAGAATGCATCTGGAGGATCTTCACTGGAGAATGCATCTGGAGGATCTTCACTGGAGAATGCATCTGGAGGATCTTCACTGGAGAATGCATCTGGAGGATCTTCACTGGAGAATGCATCTGGAGGATCTTCACTGGAGAATGCATCTGGAGGATCTTCACTGGAGAATGCATCTGGAGGATCTTCACTGGAGAATGCATCTGGAGGATCTTCACTGGAGAATGCATCTGGAGGATCTTCACTGGAGAATGCATCTGGAGGATCTTCACTGGAGAATGCATCTGGAGGATCTTCACTGGAGAATGCATCTGGAGGATCTTCACTGGAGAATGCATCTGGAGGATCTTCACTGGAGAATGCATCTGGAGGATCTTCACTGGAGAATGCATCTGGAGGATCTTCACTGGAGAATGCATCTGGAGGATCTTCACTGGAGAATGCATCTGGAGGATCTTCACTGGAGAATGCATCTGGAGGATCTTCACTGGAGAATGCATCTGGAGGATCTTCACTGGAGAATGCATCTGGAGGATCTTCACTGGAGAATGCATCTGGAGGATCTTCACTGGAGAATGCATCTGGAGGATCTTCACTGGAGAATGCATCTGGAGGATCTTCACTGGAGAATGCATCTGGAGGATCTTCACTGGAGAATGCATCTGGAGGATCTTCACTGGAGAATGCATCTGGAGGATCTTCACTGGAGAATGCATCTGGAGGATCTTCACTGGAGAATGCATCTGGAGGATCTTCACTGGAGAATGCATCTGGAGGATCTTCACTGGAGAATGCATCTGGAGGATCTTCACTGGAGAATGCATCTGGAGGATCTTCACTGGAGAATGCATCTGGAGGATCTTCACTGGAGAATGCATCTGGAGGATCTTCACTGGAGAATGCATCTGGAGGATCTTCACTGGAGAATGCATCTGGAGGATCTTCACTGGAGAATGCATCTGGAGGATCTTCACTGGAGAATGCATCTGGAGGATCTTCACTGGAGAATGCATCTGGAGGATCTTCACTGGAGAATGCATCTGGAGGATCTTCACTGGAGAATGCATCTGGAGGATCTTCACTGGAGAATGCATCTGGAGGATCTTCACTGGAGAATGCATCTGGAGGATCTTCACTGGAGAATGCATCTGGAGGATCTTCACTGGAGAATGCATCTGGAGGATCTTCACTGGAGAATGCATCTGGAGGATCTTCACTGGAGAATGCATCTGGAGGATCTTCACTGGAGAATGCATCTGGAGGATCTTTACTGGAGAATGCATCTGGAGGATCTTCACTGGAGAATGCATCTGGAGGATCTTCACTGGAGAATGCATCTGGAGGATCTTTACTGGAGAATGCATCTGGAGGATCTTCACTGGAGAATGCATCTGGAGGATCTTTACTGGAGAATGCATCTGGAGGATCTTCACTGGAGAATGCATCTGGAGGATCTTTACTGGAGAATGCATCTGGAGGATCTTTACTGGAGAATGCATCTGGAGGATCTTCACTGGAGAATGCATCTGGAGGATCTTCACTGGAGAATGCATCTGGAGGATCTTTACTGGAGAATGCATCTGGAGGATCTTCACTGGAGAATGCATCTGGAGGATCTTTACTGGAGAATGCATCTGGAGGATCTTCACTGGAGAATGCATCTGGAGGATCTTTACTGGAGAATGCATCTGGAGGATCTTTACTGGAGAATGCATCTGGAGGATCTTCACTGGAGAATGCATCTGGAGGATCTTCACTGGAGAATGCATCTGGAGGATCTTCACTGGAGAATGCATCTGGAGGATCTTTACTGGAGAATGCATCTGGAGGATCTTTACTGGAGAATGCATCTGGAGGATCTTTACTGGAGAATGCATCTGGAGGATCTTCACTGGAGAATGCATCTGGAGGATCTTCACTGGAGAATGCATCTGGAGGATCTTCACTGGAGAATGCATCTGGAGGATCTTTACTGGAGAATGCATCTGGAGGATCTTCACTGGAGAATGCATCTGGAGGATCTTTACTGGAGAATGCATCTGGAGGATCTTTACTGGAGAATGCATCTGGAGGATCTTCACTGGAGAATGCATCTGGAGGATCTTCACTGGAGAATGCATCTGGAGGATCTTCACTGGAGAATGCATCTGGAGGATCTTCACTGGAGAATGCATCTGGAGGATCTTCACTGGAGAATGCATCTGGAGGATCTTTACTGGAGAATGCATCTGGAGGATCTTCACTGGAGAATGCATCTGGAGGATCTTTACTGGAGAATGCATCTGGAGGATCTTTACTGGAGAATGCATCTGGAGGATCTTTACTGGAGAATGCATCTGGAGGATCTTTACTGGAGAATGCATCTGGAGGATCTTTACTGGAGAATGCATCTGGAGGATCTTCATGCAAATGGGATGATATTGTTGCTGACTTCTTATGTTCCCTCAAGAATAACTCAGTCAAGAGTGTTATTGCCCGACTTGTGCTTGCGGCTGCTGTCTATTTTGTATGGCAGGAACGAAATAATCGTATGTTTAGCAACCATGCAAGACCGCCTGAGAAGATCAGAGATATTATTATGGAGACGGTTCGCTATAGACTGGTCAAGCTAAGGTTCAAGAATAGTGCAAGGACTACTCACTTGCTGGCTACTTGGAATCTTCCAAAGGATTTACTCATGCATGATGCGAGTGACTAGTTCTCTTGTTATTATTTGTAGTGTGCCTCTCACTGGTACTTGGATAGGTTGATGTGCATGTTTGAGGTAACTTCGGTTTCCTTGTAAATGTGTCCCTCTCACTGGTCTTTGTATTAGTTGATGTGCATGTTTGAGGATTGCATGTCTCAATCAAATGGTTTTTCGTTGTAATAGCCTGGGTTTTTGATGTTTTCATTAGTTTTCTTCTTGTATGGCTAGGATAGCTTGTGTTTAACTATATATGGCCTGTCATATAGGGAATTAATGGGGCACTCAGCCTCATTACTTGCGATGTACTGTTAATTGTTGTTGGTAAAAAGTTTGAACAGGGTAATCCCTTTTACCCAAAAGGCATATGATACTGTTGATTGGGTCTTTTCGAGGAAAATTCTTTTAGAATTTGGTTTTCATCCTAAGATGGTCGCTTGGATTATGTCGTGTGTTACTTCTGCTTCTTTCTCCATAAGTGTAAATGGCAATCTCCATGGATATTTTAAAGGAAAAAGAGGACTCAGACAAGGTGATCCTATGTCTCCATACCTTTTCACTTCGGTTATGGAGGTCTTATCGTTGTTACTTCAACACATTTCTTCTGATCCTTCTTTTCGGTTTCATTCTAGCTGTGAAAAAGAGTCTATAATTAATGTGTGCTTTGCGGATGATTTGTTCTTATTTGCTTATGGTGATCCGAACTCGGCAAAATTAGTTATGGATTTCTTAAATGTTTGTAAAGATATGTTTGGCCTGATTCCTAGTATTGCCAAAAGTACGACTTTCTTTTGTAACATGCCAGCCCATGTAAAAAATGCCATCTTGGGGGTTATGCCTTTTGAAGAAGAAGAGTTACCAGTTCGGTATTTGAGAGTTCCTCTCATATCCACCATATTGGTATATAGAGATTGTGTTGTTTTAGTGGAAAGATTGGAGAACCGTATCATGATCTGGAGGAATAAAACGCTTTCATTTGCAGGTAGGTTACAACTTATAAACTCTGTTCTTTCCTGAATGCAAACCTATTGGGCTTTTGTTATTATCCTTCCCTCCCGAATTATTCATGATCTCGAGAAAAAAATGAGGGGTTTCTATGGTGTCAAAGAGGATTAGCCAAAGGTAAGGCTAAAGTGTCTTGGGATTTGGTTTGTACTCCAAAATATGAAGGGGGCGGTATAAGGCGAGTTAACGATATGAATAAAGCACTTATGACTTCTCATATTTGGAGAATTTTAAATGACAAGAACTCACTTTGGGTTAAATGGGTTCATACTTACAAATTGAAAGGATGAAGCTTTTGGGATGTTCCTTTTCGATCAAGTATGAGTTGGGGTTGGCGTAAGTTACTCCAGTTGAGATCGACCATTAGACCATTCATGTGGTCTAAGATTGGTGATGGTAAGTCTACATATATGTGGTTTAATAAGTGGTCTAATACATGTCCGTTAAGATATCATGTATCACCGAGAGACATTGCGCTAGCTGGATTTTCTCTTACAGATAAGGTAGCGGAACTGATTGAGGATGAAACTTGGAAATGGCCGACTAGTTTGTTACATAGATATCATGTTTCCTTAACGAGGACCCTACCCATTCTCCTGTGGATCAAAAGGACTCTTTTATATGGTGTACGGGAGAAGGTAAAGATTTGGGGTATTCGGCATCAAATGTTTGGGATACTATTCGTACTAGGAAGGATAAGGTATCATGGGTTAATGTTGTTTGGTTCTCAAAAGGTATTACAAGACACTCTTTCTTGCTTTGGCTAGTAATGCATCGGAAGTTGAAAACCCAAGACATATTGAGGCCTTGGGATGTAGGGGGAGCATTTAATCTTAACCTTGTTTGTTGTTCTTTGTGTCAAACAGGTCCGGACTCTCATGAACATCTTTTCTTCTAGTGCTTATACTCTATGCGGGTATGGTCACTTGTTCGAGGTGCAGCGGAAATGGGAAATATTTCAGGTCGTTTTGATGACATTGTCACACACTTGATCCCAATCTCGAAGGGCAGTTCAGCTAGGGGTTTTATTGGAAGGCTTGTATTAGCTGCTACAACTTACTATGTTTGGCAAGAAAGGAACAACCGGATGTTCTCCAACAACACTCGTCCTCCAGAAAAGCTGAAAGAAACAATTATGAATACAATAAAAATGCATTTCGCTACCATCAGGTTTAAAAATAATCCACAGATTACGCTGCTGCTTGAAGATTCGAAATTACCCAAATGCTTGCTAATAGATGGGGATGATCCTTCTTATGTTGCGTGATCAGTGATTCATGTTCCTACATCAGATTTTATTTTTTTGATGTAGTTGTTTAATTATTTTAAGTGTATTGCTAGGTATAGCGTGATTACCTTATATGGCATGTCATATAAGGAACTAATGTGGTACCCTGCCACATTACTTGAATTGTAATGTTTTGTGTTGTTGTTGGAATGAAAGTTTAAACTTGGTAACCTTTACCCAAAAAAATATTTATAAATCATAAAAAAAAAATTATGATTATATTTAATAATAAATAAATAAATACTTTTCAAAAAAATAAACATAATATAATAAACAATCTCATTTGAAAAAAGATAATTATCATTGAATTAATAAAAAAACATAATATAATATATATAAACATCTTTATACTCATATAAAAATAGAAACGAAGTGGTGGAGACACAAGTCATAATCCAGTTTACCATGACTTGATGAAATCCAAATCCCATAAGCACAGCTCGTAAAAAGCCCCAATCCACCGTATCATAAGCCTTTTGGATGTCTACTTTAAAAGCACACTTTGGAGGCCCATAATTTCTATGATAGTTATGCATAATCTCCTGAGTGAGTAGAATATTATCCGAAATTTTCCTACCATGTACAAATGCTGACTGATTATTACTAACCACCCCTTCTAACCCCTCTTTAATCCGGTTTACAATGATTTTGCTAATACACTTATAAATCACATTACAACAAGATGTGGGTCGAAAATCAGAATTAGTAGAGGGAGTAGTAACCTTGGGTATAAGAGCAAGAAAAGTATGGTTCAATTCCTTAAGCAGCTTACCCTTCCTAAAGAAATCATGAATAGCCAATGAAACATCTTTGCCCACAATAGACCAGGAACTCTTAAAAAATGCTGAAGTAAAGCCATCAGGTCCAGGAGCCTTTATATCACTAATAGAGAACATGGCCGATTTAATTTTAGCATCAGAGACATCTTTAACCATGGAAAGAGCCGTGTTTCTATCCAACATATTTGTAAACAGCTCCGGTGTTGGATATAAAGAAATATCGCCCTCCTTGCCCAAGAAATCAGTATATTATTGCACGAGAGCTAATTGAACATTCCCTCCTTCATGCACAACACCATTACCATCTTTAATCATGTAACATCCCAAAACTTGTTGACCGTTAACTTGTCGTTAGGGACCGTTAGTTGATTTGTGTTTTATATGTGCTTATGTGAATTAAATGATTAACGTGGGATAGGTGTTAAAGTGATTAAAGTAATGAAAATTAAAGTTGATAATGAATAATAAAGTCAACTAGTGTTCCCAATAAGATACAAGAGTCGTTAAGTGTTCCCGTACGTGTTAAACGAGCAGTTAAGTGACGAAACGAGTTGTAACGAAGTGCGAGGGCCTAGATGTAAGGTTTTCAAAGTTGCTCCAGCATATATAGGGCATGTAGGTCGACCCTAATGATGAATAATCAGATCTAAACCCTAAGAAAACTCTCACACACAAAACCCTAGGTCAATTCTTCAAGTTCTAGTCGATTTCGGGGGATTTCGGAAGGGTTTTTGCTTGCTCTTCGATCCGTTAATCAACCTTACAGGTATAATATCATCTATTGATTGTTGATTAAGTTTTTAATTAGGTTTTTTCCCTGTAGATTCGGCCATAAGGGTTGGCGTCGTTTAAGGTTGATGTTTTCGGTTAAAAACGACGTTTTTGAATAAAATCGTTAATTGAGTTGGTTAACAACATCAAGTTTCAAACTTTAATGATGAATTATGTTGTTTAGATGTATTAGAGTCTATTCCAGGTGGTTAATTGGAAACCCACTTGATGTATTATGTTTTTGATCAAAACGTTACCGATTTTGCGTCTTTTGGGTAATCTAAAGTGTGAATCATTGATGCAATTGATTCTTGGATCAATTGAGGCTTTGATTGAGCCAATTAGGTCTTAAATTAAAGGTATTAGGTGCTTGTAAGACGTGAGGGTATCATAGAAACTTGTAAGGATCGAATAGATGTGCGAAACAAAAAGTTGTGTGAAGGTCGGACAAAAGTTGTGGCACAACTTAAAAAGTTGCGGCGCAACTTCTGGCTGGGCAAATTTACTGACTTCAACATTGCGGCGCAACTTCTGGCTGGGCAAATTTACTGACTTCAACATTGCGGCGCAACTTTACTAGTTGCGGCACAACTTTGTCCTGGAGTCTTGTACACTTAGTTTAAGCTTATATGTTGGTTATATACTTGTTCTAGGTTCTTGGGAACATTCTTTGAGCTTTGTAAACTATTCGAAAGTGTTTGTGACGCGTGCAAAAGGTAAGATACATGACTTTTCTCACGCTGGAGGCACAACAAAATATGGTTTTCTATAATTAATCTCTTAATCGGATTATCTTATTTATGTTGGGTTTTCCGGGTTATGCGGGAGGTTATATGGGAATGTATGTATGTTGAAATGACCTATGTTGTTATGTTGACGTTTAAAGTAAAAGTAGTTATGTGCATAAGTAGTGTGATAACTTTAACGATGTTGCTATAAAATGATTATGATATGTGTTGTTGATAATGTCGTTGATATGCCTTAATGTTGATATGTGATGGCTTATATGTGGCACTTAAGTATGAAATGTCTAGTTCACTAGATACACGTAAGAAATATTATGAGTTGTGAACGTTAGTGAGATTAAACGCTAAAGTAGATGTGGGATCAGTTAGGTAATGAATATACCTAATGTTAAAATAAATGTGAAACGTGGGAAACCGTTCTAGCCTTAGTGTTAGTGCGTAAAAAGTAAAGTAAAGATGAATAAGTGATTAGTTTAGGTGAAAGTGTAGCCTAAGCTAATAAAGATAAGAAGTCTCGAGCATAAGTATAAAGTTGTGTTAAGCTTAACCCGTGCTAGTTGAAAAGCTAGTGCGTATGTGGTCGCTTGAGTGGCTCCTTGCGGCATAGTTACGTTGATCTAGTATTCCGGGTGGAGTGACTAACCACCAATGTTAAAAACATGACGATACTATAAGTGGCCGCTTGGGTGGCTCCTTGTGGCAAAGTTACGTTGATCTAGTATTTCCGGGTGGAGTGACTAACCACCAATGTTAAAAACATGACAGGATACTATAAGTTGATAAAGTTGGTTAAGTTGATTAAGTTGATTAAGTTGATTAAGTTGATTAAGTTGATAAGTTGATTAAAGATGTAAGACGTGAGAATAAGTTGATTAAGTTGATTAAGTTGATAATAAGATATGAGTGAAAGAAGTATATGTGCTTTACGTTGTGAGATCACAATGTGACGTGAGAATAAGTAGATAAGTTGATTAAGTTGATTAAGTTGATTAAGTTGATTAAGTTGATTAAGATGTAAGAGTAATAAGTTGATTAAAGATGTAAGACGTGAGAATAAGTTGATTAAATGTGACGTGAGAATAAGTAAGATATGTGGATAAGTATGATATATCGTTGATAGGCACAAATAGGAGTAAATACTCTACATGTGCTAATATGTATACGTGTGACATGTTTATGTGTTATGCCAAGATATGAGATTTTGATTAAGATGTAAGTATATGTTGATATGATATGAGATGTTAGGTGTGCATTCAAAGTTGATATACAGAAAGCCTATGACACGGTTGATTGGAGGTTTCTCCGTATGATCATGCTCAGATTTGGGTTCCATCCTAAAATGGTTGCTTGGGTTATGTCTTGTGTCACATCAACCTCGTTTTCCATGGCTGTTAATGGTAACCTTCATGGCTTCTTTAATGGAAAATGAGGACTTAGGCAAGGTGACCCTATGTCTCCTTACCTTTTCACATTAGTTATGGAAGTTCTTTCGTTATTGTTGCAGAAATCTATTGCTTCTAATCCAGCGTTTCGTTTTCATAAGGGTTGTGAAAAACAAAGGATTGTTAATGTGTGTTTTGCGGATGACCTTTTTCTTTTTGCACATGGTGATGTTGAGTCAGCGAAAATGATCTTGGACTCACTTAATGTGTTTAAAGATATGTCGGGGTTGGTACCTAGCCTATCAAAGAGTACTGTCTTTTTTTGTAACATTCCTATGCAGGTAAGGATTGCTATCTTGGAAATGATGCCTTTTGAGGAAGGGTAGCTCCCTATTCGCTACCTGGGAGTACCTCTCATTTCAACGAGACTTGTTTATAGGGATTGCTCGGTGTTGGTTGAACGTATGGACAACCGTATTAACAACTGGAGAAACAAGACTCTCTCATTTGCAGGTAGACTACAGCTCATTCAATCTGTTCTATCTTCAATGCATATATTCTGGGCTTCTGTTTTTATACTACCCAAAAGGGTTATTGTTGAATTAGAACAGCGTATGAGAAATTTTTTATGGAAACAAGGATCTGCACTTCGAGGTAGATCGAAAGTAGGTTGGAAAACGGTTTGTACCCCAAAACATGAAGGCGGTCTTGGACTTAAAAGCATTTCAGATATGAACAAGGCGCTTATGACTAAACATGTATGGAGTATTGTGACTAACCGTAACTCGTTATGGGTAAAATGGATACACTTACATAAGCTAAAGGGGCGTAATTTTTGGGATATCCCGGCTAAAGCGGGAATGAGTTGGGGATGGAGGAAAATGTAACACCCGACGTTTAAAAATATGGGTTTTCAAAAACTTTCACCTAACGGTGTCAAATTGCGGAAGAAAAGACTTTAAAAGTCAAAACCGATAAAAATTGTTCGGTTTCTACGTTTAGTTGGTGTTACATGCAATACCATCAAATAGTTTAAAATGAAAACCCAACGGTTACCCAACACAAAACAACCGTTCAACAATACTACATAAATTCGACATCAAGTACGAAATGTAAATAAATGTCTAAAGAGACAATCGTCTATGGGTAGCTAAGTCCTCCTGCATGCATCTACCCAACTCTCACTCTTATTCCTGCATCATCTAGTCCTTCAAGCTAAACCTGAGGGAACAACCACATTTAAGAAACAAGTGTTAGCTAACGAATTAGCTAAGTAAGATATCACTATGTTATTAAAGCATTTGTCCAATTAAAACAATCTTCATTATTAGACAAGTTTATTCGGCACAACACACATCACACGTTCACACATAACTGCATATCAACTTCATATCAATTAGGGTGAATCCCCTAAATGTGCCTATCCTTCATTTTATTCACACATTACCACACATATCTTCGTTAACTGCATATAAGTGTAACATAAGTCACACCCGACTAGATGCTTCACCAAAAGGCTAGTTGATGCGGAAATGTCCAGATTCACTGAACTGGAGGAACCCAGTGAACTGAAGAAGTCAACTGAGCTGAAGGAAACTGAGCTGATCATGCCATCTGAACAAGCCATGTTGATTCTGCCAGCAGTGGCCCATTCCAGACAAGTCTTTTCTGAACCAGTCCAGTCACCAGTAGTAACACTCCTCAAGTAGCAAGTCTCTCCAGTAACAAATACTGGTAAGCCACCAGTGACACTCTCAACTGAAGCTCTCCAAATGGCTGCTCCAGATAGATATTCCAGTGACCACTACTGAAGTCCACCAGTGAAACGCTCCAGATGTTGTCTCCAGATGCAGTCCAGATGTATGTTCCATTGTCCAGATAATAAAGTCCCCACTGAAGCCCTTTGTCTGTGGGTCCAATAAAGAAGGAATGACAACTGTCAAGGAAGGAGCGTGTGACTAACGGTATTGTGGGACCACTTGCAGGGGAATAATTCTAGAAGCCCACGCTGTCCATTTTCTATTGGTCCAAATTAATTAGTGGCTTGCACATGACAACTTTTATGTATTATTTTATTATTTTGTCGTTGATTCCTAGGTAGAGTATGTGGCTATAAATAGAGGTTTTATCTCTCATTGTAAAAGTTAGTTGATGTTGAATGAAAATTAATAGAGCAGCCTCTATTTCTTACAAATCTTCTTTTACCTTTATAGATCTTTGATCTTGGTGGTTAGGAGTGACCCCTTTATCAATATTTGTGGTGACTTGTTCTTTATCAAATATTGTGGTGAGGTCTTTTTAATCTTCGGTTTCCTTTATCTATAATCGTGGTGGCTAGACCTTTATCGGTTGTAGTGGTGGGGCAGAGTGTTTCCTTTATCCTTGATTCCGGTGGCTTGGCCTTTACGAATCTTGGTGGTGGATTCTTTATCTATCTTTTATTTTATTGATTGTTTGTTTCATAAAATCCAGAAAATACCAAAAATAGTCTTCCGCTGTCGTTTGTCGCGTGATTTACGCATCATTTGGTATCAGAGACAGGTTTAAAAAGGTTTCTTAATCTTTTTGTCCGTTGGGGTATTGTTTGTTTAGATCTCATTTCAATTTAGTCAGATCTGTTTGTTGGTTGTTTAGATCTAGTTGTTGCTGGTATAGATCTATTGTTTGTTGAATATAAATGGCTTTTAGAAGAAATATGACGTTAGATGAAGCTAATAATGCTAGGAGAGATAGGCAAATTGAAGATCTACAAGAAGCACTTGGTAGAGTTGTTCATATGTTAGAAGATGGTGGTTTACGATTTAATCAAGAAAACGTTGTTGCCAGTGAAAGAGATTCTGAATCTCAAGGTCCTAGCATAAGATCTGATAGTACACCTAGAAACTCTAGTGATTCTGATGAACCACATCCTAGAGAAAGGCGTATGAGGCATAAGGGTGATGATACTAGGGATATTAAGATAGATCCACCAGATTTTAATGGGTCATCTAACCAAGAAGAGTATTTTGAATGGGTCCAGGTGATGGACAGAATAATGGAAATAAAAGGATATGATGATAGAAAAAGTTTCAAGGTTGCCATTATTTTTTTTTTTTTTTTTTTTTTTTTTTTTTTTTTTTTTTTTTTTTTTTTTTTTTTTTTTTTTTTTTTTTTTTTTTTTTTTTTTTTTTTTTTTTTTTTTTTTTTTTTTTTTTTTTTTTTTTTTTTTTTTTTTTTTTTTTTTTTTTTTTTTTTTTTTTTTATTAAACTTAAGAAATATGCTTCATCATGGTATGATAATATGAAGTCTGAAAGGGAATACAAGGGCAAAAGTAAAATCAAGACCTGGTCCAAACTGAAGGAGGTCATGCAGAAGAGGTTTGTTCCCTAGTCGTACAAGCAAGATCAGTATCTACTGATTAACAATCTGAAGCAAGGATCCAAGGAAGTTGTGGAGTACATTAGAGAGTTTGAGCATCTGAAGACCAGAACTGGTGTGAATGAGACTGAAGAGCACACTATTGCCAGATTTCTTGGTGGTCTGAACGCTGTCATTACTGAGAAGATTGAGTTGCAGCCTATCTGGACATATGAAGGTGCATGCAAGATGGCTATCCAGATTGAAAGACAACTGAAGAAGAGGGTTCCGTACAAGTCATTCAGTAAGGTTCCTGCCAGTGCAAGTCAACCAGTTTCCAGTCAACCAGTTCCCAGAGTCACTGAAACTGTCCAGAAATCCTTCAGAGGTAAAGAAAAGGAAACTGGAGGAACGAAAGAACCAGTTGGAAGAAAATGTTTCAAGTGCCATGGCTTTGATCACTTCCAGGCCCAGTGTCATAATCAAAGAGTCTTGACTGCCAGAGAAATTGAATGTTTGCCAGATGTCGACACTGAAGAAGGTGAGCCAGTGTATGATGAAGATGAAGAGTCTTATGTTGGTGCAGATGTTGGAGAAATGTTGGTTGTCAGAAGAGTGATGCATGCTGATGAAGTTACCACTGATACTGCCCAGAAGGAGAACATTTTTCACTCCAGATGCACAGTCAAAGGAAAAGTTTGTGATCTGATCATTGACGGTGGGAGTTGTGCTAATGCTGCTTCAACTTACATGGTAGAGAAACTGGCACTACCTACAGTTAAGCACCCTCGACCTTACAAGTTGCAATGGCTCAGTGAAGGATCAGAGGTAAAAGTTAATCGTCAAGTTACTATTTCGTTTTCAATTGGGTCAGTTTATCAAGACAAAATTGTTTGTGATGTTGTACCTATGGATGCTTGTCATATTTTATTGGGTCGACCATGGTTATTTGATAATTATGTTCTTTATGATGGTCGTATGAACTCGTATTCTTTGAATATAAGTGGAAAGAAGGTCACACTGACTTCTTTGAAGCCTAATGAACTGATGAAAGTCAAGAAAGACCAGCCCAGTAAGCCTTTGTTTTTATCTCAATCTGAAGTCGAAGAAGAGTTATCTGAAGGCTCTCCAGTTATGATGTTACTGGTCGTAGAAAAATCTGAAGAGAAGGAGTTCACTGGTGTCCCCAGTCTCCTGAAGACTTTACTGAAGGAATTCACTGACGTTTTCCCAGAAGACCTACCTGAAGGTTTGCCACCAGTAAGAGGAATTGAACACCAGATTGACCTGGTTCCTGGTTCAGTTCTTCCAAACAAAGCTGCTTACAGATGTTCGCCTAATGAAGCTAAAGAGTTACAGAGGCAAGTCGATGAGTTGGTTGAGAAGGGATATGTGAGAGCAATATAACCATTAAGTATAGATATCCTATTCCCAGATTGGATGATATGCTTGATGAGTTACATGGCTGCAGAGTGTTTTCCAAGATTGATCTCAGAAGTGGCTATCACCAGATCAGAATGAAGGATGGAGATGAGTTGAAGACTGCTTTCAAGATCAAGGGAGGGTTGTATGAATGGTTAGTTATGCCTTTTGGCTTATCTAATGCTCCCAGTACTTTCATGAGACTGATGAACGAAGTTCTCAGGCCACTCATTGGTCAGTTTGTTGTTGTATATTTTGATGATATTCTGGTATACTCAAAATCTGAAGCTGAACATGTTAATCATCTAAAGAGTGTATTTGAACTGTTGAGAAGACACTAGTTGTATGGCAAACTGGAGAAATGTGATTTTATGGTGGAAAGTGTGATATTCATGGGATATGTTGTATCTAAGAATGGAATTTCTATGGATCCCTCTAAGGTTGATGCCATCAGATCATGGCCAGTTCCAACTACAATCACTGAAGTAAGAAGTTTTCATGGACTGGCTTCTTTTTACAGAAGGTTTATCAAGAATTTCTCTACAGTTGTGGCCCCAATCACTGATTGTCTGAAGAAGGGTGTATTCGACTGGCCAAAGTCAGCCTAGTTGGCTTTTGAGTCACTGAAGGAAAAACTCAGTTCAGCTCCAGTTCTATCTTTGCCAGATTTTGATCAGTTGTTTGAATTAGAGTGTGACGCCAGTGGAGTAGGTATTGGTGCAGTTCTGGTACAAGCATGCGTCCAGTTGCATATTTCAGTGAAAAGCTCAATGGCTCTAAACTGAAGTATAGCACTTATGACAAGGAGTTTTATGCAATTATTCGTTCTATCACTCACTGGTCACATTATCTGAAGCCGAAGCAGTTTGTCTTATTCTCTGATCATGAAGCCCTGAAGTTCATAAATGGTCAACACAAGCTCAATGCCAGACATGCAAAATGGGTGGAATTTTTGCAGTCTTATTCGTTTGTTTCTAAACACAAAGCTGGAGTAGCTAATGTCGTTGCTGATGCACTGTCCAGACGATATTCACTGTTATCAATTCTGGAAGCAAGAGTTCTTGGGTTTTCTTTCATTAAAGAGTTGTATCCTACTGATCCAGACTTTGCTGATCACCTCACTGAACCTAACCAGAAAGGACCATTTATTGTTCAAAATGGTTTCTTATTTAAAAATGGAAGGTTGTGCATTCCCAGGGGTTCAATAAGGGATTTGCTGATAAGAGAAGCACATGGAGGAAGTTTAGCTGGCCATTTTGGCATTAACAAGACTGGAGAGATCCTCACTGAACACTTCTACTGGCCAAGTCTACTGAAGGATGTCCAGAGTATTATCAGTCGCTGTCCAACTTGTCACCAGGCGAAGACTACTTTTCACAAAGGATTGTATACTCCTCTTCCAGTCCCAAACCAACCATGGGAAGATCTCAGTATGGATTTCATTGTTGCACTGCCCAGAACTCAGAGGGGAAAAGATTCAATAATGGTGGTTGTTGATAGGTTTTCAAAAATGGCACATTTTGTTGCTTGTAACACAACCAATGATGCTTCAGCAGTAGCAAATTTGTTCTTTAAGGAGATTGTCAGGTTGCATGGAATTCCCAAGATGATTGTGTCAGATCGAGATGTGAAGTTCTTGAGTTATTTCTGGAAGACTCTATGGAGATTGATGGGTACCAGATTGTTGTTCAGTACGTTTACCATCCTCAGACTGAAGTCACTAACAGAACGATTGGTATGCTGTTAAGAACACTGGTGAAGAAGACACTGAAGGATTGGGATCTGAAGCTTGCTCATGCTGAGTTTGCTTTCAACAGAGCTCCTAACTATTCTACCAGTAAATCCCCATTTGAAGTTTGTTATGGTGTCAATCCACTGACTCCCATTGATTTAATTCCATTTTTGATTGAACCAAAGGCAAGCATTGAAGCTGAAACCAGAGCAAAAGAAATAAAGAAAATTCATGGAGAAGTGAAGGCCAGAATAGAGAAAGCAAATGCCAGTTACAAGGCCAGAGCAAACAAGAATAGAAAGCAGCCCAGTTTTTCACCAGGTGATCTTGTGTGGGTGCATCTTAGAAAAGAAAGGTTTCCAACGAAGAGAAAAAGTAAACTGATGCCCAGAGCTGAAGGTCCGTTCAAGATTCTGGAGAGATATGGCAATAATGCTTACAAGGTTGAATTACCTGGAGATATGGCAGTTTCTAGCACGTTTAATGTGGGAGATCTGATGCCTTATCTGGAGGATGAGTACCTCGAAGACTTGAGGACAAGTCTCTTTTCAGAGGAGGAGAATGATGCGGAAATGTCCAGATTCACTGAACTGGAGGAACCCAGTGAACTGAAGAAGTCAACTGAGCTGAAGGAAACTGAGCTGATCATGCCATCTGAACAAGCCATGTTGATTCTGCCAGCAGTTGCCCATTTCAGACAAGTCTTTTCTGAACCAGTCCAGTCACCAGTAGTAACACTCCTCCAGTGGCAAGTCTCTCCAGTAACAAATACTGGTAATGATGCGAATATGATCCCACTCGCTGAAATACCTGGCAGCAATCAATTGGCAGCGAGCATTGGACTGAAGATGCCTCCAGAACAAGCCATGCTCATCTTGCCAGCCATAGCCCATTATGGACAAGCCTTCGCTGACAAACAACCTCCAATTGTTACTTTACTCCAGTGGCAAGTCCCTCCCTGATCAAATGAAAGTCATCAGCGAATAGCATCAGCGAAGTCATCAGCGAATAGCATCAGCGAGCAACTCCAGTCAGCATACTTCAGCAGAGTTTTGTTCAGTCAAGAAGTTGCTTTATTCAATAAAAGGCTGCCACGTCACCAGTTCTATAAGGTCTTGGATAAGGATGTGTGCATGAGAATAAAGTGTCCACTGAAGTCCCATGTTTGTGGGCCAAATAAAGAAGAATGACAGCTGTAAAGGAAGGCGCGTGTGACAATGACATTTCTAACGGTATTGTGGGACCACTTGCAGGGAATGTTTCTAGAAGCCCACGTTGTCCATTTCCTATTGGCCAAATTCAATTAGTGGCTAGCATTTGACAGCTTTTATGTATTATTTTATTATTTTGTCGTTAATTCCTAGGTAGAGCATGTGGCTATAAATAGAGGTTTTATCTCTCATTGTAAGTTAGTTGACGTTGAATGAAAATTAATAGAGCAGCCTCTATTTCTTACAAAATCTTCTTTTATCTTTATAGATCTTTGATCTTGGTGGTTAGGAGTGACCCCTTTATCAATATTTGTGGTGACTTGTTCTTTATCAAATATTGTGGTGAGGTCTTTTAAATCTTCGGTTTCCTTTATCTATAATCGTGGTGGCTAGACCTTTATCGGTTGTAGTGGTGGGGCGGAGTG
Source organism: Erigeron breviscapus (assembly GCA_034093135.1). Lineage (NCBI taxonomy): Eukaryota > Viridiplantae > Streptophyta > Magnoliopsida > Asterales > Asteraceae > Erigeron > Erigeron breviscapus. Next base: position 187,587,367 of record CM067167.1, read on the forward strand.
TTTCCTTTATCCTTGATTCCGGTGGCTTAGCCTTTACGAGTCTTGGTGGTGGATTCTTTTATCTATCATTTTACTTTATTGTCTCGTTTAGTTGTTTATTTCATATAAAATCCAGAAAATACCAAAAATAGTCTTCCGCTGTCGTTTGTCGCGTGATTTACGCATCAATTTGGTATCAGATACAAGTTTTAAAAAGGTTTCTTAATCTTTTTGTCCGTTGGGGTATTGTTTGTTTAGATCTCATTTCGATTTACTCAGATCTGTTTGTTGGTTGTTTAGATCTAGTTGTCGCTGGTATAGATCTATTGTTTGTTGAATATAAATGGCTTTTAGAAGAAACATGACATTAGAAGAAGCTCATAATGCTAGGAGAGATAAGCAGATTGAAGATCTACAAGAGGCACTTGGTAGAGTTGTTCATATGTTAGAAGATGGTGGTTTAAGATTTAATCGAGAAAATATTGTTACTAGTGAAAGAGATTCTGAATCTCAAGATCCTAGTGAGAGATCTGATAGTACGCCCAGAAACTCTAGTGATTCTGATGTTCCACAGCCCAGAGAAAGGCGAAGGAGACATAAGGTCGATGATACTAAGGATATTAAGATAGATCCACCAGATTTTGTTGGTACATCAAACCCAGAAGAATATTTTGAATGGGTTCAGGTGATGGATAGAATTATGGAAATAAAAGGTTATGATGATAAAAAGAGTTTTAAGGTTGCCATTATTAAGCTTAAAAAGTATGCTTCATCTTGGTATGATAATATGAAATCTGAAAGGGAAAATAAGGATAAGAATAAAATCAAGACCTGGTCTAAACTGAGGGAAGTTATGCAGAAGAGATTTGTTCCTCAGACGTACAAGCAAGATCAGTATCTACTGATGAATAATCTGAAGCAAGGTGCTAAAGAAGTGGTAGAGTATATCAGGGAGTTTGAGCAGCTGAAGACAAGAACTTGTGTCAAAGAAATTGAAGAGCATACTATCGCCAGATTCCTTGGGGGGTTGAATGCTATCATTGCTGAGAAGATGGAATTACAGCCCATCTGGACTTATGAAGGTGCATGCAAACTGGCCCTCCAGATTGAAAAGCAGCTGAAGAAGAAGGTTCAGTACAAACCTTTCACTAAGATTACTTCTAGCTCCAGTCAACCAGCTACCAGGCCCGGTGAAACTGTTCAGAAACCCTTCAGAGGAAAGGAGAAAGAAACTGGAGGATCAAAAGAGCTAGTAGGAAAGAAATGTTTCAAGTGCCATGGATTTGGTCATTTCCAGGCCCAGTGTCCCAATCAGCGAGCACTGACTATCAGGGAGATAGAAAATTTACCAGAAGCTGAAACTGAGGAAGAAGAACCAGTGTACGATGATGATGATGGCGCTGAAGAAACATATGTAGGTGCTGATATTGGGAAGATGCTGGTGGTCAGAAGAATGATGCACGCTGATGAAGTAACTGCTGACAAAGCTCAGCGAGAGAATATCTTCCACTCAAGATGTACCGTCAAAGGAAAGGTATGCAGTCTTATCATTTATGGAGGCAGCTGTGCTAATGCTGCTTCAACTTACATGGTTGATAAACTGGGGTTACCTACACTGAAGCATCCCCGTCCTTACAAGCTTCAATGGCTCAGTGAGGGAACAGAGGTAAAGGTTACTCAACAAGTTACTATTCCATTTTCTATTGGTCTTATTTATCAGGATGAGATTGTTTGTGATGTTGTCCCTATGGATGCGTGTCATTTGTTGTTGGGAAGGCCATGGTTGTTTGATAAGCATGTATCCCACAATGGCCGTTTAAACTCTTATTCATTATTTGTAAACGGGAAAAAGATCACCCTAACTTCTTTCAAAACCCGATGAGCACTCAAAAACCAAGGTAATGGATCAGCGAGACAAGGCTTTGTTCATGACCCAAACCGAAGTTGAGAAAGAACTCGCTGATGGCACCTCAGTATTGATGTTGCTGATGGTTGAACTTGCTGATAAGAAGGGGCTCGCTGACATTTCCAGTTTAGTCAAACCCTTGCTGAAAGAATATGCTGACGTATTTCCTGAAGAAATGCCTTCTGGTTTGCCTCCTATCAGGGGTATTGAACACCAGATTGATCTAATTCCAGGATCAATCCTTCCTAACAAAGCTGCTTATAGGTGTTCACCCACTGAAGCTAAATAATTGCAAAGGCAAGTCGATGAACTGATTGCTAAGGGTTATGTGAGAGCAAGTATGAGTCCATGTTTTGTACCAGCTCTCTTAGTTCCAAAGAAAGATGGCTCAATGCGTATGTGTGTTGATAGTAGAGCCATCAATAATATCACTATCAAGTATCGATATCCTATCCCCAGGTTGGATGATATGCTTGATGAATTACATGGTTCCTGTATATTTTCCAAAATCGATATGAGAAGTGGCTATCACAAGATTCGAATGAAGGATGGAGATGAATGGAAAACTGCATTCAAGATTAAAGGGGGTCTATTTGAATGGCTAGTAATGCCTTTTGGCTTATCGAATGCCCCAAGTACTTTCATGAGGCTGATGAATGAAGTCCTCAGACCACTCATTGGTCATTTTGTGGTAGTTTATTTTGATGATATTCTAGTATATTCGAAGAATGAAGCTGAGCATGTTAATCATCTGAGAGAAGTATTTATGTTGCTGAGGAAACACCAGTTGTATGGGAAGCTGGAGAAATGTGATTTCTTGGTGGAAAGTGTGATATTTCTTGGATACGTTGTATCTAAAAATGGAATTTCAATGGATCCTTCGAAGGTTAAAGCAATTAAGTCCTGGCCAGCTCCTACAACGATTACAGAGGCAAGAAGTTTTCACGGTCTGGCATCATTTTATAGAAGATTCATCAGAAATTTCTCAACTGTTGTAGCTCCCATTACTGATTGCCTAAAGAAAGGTGTGTTTGAATGGCCTAAGTCAGCTCAGAGTGCCTTTGAATTGCTGAAAGAAAAGCTCAGCTCAGCACCAGTCTTGTCCTTACCAAACTTTGAGTTATTATTCGAATTGGAGTGTGACGCCAGTGGAGTTGGTATTGGTGCAGTCCTTGTTCAAGAAAAGAGATCAGTCGCATACTTCAGTGAAAAGTTGAATGATTCGAAGCTGAAGTACAGTACGTATGACAAAGAATTCTATGCTATCATCAGGGCTGTCAATCACTGGTCACACTATCTGAAGCCCAAGCAGTTTGTTTTATATTCTGATCATGAAGCTCTGAAGTACATCAATGGTCAGCATAAGTTAAATTCAAGGCATGCAAAATGGGTGGAATTTTTGCAGTCTTATTCATTTGTGTCTAAACATAAAACTGGGGTAGAGAATGTTGTTGCTGATGCACTCTCAAGAAGATATTCATTGCTTTCCATTTTGGAAGCAAGGGTTCTTGGGTTCTCTTTTATCAAAGATTTGTATGCTGCTGATACAGATTTTGCTGGTCACTTCACTGATGGTCCCTCCAAAGGATCATATTTAGTGCAAGATGGGTTTTTATTTAAAAGTGGAAGGTTGTGTATCCCTAAGGGCTCAATTCGAGACTTGCTGATAAGAGAAGCTCATGGCAGAGGACTCGCTGGTCATTTTGGTATTACTAAGACTGCTGACATCCTCAGCGAACATTTCTATTGGCCATGTCTGCTGAAAGACGTCCAGAATATCATCAGCAGATGCTCAACTTGTCATCAGGCCAAGGCAATTTTTCACAAAGGTTTGTACACTCCTCTTCCAGTTCCAAGTCAACCATGGGAAGATCTGAGCATGGATTTCATTGTTGCTTTACCCAAAACCCAGAGAGGAAAAGATTCTAACATGGTGGTGGTTGACAGATTCTCAAAAATGGCCCATTTCATTCCTTGTAACACCACTAATGATGCCTCAGCAGTAGCAAATTTATTTTTCAAAGAAATTGTCCGTCTTCATGGAATTCCCAAAACCATTGTTTCTGATAGGGATACCAAATTTTTGAGTTATTTCTGGAAAACTTTGTGGAGATTGATGGGAACTAAGCTCCTGTTCATCACTTCTCATCACCCCCAAACTAATGGCCAGACTGAAGTTACTAATAGGACCATTGGGATGTTATTAAGGACGCTGGTGAACAAGACGCTGAAAGATTGGGATCTAAAGCTTGCTCATGCTGAGTTCGCTTTTAATCCCCCAACCACTCAACCAGCATGATCCCACTCGCTGAAATACCTGGCAGCAATCAACTGGCAGCGAGCATTGGACTGAAGATGCCTCCAGAACAAGCCATGCTCATCTTGCCAGCCATAGCCCATTATGGACAAGCCTTCGCTGACAAACAACCTCCAATTGTTACTTTACTCCAGTGGCAAGTCCCTCCCTTATCAAATGAAAGTCATCAGCGAATAGCATCAGCGAGCAACTCCAGTCAGCATACTTCAGCAGAGTTTTGTTCAGTCAAGAAGTTGCTTTATTCAATAAAAGGCTGCCACGTCACCAGTTCTAAAGGAAGGCGCATGTGACAATAACATTTCTAACGGTATTGTGGGACCACTTGCAGGGGAATGTTTCTAGAAGCCCACGCTGTCCATTTCCTATTGGCCAAATTCAATTAGTGGCTAGCATTTGACAGCTTTTATGTATTATTTTATTATTTTGTCATTAATTCCTAGGTAGAGCATGTGGCTATAAATAGAGGTTTTATCTCTCATTGTAAGTTAGTTGACGTTGAATGAAAATTAATAGAGCAGCCTCTATTTCTTACAAATCTTCTTTTACCTTTATAGATCTTTGATCTTGGTGGTTAGGAGTGACCCCTTTATCAATATTTGTGGTGACTTGTTCTTTATCAAATTGACTTGTTCTTTATCAAATATTGTGGTGAGGTCTTTTAAATCTTCGGTTTCCTTTATCTATAATCGTGGTGGCTAGACCTTTATCGGTTGTAGTGGTGGGGCGAAGTGTTTCCTTTATCCTTGATTCCGGTGGCTTAGCCTTTACGAGTCTTGGTGGTGGATTCTTTATCTATCATTTTACTTTATTGTCTCGTTTAGTTGTTTATTTCATATAAAATCCAGAAAATACCAAAAATAGTCTTCCGCTGTCGTTTGTCGCGTGATTTACGCATCAGGTAAGCCACCAGTGACGCTCTCAACTGAAGCTCTCCAGATGGCTGCTCCAGATAGATATTCCAGTGACCACTACTGAAGTCCACCAGTGAAGCGCTCCAGATGTTGTCTCCAGATGCAGTCCAGATGTATGTTCCATTGTCCAGATAATAAAGTCCCCACTGAAGCCCTTTGTCTGTGGGTCCAATAAAGAAGGAATGACAGCTGTCAAGGAAGGAGCGTGTGACTAACGGTATTGTGGGACCACTTGCAGGGGAATAATTCTAGAAGCCCACGCTGTCCATTTTCTATTGGTCCAAATTAATTAGTGGCTTGCACATGACAACTTTTATGTATTATTTTATTATTTTGTCATTGATTCCTAGGTAGAGTATGTGGCTATAAATAGAGGTTTTATCTCTCATTGTAAAAGTTAGTTGTTGTTGAATAAAAATTAATAGAGCAGCCTCTATTTCTTACAAATCTTCTTTTACCTTTATAGATCTTTGATCTTGGTGGTTAGGAGTGACCCCTTTATCAATATTTGTTGTGACTTGTTCTTTATCAAATATTGTGGTGAGGTCTTTTAAATCTTCGGTTTCCTTTATCTATAATCGTGGTGGCTAGACCTTTATCGGTTGTAGTGGTGGGGCGGAGTGTTTCCTTTATCCTTGATTCCGGTGGCTTGGCCTTTACGAATCTTGGTGGTGGATTCTTTATCTATCTTTTATTTTATTGATTGTTTGTTTCATAAAATCCAGAAAATACCAAAAATAGTCTTTCGCTGTCGTTTGTCGCGTGATTTACGCATCATTAGTCATACTTCGTCGTTAAGGAATGGCAAGCCAATCCAAGAGTAATCCGTATGTTTAGGTTGGTCAAACCCCTCGTATTACTCGCCCTGCATTATAAAGATCATGTTGCAAGGAGCCACCCAAGCAACAACTACGTCAACGCACTCGTCCGGCTAAGACTAGTACGGGTTAAGCTTAACACTTTCCCTGCATTATATTTACGAGCCCGGTTTCACACATATGGTTTAGGTAACACACATTCCTAAACCGTCACACACATATGGTCTAGGTAACACACATTCCTAGACATTCACACACTTTATCTTCATTACGTTTGGATCCTTAAACGTGCAAGTGACATGGCAACCTACTAAGTCTAGTGAGCTAGGTGTACAAGCCATGTAAGCATGCATATATCACACATCAACTTCATTTCTACATTTCATGCATAAAGAGATACTTCGTAATACTACATAAACTGCATAACAATACACTACATTAAGCAATACTACATTTCACTACATTAGGGACTGCATTTCAGGTCTCATGGTCAACTACATAACCCATAATACCTCCCATGTAACCCCATATGCCCACATGCAATATAAAGATACCAAATGGAAGTATTTATGATTTGAAACCAGCTTTTCGTTGAATCCCCCAGCGTGTCAAAGTAGTGTATCTTACCTCGGTGTAGTTCACAACAATCAACAACTAGTCACTGTGTAAAGCAACTATGTTCGTCTACCTATAATTAGTAAACGATTATTAGACAAGCTACATACTCACGTCGTTTAAGGCCAATAGCTAGACCCACACACAATAATGACTCACTTTAGTTTCAGGTCAAATCTACATGTCAAACGACGTTACGGTTCAAAAGTTAACATTTTCTGAAAACTGGTGAGTTGCGCCGCAACTCACACCTATCGTTGCGCCGCAACTTATCTTTCTGGAAACCAGTTGCGCCGCAACTGGCCCCGATTCTGCACTAGTTTGATCGATTACACCCCAAACCAACACCAAACGATTCCAAATCAATTATCAGACCTTTATACATCAAAATCCTTCATTTTATGACCAATCAAATGCAATAAACTTCCCCATTAAACAACATATGATTTCCTTCATAAAAACAAACGTTATTACAACATCGATTGATCCTCCAACGACCTAAACCACTTCTTAATAATCCATACAATTGAAAAGATAATAAATCTACATTACAATACCTTTTCTACCTGTAGATCACAAATAGGATGCAAAACTCTTGACAAAACACACTCGAATCACACGTTGGAAGGCTTTTCGGCTTGCAATTTGATGGAGGAACGCTATGGGGCGGCTAGGGCTTGTTTAGGGGATGAATTTTCTGCAAATGACAACCTAATGACACCCCTTGACTCCCTAAACCCGTTGTTGACTTTGCACATATGTCAAAACTAGCCCCTAGGCTTCCTAATGCTTCATTATTGGCCACAAACTACTTTAATGACCATATACAACATTAATCCTTCATTAAATGTCACTACATAGACATTAATCTTCATATTTCACACATTTATACTACATTAACATTTAGGCTTTCAAACTTCACACATAACACACATTAACTACATATATGCCTAAAATCTAAAATAGACTTAACGACACACACAATATTGACTTAACGGCATTAGTCAACTGTTAAATAAAAAGTTCGGATGTTACAGAAAATCTTGCAAATAAGGCATCATGTTAGACCATTTTTCTGGTCGAAAATTGGAGATGGTACCTCTACCTCGATGTGGTTTGACAAATGGGATGAGATAGGACCATTGAGTGAACATATAACCCCTAGAGATATAGCTTCAGCTGGTTTCTCCTTGTTAGATAACGTGGCTGATCTGATTGACAATGGATCATGGAAATGGCTGGTTGCGTGGCTTGATTTGTTTCCGGTACTTATTAACTGTCAGGTACCCCTCTTATCTAATACACAACGAGATAAAACCATATGGTGTAATGATGAAGGTAGAGAGCTGGAATTCACGACAGCTAATGTTTGGGAGATGATCCAGAATAGAAGCAACATAGTAGAATGGGTTAATTTAGTATGGTTCTCCAAGTGTATTCCCCGGCATGCGTTCCTCCTATGGCTTGTGATGAAGCGTAAACTTAAAACTCATGACAAGATGAAGCCATGGGATGTTGGGGGGCTACTAATCTTAACCTTGTTTGTTGTTCTTTGTGTAAAACAGGTCCGGATTCTCATGAGCATCTATTTTTCGACTGCCCGTTCTCATCACAAGTTTGGTCGCTAGTTAAAAAGATGGCAGGATTGGAGAATGTTGCGAATCACTTGTTGAGTGTCATGGCAGCCTTAATCCCAATCTCCAAGAGCAACTCAGCTAGAAGTGTAGTGGGTAGACTCGTCTTTGCTGCAACAGTCTACTACATATGGCAGGAGCGCAATGCTCGTATGTTCAGCAATAAGTTGAGGCCTCCTAACGTGCTTAGTGGTGCAATTTTGGAGACAGTTCGATTAAAGTTGGTGTCTTTCAGGTTCAAAGGGAGCAGAAACAACGTTTTGATGCTTGAAGAATGGAAGCTCCCCAAAAGCCTCTTAGTAGATGATGATTCTTGATCACTTTGTTTTCAGCTAGTCTACTTGCTGCTGTTTTATAGTAGTAGTATTATTAGCCTTTATGATTACTTATGTATTGCTTTCATGTGTGTTTAACCTTATATGGCCTGTCATATAAGGAATTAATATGGCATTCAGCCATGTTACTTGTGATGTACTGTTAAAGTTGTTGTTGGTATAAAAGTTTAAACGGGGTAACCCTTTACCCAAAAAAAATATATGATATGAGATGTTGTTTAAGTTATATGTATAAGTTGATATGATATGAAATGTGATGGAATGTGGGAAAGAGGTAAGTATGGGATTATCTTACGATACGTGTGGACAATATGTAATGTGATCATGTTTTGATAAGTATATTAAGAAGAAGTTTTATAAAAGTAAAATGAAGAACGTTTTATTAAAATGTGTGTATCTTACTTAGCTAATTTATTAGCTAACACTTGCTTTTATGAAAATGTTGTGTCCTTCAGGATAAGCAGGTTTGAGCTAGAGAAAGATTTAGCTCGTGAGATGGGTAGAAGAATAAAGGAAGATTAGCATTAGTTTCCCTATGCTTAGACTTCACCTTTAGCCGTTGTTTGGCTACTTTATTATTATTTAAGTTGCATGTAATAAAGTTGGATTTATGTTGTAAAATGGAAAGATAGAACTGGTAGAATTCTGGAATTTTCGGTTGCTTCTGCTTGGGAGGATTTGCGTACTAGATCCGATAAGGTTGTTTGGTATCATTTGGTTTGGTTTAATCAATGTATACCGAAACACTCCTTTGTTTTATGGTTGGTTGTTCTTCGAAAGCTGAAAACTCAAGACATGCTAAGGTTGTGGGATGTGGCTGATGGCACATTACTAGATGATCTTCGTTGCCCTTTGTGTGAAGCTGTTCCAGATTCGCATTCTCATTTGTTTTTTGAGTGTATTTACTCTTCAAAAGTTTGGAATTTAGTTCGTTTTAAAGCTAATTTCCTGAATTCTTCGATCTGTTGGGACGACATTGTTTCTGACGTCCTAACATTTGCGCACAAGAACTCCATCAGGAGTGTGGTCACTAAACTTATTCTTGCTGCTTCGGTGTACTATATTTGGCGGGAAAGAAATTCAAGACTCTTTGCACAAAAGAAAAGAACACCGGATGACTTGGCTGCTTCTATCATTCATACTGTCCGGCTGAAGCTGTTTACATTTCGTTTTAAGAAGTCAAGACGATTGGATGAATTAAGGATAGCTTGGGATATACCTTTTTATATTACCCATGTTAGATAATTCGTTTTGTATCGTTCTGTAATATTATAGGTATAGTGAGTTATTTGGTTCACTTTGACGTTGCACGTTTTGTGCATGGGACGTAAAAGCCAATCTAGTATCCAACTAGATTGCCTGTTTTGTATTGATTTTTTATATAACCAGGGGTGACGGCCTTTTACCGAAAAAAAAATCACGCGACAAACGACAGCGGAAGACTATTTTTGGTATTTTCTGGATTTTATATGAAATAAACAACTAAACGAGACAATAAATTAAAAAGATAGATAAAAGAATCCACCACCAAGACTCGTAAAGGCTAAGCCACCGGAATCAAGGATAAAGGAAACACTCCGCCCCACCACTACAACCGATAAAGGTCTAGCCACCACGATTATAGATAAAGGAAACCGAAGATTTAAAAGACCTCACCACAATATTTGATAAAGAACAAGTCACCACAAATATTGATAAAGGGGTCACTCCTAACCACCAAGATCAAAGATCTATAAAGGTAAAAGAAGATTTTGTAAGAAATAGAGGCTGCTCTATTAATTTTCATTCAACGTCAACTAACTTACAATGAGAGATAAAACCTCTATTTATAGCCACATGCTCTACCTAGGAATTAACGACAAAATAATAAAATAATACATAAAAGCTGTCAAATGCTAGCCACTAATTGAATTTGGCCAATAGGAAATGGACAGCGTGGGCTTCTAGAAACATTCCCCTGCAAGTGGTCCCACAATACCGTTAGAAATGTCATTGTCACACGCGCCTTCCTTTACAGGTGTCATTCTTCTTTATTTGGCCCACAAACATGGGACTTCAGTGGACACTTTATTCTCATGCACACATCCTTATCCACCTTATAGAACTGGTGACGTGGCAGCCTTTTATTGAATAAAGCAACTTCTTGACTGAACAAAACTCTGCTGAAGTATGCTGACTGGAGTTGCTCGCTGATGCTATTCGCTGATGACTTTCATTTGATCAGGGAGGGACTTGCCACTGGAGTAAAGTAACAATTGGAGGTTGTTTGTCAGCGAAGGCTTGTCCATAATGGGCTATGGCTGGCAAGATGAGCATGGCTTGTTCTGGAGGCATCTTCAGTCCAATGCTCGCTGCCAGGTATTTCAGCGAGTGGGATCATATTCGCATCATTATGTTGGTGCCATAACTTGGATTTTACTTTGACTATTACGATGATGCTATTAGTAACACCAAACTTTTATGTAAAGAACCATCCGTTATGGATGGGGCAGTTTTTAAGTGATCCTTTCCGCTACGTTTAAACGCCGTTTGGCAAAGTTTTTGAAAATCCAGGTTTTAAAATGACGAGTGTTACAAATCACATCAATACGGCTTCTATGGTTCCTGCATTTAAGTGAATTATGAAAATAAGAAGTGTTAGCATCTCCTACCGCAAACCATTCCACCTTTGATTTTTGCTTTAAAAAATTCTCCTCATCAACTACCGCTTCCTGAAATTTCTTTAGACAAGCACTCTCTTTTTCTCGTAAATCAATGTTGGCCGGATCTTGATCAATAGCCGTCTGTAATTCATCCAGCTCCTCTCTAAGCCCCTCAACACGTTTATGAAGATTACCATGTTTAAATAATAGATTCCGGAGAGGGGACTTTAGTTGCTTTAACTTTTTTGCAACTCGAAATTGATTCACCCCATCAACATTAGTATACCAAGCCTTCTCCACTATCCCCTGAAATTCAGCCTTATTAGTCAAGAAATTTGCAAATTTGAAAAGTGGTTTACGACCTCTAGACACATTAGGTAGTTTTAGAACACACGGAGAATGATCCGAAACACGGTAAGGTTGAAAAATAGCACATGCATTTGGAAAACAATCAGTAAACTGAATATTCCCCATAACACGATCAATTTTCTTTAAGATGCCCACTCCTTTTTTTCGGCTTCTGGTTCCACGTAAAGTGTAGTTCCGTACTATTAATATCAAACACTTCCAAAGAATTAACACACTCCTTAAAATCCCTCATGCCAATACTAATAGTAGAAGCTCCCGAAAAACTATCCTCCAAGTCCAAAGAAGAATTAAAATCCCCCATAATGCACCAAGGACGATCTCTAACAAATAACTTATGTTGACACAAATTATCCCATAACAGCCTTCTATTCTTGTAATAATTGTCCGCATACACAAAAGAATAGAACATAGCTTTCTTATCAACTTTAAATAATACCTGAACATGTATAACTTGATCGGTTTGAGACAGCACCATAACGTCCGCCACATCAGAATTCCACCCAAGAATAATGCGTGTCCCTTTACTACCTACTCCGCCATTCGACGATCAATCCCATGAACTACAAATCTTTTTACAAACATTAAAGAGTTGGGAAACATCCATATGAGATTACAGTATCGCACAAACATTAATCTGATTATCCTTCACCACCTGTCGAACCTCCTTTTGTTTCAGAAGGCGGTTCAACCCCCTTATATTCCATGAAGCTATACTACCCATTTAAACCCGCGGAAGCAGGAGTTCTTGCCCCTGTTTTAACTTCTGTACCCGAAGTCATAAATTCAGCAGTTTCATTATCAATTACCTCAATTACTTCCTCGCCATCAGAATCTATGGAAACATTAAATTTAGCATTCATTGAACTATCGGCTACCTTTGGTTCTTTATCTTCAATAAGAGCAGCAAAAGAGTTACTAGTAGTAATATTAGCATGAGAAGCACTAGCACTTGGCTTTGAAATACACGGTTTATCTTTGGAATTCTTATGGTTTACTACCGGTCTATATTCAAACCTCGGCTTTTGCTTATTCACCTGAAAACCAGTTTTGGAACCATTCTTCTTTTTTCCAACAACTTCGGTAAAACCATCCTCATCAACCTTTGCCTTTTGCTTAGCAGCTTGTACATTCTTTGAACATTCATTAGAATGATGCCCAAAGACACAACAATGCACACATCTTGGCGGTTTCAACTCATACTCAACCTGCATAATCTCCTTGGTATAGCCATCCCCCTCCAAATTCGGAATTGCAACAGAAGGTGTATCCTCAAACTCTGACATGGCAGAAATCTCAATCAAAGCTCGGGCATAGCTACTTCGACCCCAAGATTCAGTACATATAACACTCGTATACGCATCAAGCATTTTAGGGGTACCAAGCTTAGACGCAAGCATGCTTAAACCATCATCTGAATAAGCTGCAATAGGGACATTATGAATTTTGATCCATACCGACACCTCCTTAATATCTTCCTTCTTTAGTTTCGCATTTGGTGACCACACATTAAGGAAAATGGGTATATTGCGGATAAGCCAAGGTCCCCCTTCTAGCACACTTTTCATCCCCTTTTTATCAGCAAATTTAAAGAAAAAAAAGCCATTAGCATTCATCATAACCTTTTGCAACCCATATTTCGTCCAATTAGTCTTCACAAAATATTCAACAAACGGGTAGGCCAGCCTATCACCCAAGAAGTAACCAAATAAGGTATTAGCAAACTTATCATGAACTACACGAACTGATTCCTTTGGTAACACCACATCGACATCTTCATGCACCACCAAGTTTTCAATTTTTCGAAAATTAACCACTTTTTTAATTGATCCGACCTTTAACTTTGCTGCATAAGAAGTAGACGTGCTTTGTCCAGTAGATTCACTAGATTCACCACCTTTTACACTCGACTAAGTTTCAAAATCAACATGTTTCTTACCAGCCTTTATTGTATCACATGCTTCCTTTATAGATTCGACCCCCTCATGACCAGGAGGTGTCTGTGTCTCAATAGGCTTAGGATCAACCGCATCAACTCCACCTGGTAACGTCGACTCAACTTTATCAACCATCTCCTCACCACTAGTTGTCTTATTAACATCATCAATCGAGCTAGTTGGTTGTGGATGAACATTAACCTTTGGTATGACCCTTGGTGCACTTTCATCGTGAATTGGATACCCATATTCATCTAGTTCTATCTCATCTGACCGCAAAGGGTTTACAGGATCTTGCTTCAACTGCCTAGGAGTACCCGCAATATTCGGTTCATCATCCTTACCCGGCTCCAAAACAGATTCCCTAGGAGTTTTATTGATGGAAACTCCATCACCTAGGTTTGTAGCATTACTAGATCCATCCTTCAGCGTAACTTTCCATCAGAACCTGTCAACACTTGTTTTGAATCTCCTGAACCCTTTTTAGGGTTAGGTTTTTTCAAAATTCCACGAACAGGAGCAGGAATTTTTCCATCGATTTTCTTCACTTTACTACCTAACCCTCCACCAGGGACAGAAACCCTAGCATTAGTCGATCTCTCCATTAAACTCAGCAAACCATGCAAACTCGAAAACCAGAAATAAAACGATTGATGTAAACTAAATTAAGAGCAGTTAATCCGAAAACAAACCCTAACCCTATGCACGAAACCCTAATTTGCAAATCAAATCCCTTAATCAATTAACAAACTCAATTGATATAGCTGGACTAATCAAGTTAGCCGCGATCACAAGCTTGGTAATCAATCAGAAAAGAGAAATAACAAAACTAGGGTTTTACGACTGAAAAAGAAGAAAAAACCCTAACACGTGAATTTTGAACAGAAAAAAAGAGACTTATACATGATCAGATCACCAAAAGAGTAAAATGATCATACACAACCTCCATAATCAGTCCAAGAACACGAGATTAGGGCAGAAAAATGAAGAAAAGGGGGGTCGCTATTGCCATAGGGAGAGAAAGTTAGGGTTCTCTCAGAGAAAGTTAAGTTTTTTCCGAAACGAATTATACAAGAGCTGGAACAAAAAATGAGGAACTTTCTTTGGCAGCAAGGACAGGTGGCTAAAGGACGATCAAAAGTAGCCTGGAAATCGGTATGTACTCCTAAATACGAGGGTGGTCTAGGTATTAGGCGTATTTCTGACATGAATAAAGCTCTAATAACCAAACATATTTGGAGTATTATCTCTAATCGAAATTCTCTCTGGGTAAAATGGATACACTCGTATAAGTTGAAAGGGCGAAACTTCTGGGACGCTCCAACTAGGGATGGAGTTAGTTGGGGATGGCGGAAGATTCTTCAACTTAGGTACTCTATTCGTTTTTTTGTTTGGACAAAACTAGGAGATGGAAAACATGCAACTGTGTGGTATGATAAATGGGATGCGATCTACCTTTTAAGCGAAGTCATCTCTCCAAGAGAAATAAAGAAAGCGGGACTCTCTTTGCCTGACTCAGCTTCTCTCCTGGTTAAAAATAGTTCTTGGAAATGGCCGGTTGCATGGTTGGACCTATTTCCTGTTCTTATAAATTATAATGTCCCTAATCTCATACCTGGCCAAAACGATTGTCTTATGTGGTGTAATGATGATGGGAAAGACTTGGGGTTCTCGGTGACAACTGTTTGGGAGTCTATCCGTAGTCGTAGTGAAAAAAGTGGACTAGGTTAACTTGGTATGGTTCTCTAAATGCATTCCGAGGCATGCTTTTCTTTTATAGTTAGTGATGAAACGAAAGCTAAAAAACCATGATAGGATGAAACCTTGGGATATGAGGAGGGGGGGGGGCTGTGAATCTTAACTTTGTTTGTTGTTCTTTGTGTAAAGTAGGTCCTGACTCACACGAGCATCTCTTTTTTGAATGCTCGTACTCATCTTAACTTTGGTACTCAATTAGAAGTATTGTTGGACTCGCTAACGTGGTTCACTTCTTGGCTGATATTACGGTTGCACTAATCCCAAAGTCTAAAGGGAAATCAACACAAAGCATTGTGGGCAGACTTGTCCGAGTGGCAACCGTGTATTTATATGGCAAGAACGTAATGCAAGAATGTTTGGAATGAAATGTCGCAATCCAAACTCTTTTAAAGCTGTAATTCAAGAGAATGTTCGTCTCAAATTGGCGGCATGCACCTTCAAGGAGAGCGCGAAGAATCGAAGTATTTTCAAAGAATGGAACCTCCCTCAAAACCTGTTACAGAATGGAAGTCAAGCAGCAACAAAGTGATGGTGATTTGGCCTACTACTCGTCCTCATCTCTAATTTGGTTATTGTAGTAGGTTGTTCTTGTTCTTATTGGTTAGCTTGTCTCATTTATAATTGGTATTTCAGCCATGTTACTTGTCATGTACTCTTATTATTGGTGATGGTATAAAGTTTTAGTGGGGTAACCCTTTGCCCAAAAAAAATAGGAGGTCGCTATTCATACTCAACCTGCATGGTTTCTTTCATATAACCCTCCTCATCTAAAATAGGAATGACAATGGAAAGTTCACTTTTAAACTCTTTATCTGCTGAAATTTCAATAAGTGCTCGCGCATAGCTACTTCGTCCCCATGCATCAGTACACATAGAAGTAGTATACACATCAAGAAGTTTGGGGGTTCCCAATTTAGAAGCAATCATACTTAAACCATCATCTAAATAAGCCGCAATAGGAGCATTGTGAGTTTTAACCCAAACTGAAACCTCCTTTGGCTCTTCTTTCTTTAATTGCAATGAAGGTGACCGTATTTTAAGAAAAATAGGCATGTTACAAACCAGCCATGGACCCCCTTCAAGCACAGTCAACAACCATTAGCTTTCATCATGATTTTCTGCAACCCAAACTTTGTCCAATTTGACTTAGCAAAATACTTAACAACTGGATAAGCAAGTCTATCTCCTAGAAAATATCCAACTAGTGTGTTAGCAAACCTGTCTAGAATAATTCTTACAGATTCCATAGGTAGCACAGCATCAACCCCATCATGAGCCTCCATATTCTCTATCTTTCTGAAATTAACAACCTTCTTAATTAACCCGGCTTTAAGCTTTGCAGCATAAGAATGAGCAGCAGGTTGATCAGCCGATTTAAGATTTGCATGCACATCATTCGACTCCACCTGGCATCATCATGTTTATCAACAACCCCGTGTTTCTCAATTTTTTCATTCACTTTTGAGTTTAAACCATCTTTCGGGATAAGAAAGTCAGCCATATCAACAGTGGCATACTCTTTCTTCTCAATAGGACTCGAATTAGGGTTTGCATGGGCAGCCTGCATGTCATCTTCTTTATTGATCGATGGAAAACACCCGTCGACATCACCATGAACCTTTTGCTCTGGTGAAAAAGCCATAGGAGTTTTATTGGTGGAATCAATACCACCACCTGTAGATTTCTTCCCCTGATTATTCGAATTACTAGTAGAACTCTTCTTCAAAATACTTTTAAGCGACACATCTACCTTCTTTTCAAAATCAACAACACTAGTGTTTTGAGCCCTAGTAGGTTTCGACCTTCCATAACTATTTTATCATGAAAACTAAGAACACCAAGCAATCACAAGATGACACAATAACCCACGAACAAACATAAATCTAAATATGACGATCAGCAAAAATATTAAATTAATTTGGGTTCATGATTGCTATCCAATACAAAAAACACCTAACCTTATGAAAACTAATGGAAATAAAGAAAACCTAGATCAAAAAGAAAATGTGTCACCAAAGAATGTAATTAATGATGAATAAAGCTAGACGCATTAATTTGGGTAATGGGATTACCCCGATGAGTATATTATATCACAATACCAAACAATGATAGTACAAGTGAAACAATCGGTTATTTTCTAATCAGACTCGTCCCCCAGACACCATTGTGGAGCTTATTGTCTCCACAATTAGATTCAAGTTGGTCACTTTGAAGTTTAAAAACACTACAAGTGTGGATTGCTTGCTTGAAGCTTGGAAATTACCACATGATATTGTGGTTCATCTCAGATAACAGGCGCGAAGATAAGAGTGATTTCTTTTTGTCACATTAGTTATGCATTGTAATTTCTAGTGTGTAGAATGCCATTATTGGCTAGTATGCTTGTTATTATTTAGATTACATATGCTCGACATGTCGTGCATATGAACTAGTATGGTATTTCAACCATACTACTTGATTTGTAATGTTTTTTGGTGATGGTATAAAATTTACAGGGATATCCCATTAACCAAAAAAAAAAAGAAAGTGATCTGGCAGAGTACCAAATCAGTTCACTAGTATGACAGGCCATACAAGTGTTAAACAAGCAAACAAGAACAACTAGAGTTACAATATCACTAGGAAAGAATTAGTAACTCAAACTATAATTAAGTTGCATCCGACAGGAGAAGAGCATTCCTGGGGAGATCCCACGCTTCCAGCAGTCTTGCTACATTAGGGGTATTCTTGAATTTCAGCGATGCAAGTCTCCATCTAACAGTCGATTTGATAAACTTTTGAAGAGCAACTACCGATCTCTTTTTGTAGGAAAAAGTCGCGCATTCCTTTCCTGCCAAACATAATAGGCTGTAGCTGCAACCACAAGTCTACCCATGATACTTCTAGTTGATCTTGAATTAGCTCGAACCATCAGCCAGTCAAGAATATCATCTAGTTTTTCAGAAACATCAGCCATCCCAGCTAACCCTTTAATGCCACTCCAAACCTGTATAGAGAAGTCACACTCAAAAAATAAATGGTTATGTGAGTCAGGGCCTCTTTGACAAAACAGCATTGGAGGCTAAGGTTCATATTACCACCAACATCCCAATCCTTCAATAGATCTTGAGTCTTTAATCTTTTCCGAAGAATAAGTCACATAAGGAACGATTGGCGAGGTATACATTGTGAGAACCAAACAATCATATGCCAAGAAACAACTTGTTCTCGCTTTCTTATTGTGTTCCATACTCCCCAAGTCGAAAATGAGATAATGCAAGCAATATGATCTTTCCAAACCTGCTTATCAAATGCATTATTAAAGTTCAAACTACGGAGGTCAATCAATACCGGGTATAAATCAAACCACGCAACTGGCCATAGCCAATTACTATTATTCCAGATATCACCAAGGCGTGAAGAAAGAGATAAACCTGCGTTTCGTATATCTCACGGCATGATGGATGCAATAAGGGGACATTGGTCTGCCCACTTATCATATCACGCTGAAGTTGATTGCCCATTACCAACCTGCGACCAGATGAAGGGACGAATCTGATCACGAAGACGTAGCAATTTTCTCCATCCCCAAGAACACCCGGAAGGAATCCGTACCTCCCATAAGCTTCTATTCTTCAACCTATAAGAGTGAACCCATCTAACCCGCCTTCCTCTTTGGGGAGACAAAAGAGCTTTGTTTTGACTGGATAATCGCTTTATTCCCAACCCGCCTTCCTCTTTGAGGAGACAAACTGTGTTCCATGAAATTTTAGCTTTTCCTCTCTTCATGGGGCCTTGACACCATAAAAACTCACGCATTTGCTGCTCTAACTCTTTAATAATTCGAGATGGAAAGCTAAATACCGATGCCCAGTAGAGATGTAAGGAGGCAAGAACTGATTTGACTAATTCAAGCCTCCCAGCAAAGGACAACGACTTGTTTCTCCAATCCGTGATTCTTTTCTCATTTTTCTCAACAAGAATTTTACAATCTCTATAGAGGAGCCTTGAAGAAACTAGGGGAATGCCCAAATATCTGATAGGGAGGCTACCTTCCTTAAAAGGCAATATGTTAAGGATACCTTGCTTTACCTGCTCAGAAATATTGCAAAAGAAAACAATACTTTTTCGAAGACTCGGAACTAAACCAGACATGTCTTTGAAATCGTTCAATGCTTGCATAATGACCTTGACTGAAGTAATGTCACCTCGAGCAATGAGAAATAAATCATCAGCGAAGCAGAGGTTAACAACTTGCTCTTTATTGCATTTATTATGAAATCGGAACTTTGAGGGACTCGCAACAGCTTTATGTAAAAGAAGAGTTAGTACTTCCATAACCATTGTAAATAAATATGGTAACATCGGGTCCCCTTGTCCGAGGCCTCGCTTACCTTTGAAATACCCGTATGGATCACCATTAATGCACAAGGAAAACGAGGTAGAGGAAACACATTTCATTACCCAATTAATCATAAGCGGGTGGAATCCAAATCCACATAGTGTAGCCCTTAGAAACTGACAATCAACTGTATCATAAGCCTTTTGGTATCAATCTTGAACGCACATCTAGGAGAGCCAGAATTCCTATGATAATTGTGCATTAACTCTTGAGTGAGAAGAATATTGTCAGATATTCGTCTACCCGGTATTACAACAGGAGATAGGTCGAAAATCATTGATAGCAGAAGGCGTAGATGATGCAGAGACGTCCAGGTTCACTGAACTGGAGGAACCCAGCGAACTGAAGAAGTTAACCGAACTGAAGGAAACTGAGCTGATAATGCCATCTGAACAAGCCATGTTGATTCTACCAGCAGTAGCCCATTTCAGACAAGTGTGATATTCTTGGGATATGTTGTGTCTAATAATGGAATTTCTATGGATCCCTCTAAGGTTGATGCCATCAGATCATGGCCAGTTCCAACTACAATCACTGAAGTAAGAAGTTTTCATGGACTGGCGTCATTTTATAGAAGATTTATCAAAAATTTCTCTACAGTTGTGGCTCCAATTACTGACTGTCTGAAGAAAGGCGTGTTCAACTGGCCGAGTTCAGCCCAACTGGCGTTTGAAGCACTGAAGGAAAAGCTCAGTTCAGCTCCAGTCTTATCCTTACCAGATTTTGATATGTTATTTGAGCTAGAATGTGATGCAAGTTGGGTAGGTATTGGTGCAGTTTTAGTGCAAGCAGGGAGACCAGTTGCATACTTCAGTGAGAAGCTAAATAGATCTAAACTGAAGTACAACACTTATGATAAAGAACTTTATGCCATTATTCGTGCTATCACTCACTGGTCACATTATCTGAAACCGAAGCAGTTTGTCTTATTCTCTGATCACGAAGCACTGAAGTTTATAAATGGTCAACACAAGCTTAATGCCAGACATGCCAAATGGGTAGAATTCTTACAGTCTTATTCGTTTGTTTCTAAACACAAAGCTGGAGTAGCTAATGTTGTTGCTGATGCACTGTCCAGACGATATTCACTGTTATCAATTCTGGAAGCAAGAGTTCTTGGATTTTCTTTCATTAAAGAGTTGTATGCTACTGATCCAGACTTTGCTGATCACATCACTGAAGCTAACCAGAAAGGACCATTTATTGTTCAAAATGGTTTCTTATTTAAAAATGGAAGGTTGTGCATTCCCAGGGGTTCAATAAGGGATTTACTGATAAGAGAAGCACATTGAGGAGGTTTAGCTGGCCATTTTGGCATTAACAAGACTGGAGAGATCCTCACTGAACACTTCTACTGGCCAAGTCTACTGAAGGATGTCCAGAGTATTATCAGTCGCTGTCCAACTTGTCACCAGGTGAAGACTACTTTTCACAAAGGATTGTATACTCCTCTTCCAGTTCCAAACCAACCATGGGAAGATCTCAGTATGGATTTCATTGTTGCACTGCCCAGAACTCAGAGGGGAAAAGATTCAATAATGGTGGTTGTTGATAGGTTTTCAAAAATGGCACATTTTATTGCTTGTAACACAACCAATGATGCTTCAGCAGTAGCAAATTTGTTCTTTAAGGAGATTGTCAGGTTGCATGGAATCCCCAAGACGATTGTGTCAGATCGAGATGTGAAGTTCTTGAGTTATTTCTAGAAGACTCTATGGAGATTGATGGGTACCTGATTGTTATTCAGTACGTCTCACCATCCTCAGACTGATGGACAGACTTAAGTTACCAACAGAACAATTGGTATGCTGTTAAGAACACTGGTGAAGAAGACACTGAAGGATTGGGATCTGAAGCTTGCTCATGTTGAGTTCGCTTTCAACAGAGCTCCTAACTATTCTACCAGTAAATCTCCATTTGAAATATGCTATGGTGTCAATCCACTGACCCCCATTGATTTAATTCCATTTTCGATTGAACCAAAAGCCAGTATTGAAGCTGAAGCCAGAGCAAAAGAAATCAAGAAGATTCATGAAGAAGTGAAGGCCAGAATAGAGAAAGCGAATGCAAGTTACAAGGCTAGGGCAAACAAGAATAGAAAGCAACCCAGTTTTGCACCAGGTGATCTTGTGTGGGTGCATCTGAGAAAAGAAAGGTTTCCAGCAAAGAGAAAAAGTAAACTGATGCCCAGAGCTGAAGGACCATTCAAGATTCTGGAGAGATATGGCGATAATGCTTACAAAGTTGAATTACCTGGAGATATGGCTGTTTCAAGCACGTTTAATGTGGGAGATCTGATGCCTTATCTGGAGGATGAGTACCTCGAGGACTTGAGGACAAGTCCCTTTTCAGAGGAGGAGAATGATGCAGAGACGTCCAGGTTCACTGAACTGGAGGAACCCAGCGAACTGAAGAAGTCAACCGAACTGAAGGAAACTGAGCTGATAATGCCATCTGAACAAGCCACGTTGATTCTACCAGCAGTGGCCCATTTCAGACAAGTCTTTTCTGAACCAGTCCAGTCACCAGTAGTAACACTTCTCCAGTGGCAACATCCTCCAGTGACCAACTCTGATAATCCACCAGTGAAGATGTCCAGTAGCTTGCTCCAGATGACTGCTCCAGATTGAATGCTCCAGTGACCCACACTGAAGGTCCACCAGATGAATGCTCCAGTGACCAACACTGAAGGTCCACCAGTGGCAGTCCAGATTTATGTTCCATTGTCCAGATAATAAAGTCCCCACTGAAGGCTTATATCTGTGGGTCCAATAAAGAAGGAATGACAACTGTCAAGGAAGGAGCGTGTGACTAACGGTATTGTGGGACCACGTGTAGGGGGGAATGTTTCTAGAAGCTTTACGTGTCCATTTTCCATTGGATAATTAATTAGTGGTGGTCCGTAGCACATGACAACTTTTTGAATATTTTATTGTATTTCGTTAATTCATAGGTAGAGCATGTGGCTATAAATAGAGGCTTATTTTCCTTGTAAAAATCAGTTTTTGATGTCAAATTAATTTAATAGAGCAGCCTCTATTTGTTACAAAAATCTTCTTTTACCTTTAGAGATCTTTTGATCTTGGTGGTTAGGAGTGACCCCTTTATCAATATTTGTGGTGACTTGTTCTTTATCAAATATTGTGGTGAGGTCTTTAAATCTTCGGTTTCCTTTATCTATAATCGTGGTGGCTAGACCTTTATCGATTGTAGTAGTGGGGCGGAGTGTTTCCTTTATCCTTGATTCCGGTGGCTTGGCCTTTACGAATCTTGGTGGTGGATTCTTTTATCTATCATTTTAATTTTATTGTCTTGTTTTGTTGTTTGTTTCATATAAAATCCAGAAAATACCAAAATAGTCTTCCGCTGTCGTTTGTCGCGTGATTTACGCATCAGTAGACACTTTGGGAACCATAGCAAGAAAAGTATGATTCACTTCTTGTAACAACTGTGCCGTACAGAAGAAATCATGAACTGCTAAACAAACATCCTTACCTACAATACCCCAGGCATTCTTGAAGAACGCTGAAGAAAATCCATTTGGACCTGGTGCTTTGTTACCATCAATAGAAAACATTGCAAGCTTTATCTCTTCATCAGTGACTCTTCGAATCATTGCTTCAGCTTTGGTAGTGTCCAATTTTTGAATGAACAAATCAGGAGATGGACTCAAAGTCATGGTACCTGCAGCACCCAAAAAATTCTGGTAGTGGTGTACAAGGGCAACAGGCGTATCACCACCTTCGTGAGTAACCCCTGCATTATCGTTTATAACTTCAATACGACATCAATGGTTTTTACTTTTAACTGAATTATGAAAGAATGTAGAGTTCATGTCACCAACACGCAACCAATGTACTTTTGACTTCTGTTTAAGAATTCTTCCTCATGCAGTGAAGCACTTCGAAAATTTTGGAACAATTTAGTTTCTCTCACTCGAAGTTCACTATTAGTCGGATCTGCATCAAGCACCTGTTGAACCTCATCAATCTGACTTCTAGTCAAATCAAGCTTTCCATTTAAATTCCCTTGCTTAAGTAATAGGCTGCGCATAGGTCATTTCAATGCTTGAGGTTTTTTGACAACTCTGAACATAGGATGTCCCTCCACCAAAGTGTTCGACCAGACAGCTTCAACATTTTCTTTAAAGCCCTGTTTTTTGACCAAGAAATTTGCAAATTTGAAAGGTTTTGGTCTATCACGATTAACAGATGGAAGCTTCAGGACACAAGGAGAATGATCAGAGACCCTATAAGGCTGGAATAGTACACACAAAGCTGGAAAAGCATCAGTAAATCCAATATTACCCATTACCCTATCTATCTTCTTAAAAATACCCCCTTTTTGGCTTCTGATTCCACGTATAATGAAGACCCGAGCTATTAATATCAAACACCTCAATAGCACCAACACATTCCGGCAAATCATGCATACCAGTGCTAATACTGGAAGATCCCACAAAATTATCTTCAATATTCAGTGATGAGTTGAAATCTCTCATAATAACCCACGGTTTATCATTAACAAACGATTTATGCATACATAAGTCTTCCCATAATTTCATTTTAGTCTTATAATAATTATCAACATAAACAAACGGGCAAAATAGAGATTTGTTATCTACCTTAAACGTAATCTGAACGTGCATAACTTGATCGGTCTGTGAAATAACCATCAAGTCAACAATATCGCTATTCCAACCAGTAATTATGCGAGTACCCTTCGAACATAGGTTACCATTGGAGGTCGAATCCCACGTTCGACAAACTTTCTTGCACACGGTAGTTAAACACGACACATCAACATGAGATTCCATAATAGCACAGACATTAAGATGGTGTTCATTTACTACAAATCGAACCTCATTTTGTTTCAGAGGGCGGTTCAACCCCCTCCTTATATTCCACGAGGCAATACTACCCATTTGGAACCCCTGAACCGGGAGTGCTTGTGTCACACCCCGTTGTAGCGGAAATACATGGTTAACAAATAATTGCGTACTAACCGTAAGTTAATAGAAATTACATCCATTAATACCAAATACAAGTCTAATACAAGTACAATCGTTTTGAATGTGGACCCCAAAATACGGATACAAGTCATCCTCATTTGAAACTGGGCCCACTAAATACGAGTTCAATATTTGGACAGTCTAATACAATTAGAGCTAAAAACATGAGAATCCTCCAATGTCTGAAGCTAATTGTACGTCCAAAGTCAAAAGATGGCCCTATAATGCCAGATACGATCCAAGACTTACTGTTGGTTACCTGAAAAGCATGAAATTTGAGAGGATCAACTATCGAAATAATTGGTGAGTTTACAGTGTGTTTGACCAAAGTTTAGTCGTCATTGAGAGTACACAATGACATGTAGTTATTTAAGACAGGACAGCCGGGAGCAAAGTCCGACAATATTATGACAGTCCAGACCGAACTCCGACAATAAGACCAATACGCCTCGCACAGGATTTCCCGTCTAAAGTGGGGTGCGGACCAATATACCTCGCACAGGTCTCCCGTCTACAGTGGGGTGCGGACCAATATACCTCGCACAGGTCTCCCGTCTACAGTGGGGTGCGGACCAGAACTATGACAGTCAGGAGCAAAATCTGACAAGACAACCATTGGGATCTCATAATGGTAATAACTACATAGGGGCAACATTTTAGTTTGTCAAACACAAAGAACAATTTAGTCAGCCGACAACATGGCAAGTCACGTCATATAGAACAAAATTTCATAAGACATGTATACACATTTTCAGTCAGCCGTCAACATGGCAAGATATAAGACAAATGATTTAAGTAGCCAAATCTCATGGCATAGACAAAGACAAATCATTTATAAAGTAGTCGTGTATACAATAGTACATGCTTTTCAGGCCCAAAGTAAAAAGGAAAAGGGCGCCATAAACTCACCTTAGCGATCAATGAGCTAAAAAGGGCGAGCAAACTTGAGAATGATCAATC
This sequence comes from Erigeron breviscapus, assembly GCA_034093135.1. NCBI lineage: Eukaryota > Viridiplantae > Streptophyta > Magnoliopsida > Asterales > Asteraceae > Erigeron > Erigeron breviscapus. The sequence goes on from CM067167.1 coordinate 187,612,937, forward strand.
TAGTCTCCACGTCTATCCAAAACCCAGGATATGAGTACGAAAGGTGAGGATCAAATCTCACGACGTCAAGTATCCTATGTAAAACTACTTAGCTATCGACCCTAGAATGCCACGACCAAGAATGTGATTTAAACGTCCATTTTATTTGACTTTAGTTCCTAATGTCATTGACATTGTCATTATAAGGTAGTCTAAAGTAATAATCCATATAGACAAAGTCCAAGTGTTCAACCTATGCTGGGAGAAGAGACCATGAAACTAGAACTTGTCGATAAAAAAAACCCTATTTCTCTCTCCCTAATATGGCGACTTTGAAACCTTCCTTATACTCGTTTTTTCTGCCCTAATTCGTGATTCTCTTGCTGATTATTGTAGTCGATTGTGATCTTTATTGTTCTGATCACCTTCGAATTACTGTTTTAGTTTAGGTTTCACGTTTTAGGCTTGACTTTCAGCGTTTCTTTTTCGTCTTCTAAACCCTAATGATGCGTAAATCACGCGACAAACGACAGCGGAAGACTATTTTTGGTATTTTCTGGATTTACTATGAGACAAACAATAAAACAATACTTATAAAATAAAAAAATGATAGATAAAAGAATCCACCACCAAGATTCGTAAAGGCCAAGCCACCGGAATCAAGGATAAAGGAAACACTCCGCCCCACCACTATAATCGATAAAGGTCTAGCCACCACGATTACAGATATAGGAAACCGAAGATTTAGACCGCACCACAATATTTGATAAAGGACGAACCACCACAAATATTGATAAATGGGTCACTCCTAACCACCAAGATCAAAGATCTCTAAAGGTAAAAGAAGATTTTAAGAAATAGAGGATACTCTATTAATTTCATTCAATTCAACATCAAAAACTGCCTTACAATGAGAAATGAGCCTCTATTTATAGCCACTAATGCTATTTTCTAGAATTAAAGAAATACAATAATAAAAGAAATAAAAAAGGCTGTCACAAACAACAAGGACCACCACTACTTTTAGACAACCAATAGAAAAAGGGCATGTGAAGCTCTTCACTGGAGAAGTGATCTGGAGATCTTCACTGGAGAATGGATCTGGAGGATCTTTACTGGAGAAGTAATCTGGAGAATCTTCACTGAAGAAGTGATCTGGAGGATCTTTACTGGAGAAGTGATCTGGAGAATCTTCACTGGAGAAGTGATCTGGAGAATCTTCACTGGAGAAGTGATCTGGAGATTCTTCACTGGAGAAGTGATCTGGAGAATCTTCACTGGAGAAGTGATCTGGAGGATCTTTACTGGAGAGGTAATCTGGAGAATCTTCACTGGAGAAGTGATCTGCAGATCTTCACTGGAGAAGGGATCTGGAGGATCTTTACTGGAGAAGTAATCTGGAGAATCTTCACTGGAGAAGTGATCTGGAGGATCTTTACTGGAGAAGTAATCTGGAGAATCTTCACTGGAGAATGGATCTGGAGGATCTTCACTGGAGAAGTAATCTGGAGAATCTTCACTGGAGAAGTGATCTGGAGAATCTTCACTGGAGAAGTGATCTGGAGGATCTTCACTGGAGAAGTAATCTGGAGAATCTTCACTGGAGAATGGATCTGGAGAATCTTCACTGGAGAATGGATCTGGAGGATCTTCACTGGAGAAGTGATCTGGAGAATCTTCACTGGAGAAGTGATCTGGAGAATCTTCACTGGAGAAGTGATCTGGAGATTCTTCACTGGAGAAGTGATCTGGAGAATCTTCACTGGAGAATGGATCTGGAGGATCTTTACTGGAGAAGTGATCTGGAGGATCTTCACTGGAGAAGTGATCTGGAGAATCTTCACTGGAGAAGTAATCTGGAGAATCTTCACTGGAGAATGGATCTGGAGGATCTTCACTGGAGAAGTAATCTGGAGAATCTTCACTGGAGAATGGATCTGGAGGATCTTCACTGGAGAAGTAATCTGGAGAATCTTCACTGGAGAAGTAATCTGGAGGATCTTCATTGAAGAAGTGATCTGGAGAATCTTCACTGGAGAAGTGATCTGGAGGATCTTCACTGGAGAAGTAATCTGGAGAATCTTCACTGGAGAATGGATCTGGAGGATCTTCACTGAAGAAGTGATCTGGAGAATCTTCACTGGAGAAGTAATCTGGAGAATCTTCACTGGAGAAGTGATCTGGAGGATCTTCACTGGAGAAGTGATCTGGAGGATCTTCACTGGAGAAGAGACCATGAAACTAGAACTTGTCGATAAAAAAAACCCTATTTCTCTCTCCCTAATATGGCGACTTTGAAACCTTCCTTATACTCGTTTTTTCTGCCCTAATTCGTGATTCTCTTGCTGATTATTGTAGTCGATTGTGATCTTTATTGTTCTGATCACCTTCGAATTACTGTTTTAGTTTAGGTTTCACGTTTTAGGCTTGACTTTCAGCGTTTCTTTTTCGTCTTCTAAACCCTAATGATGCGTAAATCACGCGACAAACGACAGCGGAAGACTATTTTTGGTATTTTCTGGATTTATATGAAACAAACAATAAAACAAGACTATAAAAAAAAAATGATAGATAAAAGAATCCACCACCAAGATTCGTAAAGGCCAAGCCACCGGAATCAAGGATAAAGGAAACACTCCGCCCCACCACTATAATCGATAAAGGTCTAGCCACCACGATTACAGATAAAGGAAACCGAAGATTTAGACCTCACCACAATATTTGATAAAGGACGAACCACCACAAATATTGATAAAGGGGTCACTCCTAACCACCAAGATCAAAGATCTCTAAAGGTAAAAGAAGATTTTAAGAAATAGAGGATACTCTATTAATTTCATTCAATTCAACATCAAAAACTGCCTTACAATGAGAAATGAGCCTCTATTTATAGCCACTAATGCTATTTTCTAGAATTAAAGAAATACAATAATAAAAGAAATAAAAAGGCTGTCACAAACAACAAGGACCACCACTACTTTTAGACAACCAATAGAAAAAGGCATGTGAAGCTTCTAAAATTATTCCCTTAAAAATGGTCCCCACAATTGGCACATGCAAACTGTTAGGAAAGGTGTCACATCTAGTTGTCCATCCTTATCCATTTCCATAGCTGCCTAGCATAAACTTGGTATATTCCTTCTTTATTGGGTCCACTGCCATGTCACCGAAATAAACTGAACTGAACAAAACTGGTGACATTATTCTGGTACATCTGGAATGGAGTCGTTCACTGGTAAGCTTCACTGAAGGGTCTTGACTGGAGACTGGAGCCTGGAGACTGGAGATCTTACTGGAGAATGGATCTGGAGGATCTTCACTGGAGAAGTAATCTGGAGAATCTTCACTGGAGAAGTGATCTGGAGGATCTTCACTGGAGAAGTGATCTGGAGGATCTTCACTGGAGAAGTGATCTGGAGGATCTTTACTCGAGAAGTAATCTGGAGAATCTTCACTGGAGAATGGATCTGGAGGATCTTTACTGGAGAAGTAATCTGGAGAATCTTCACTGGAGAATGGATCTGGAGGATCTTCACTGGAGAAGTAATCTGGAGAATCTTCACTGGAGAAGTAATCTGGAGAATCTTCACTGGAGAAGTAATCTGGAGAATCTTCACTGGAGAATGGATCTGGAAGATCTTCACTGGAGAAGTAATTTGGAGAATCTTCACTGGAGAATGGATCTGGAGGATCTTCACTGGAGAAGTGATCCGGAGAATCTTCACTGAAGAAGTGATCTGGAGTATCTTTACTGGAGAAGTGATCTGGAGATTCTTCACTGGAGAAGTGATCTGGAGGATCTTTACTGGAGAAGTAATCTGGAGAATCTTCACTGGAGAAGTGATCTGGAGGATCTTTACTGGAGAAGTGATCTGGAGGATCTTTACTGGAGAAGTGATCTGGAGAATCTTCACTGGAGCCTCGCAAGTTCACTGGTGGATGCTCGCTGAAGTATAACTTAAATAAGGCACTGATCACCCATCTTTGGCTAGTGTCACTGATGAACTTCAAGACCAGCAACACTTGATTTGGTCGCATAACTTTAGTGATTGACTTTGCATTAACATCAATATACACTAGTGGCTTAATTCCAATAAAGGATATCCAAGGGTAATTTGTTACTTGCTGATCCTCGATTAACAAATACACGAACCAACTTTTTTTGTGGAAATGGTTCGGGGTCATTTCCGCATCATTCTCTCCCTCTTTTTTGGGACTTGCCCTCAGTCCCTAAAGTAAGGCCTCGAGTTTTCATTTCTGAACATCTTCAGGTCATAAACGACTTCTGATAATCCCCACCCGGTAACAAAGCTTGATTTTTCAGATTTCTTGAATAAAAGAAATTCCAGCACATCAACTTCCAAGATTGCTGATAGAGAGTGAGAAATTTCGAGATCCATTACGGATTCAAGAACCAACAGGTATGAAACTCGATCAAACTTGGGAACCTCAACAAAGACCAGATTATTCTCTTCAATACTTGTTGTAACGATGGGCACGTTTAACATGAGATTACACTTCTCTAACCACACATACAAATCACGTTTCTTCAAAGTAACAAGGATTAGAGCTGGAAAGACCAAGTATCGCCCAATACACATACCAACCAGATTGCTTTTAATTTCGACTCCTGGGCTACTAAGCAACTCATGAGTCTCGAAAGTGACAAAGACCTTCCTTGATAGATCAGAACACGCTTTCAATGGTACTATAATCTGATTCCTTTTTTTTCTTACAAACCATCTTACAATCAGTTCTAATTTTATTCTCGATTTGTTGTTCACTTCTTATAAGACCAGGCACATATAACTTCACTTTCATCTTACATATAATCTCCCGATCAACTACAAAATCAAATACGAAGTGTTGCTGATTGATTTTAGGATCAGCCAACGAATCAGATTTAGCCTTAATCAGTTCACCAGACCGTAAACGATTAAGAGTGACTTGCCTCTTTCGAACACACAATGAACTAGTGTTCAAGTGGCCATCATGACAATCATTATCAAACATCAAAATTCGAGCATTTATAGGAATAACACAAAAACCCATACCATAATAATTGAATCTGAAATTAAACACAAGTGCTCGGTTAGTAGTTGTTACCCCTATGCCTTCCTTAAGCCATTGAGTTGTGACTGGAAGTGACTGATTAGGTATAGAGTTCTTCATCAGGCATATAGACATTTCTTGTTGAACTTCAACTGATGGATCTCCAGTTGGATCTTCAGTTGGATCTTCAGTTGGATCTTCAGTTGGATCTTCATCAGTAAAAGCTTCACTGGAGTACACTTTTCGCTGGACTTCATCAGTGAGAGTTCCTGATGCGGAAGTGTCCAGGTTCACTGAACTGGAGGAACCCAGGGAACTGAAGAAGTCCACTGAGCTGAAGGAAACTGGGCTGATCATGTCATCTGAACAAGCCATGCTGATTTTGCCAGCAGTGGCCCATTTCAAACAAGTCTTTTCTGAACAAATCCAGTCGCCAGTAGTAACACTCCTCCAGTGGCAAGTTTCTCCAGTAACCAATTCTGGTAGTCCACCAGTGAAGCTCTCCAGTGAAGCGCTCCAGATGACTGCTCCAGACAAATGGTCCAGTAACCACTACTGAAGACCACCAGTGAAGTGCTCCAGATATTATCTCCAGTAAGGGTCCAGATATTTTATCTCCAGATTTATGTTCCAGTGTCCAGATAATAAAGTCCCCACTGAAGTCCTATGTCTGTGGGTCCAATAAAGAAGGAATGACAGCTGATGCGTAAATCACGCGACAAACGACAGCGGAAGACTATTTTTGGTATTTTCTGGATTTTATATGAAATAAACAACTAAACGAGACAATAAAGTTAAAAGATAGATAAAAGAATCCACCACCAAGACTCGTAAAGGCTAAGCCACCGGAATCAAGGATAAAGGAAACACTCCGCCCCACCACTACAATCGATAAAGGTCTAGCCACCACGACTATAGATAAAGGAAACCGAAGATTTAAAAGACCTCACCACAATATTTGATAAAGAATAAATCACCACAAATATTGATAAAGGGGTCACTCCTAACCACCAAGATCAAAGATCTATAAAGGTAAAAGAAAATTTGTAAGAAATAGAGGCTGCTCTATTAATTTTCATTCAACATCAACTAACTTACAATGAGAGATAAAACCTCTATTTATAGCCACATGCTCTACCTAGGATTCATCGACAAAATTAAAATATTACAATAAAAGCTGTCATGTGCAAGCCACTAACTAGTTTAGACCAATAAGACATGGACACGTAAGCTTCTAGAAACATTCCCTGCAAGTGGTCCCATAATATTGTTAGAAACGTCACACGCGCCTTCCTTAACAACTGACATTCTTCTTTATTGGGCCCACAAACGACTTCAGTGGGGACTTTATTATTTGCCAACTGGAACATAGATCTGGACCACCACTAGAGATAAAATCTGGAGCACTTCACTGGAGGACCTTCAGTAGTGGTCACTGGAGCATCCATCTGGAGCAGTCATCTGGAGAAGTGTTACCACTGGTGATTGGACTGGTTCAGAAAAGACTTGTCTGAAATGGGCTACTGCTGGAAGGATCAACATGGCTTGTTCAGATTGCATGATCAGTTCAGTTGACTTCTTCAGTTCACTGGATTCCTCCAGTTCAGTGAATCTGGACATTTTCGCATCAACAGCTGTCAAGGAAGGAGCGTGTGACTAACGGTATTGTGGGACAACTTGCAGGGGAATAATTCTAGAAGCCCACGCTGTCCATTTTCTATTGGTCCAAATTGATTAGTGGCTTAGCGCGTGACAGCTTTTATGTATTATTTTATTATTTTGTCGTTAATTCCTAGGTAGAGCATGTGGCTATAAATAGAGGTTTTATCTCTCATTGTAAAGTTAGTTGATGTTGAATGAAAATTAATAGAGCAGCCTCTATTTCTTACAAATCTTCTTTTACCTTTATAGATCTTTGATCTTGGTGGTTAGGAGTGACCCCTTTATCAATATTTGTGGTGGTTCATCCTTTATCAAATATTGTGGTGAGGTCTTTTAAATCTTCGGTTTCCTTTATCTATAATCGTGGTGGCTAGACCTTTATCGGTTGTAGTGGTGGGGCGGAGTGTTTTCTTTATCCTTGATTCCGGTGGCTTAGCCTTTACGAGTCTTGGTGGTGGATTCTTTATCTATCATTTTAATTTTTTTTGACATGTTTTGTTGTTTGTTTCATATAAAATCCAGAAATACCAAAAAAATAGTCTTCCGCTGTCGCTTGTCGCGTGATTTACGCATCAAATTTGGTATCAGAGCCAGGTTTAAAAAGGTTTCTTAATCTTTTTGTCCGTTGGGGTATTGTTTGTTTAGATCTCATTTTGATTTAGTCAGATCTGTTTGTTGGTTGTTTAGATCTAGTTGTTGCTGGTATAGATCTATTGTTTGTTGAATATAAATGGCTTTTAGAAGAAACATGACATTAGAAGAAGCTCATAATGCTAGGAGAGATAAGCAGATTGAAGATCTACAAGAGGCACTTGGTAGAGTTGTTCATATGTTAGAAGATGGTGGTTTAAGATTTAATCGAGAAAATATTGTTACTAGTGAAAGAGATTCTGAATCTCAAGGTCCTAGTATAAGATCTGATAGTACACCTAGAAACTCTAGTGATTCTGATGAACCACATCCTAGAGAAAGGCGTAGGAGGCATAAGGGTAATGATACTAGGGATATTAAGATAGATCCACCAGATTTTAATGGATCTTCTAACCCAGAAGATTATTTTGAATGGGTCCAGGTGATGGACAGAATAATGGAAATAAAAGGTTATGATGATAGAAAAAGTTTCAAGGTTTCCATTATTAAACTTAAGAAATATGCTTCATCATGGTATGATAATATGAAGTCTGAAAGAGAATACAAGGGCAAAAGTAAAATCAAGACCTGGTCCAAACTGAAGGAGGTCATGCAGAAGAGGTTTGCTCCCTAGTCGTACAAGCAAGATCAGTATCTACTGATGAACAATCTGAAGCAAGGATCCAAGGAAGTTGTGGAGTACATTAGAGAGTTTGAGCATCTGAAGACCAGAACTGGTGTGAATGAGACTGAAGAGCACACTATTGCCAGATTTCTTGGTGGTCTGAACGCCGCCATTACTGAGAAAATTGAGTTGAAGCCTATCTGGACATATGAAGGTGCATGCAAGATGGCTATCCAGATTGAAAGACAACTGAAGAAGAAGGTTCCGTACAAGTCATTCAGTAAGGTTCCTGCCAGTGCAAGTCAACCAGTTACCAGTCAACCAGTTCCCAGATTTACTGAAACTGTCCAGAAATCCTTCAGAGGCAAAGAGAAAGAAACTGGAGGATCAAAGGAACCAGTTGGAAGGAAATATTTTAAGTGTCATGGCTTTGGTCACTTCCAAGCCCAGAGGGGAAAAGATTCAATAATGGTGGTTGTTGATCGATTTTCGAAGATGGCACATTTTATTGCTTGTAACACAACCAATGATGCTTCAGCAGTAGCGAATTTATTCTTTAAAGAGATTGTCAGATTGCATGGAATTCCAAAGACAATTGTGTCAGATCGAGATGTGAAGTTTCTGAGTTATTTCTGGAAGACTCTATGGAGGTTAATGGGTACCAGATTGTTGTTCAGTACGTCTCACCATCCTCAGACTGATGGACAGACTGAAGTAACGAACAGAACAATTGGCATGTTATTGAGAACACTGGTGAAGAAGACACTGAAAGATTGGGATCTGAAGCTTGCTCATGCTGAGTTTGCTTTCAACAGAGCTCCTAACTATTCTACCAGTAAATCCCGATTTGAAATCTGCTATGGTGTCAATCCACTGACTCCCATTGATTTAATTCCATTTTCGATTGAACCAAAAGCAAGCATTGAAGCTGAAATCAGAGCAAAAGAAATAAAGAAAATTCATGGAGAAGTGAAGGCCAGAATAGAGAAGGCAAATGCCAGTTACAAGGCCAGAGCAAACAAGAATAGAAAGCAGCCCAATTTTTCACCAGGTGATCTTGTGTGGGTACATCTGAGGAAAGAAAGGTTTCCAGCGAAGAGAAAGAGTAAACTGATGCCCAGAGCTGAAGGTCCGTTCAAGAACCTGGAGAGATATGGCGATATTCACTGGAGAATGGATCTGGAGGATCTTCACTGGAGAATCTTCACTAGAGAAGTAATCTGGAGAATCTTCACTGGAGAATGGATCTGGAGGATATTCACTAGAGAAGTGATCCGGAGAATCTTCACTGAAGAAGTGATCTGGAGGATCTTTACTGGAGAAGTGATCTGGAGATTCTTCACTGGAGAAGTGATCTGGAGAATCTTCACTGGAGAAGTGATCTGGAGGATCTTTACTGGAGAAGTGATCTGGAGGATCTTTACTGGAGAAGTAATCTGGAGATTCTTCACTGGAGCCTCGCAAGTTCACTGGTGGATGCTCGCTGAAGTATAACTTAAATAAGGCACTGATCACCCATCTTTGGCTAGTGTCACTGATGAACTTCAAGACCAGCAACACTTGATTTGGTTGCATAACTTTAGTGCTTGACTTTGCATTAACATCAATATACACTAGTGGCTTAATTCCAATAAAGGATATCCAAGGGTAATTTGTTACTTGCTGATCCTCGATTAACAAATACACGAACCAACTTTTTTTGTGGAAATGGTTCGGGGTCATTTCCGCATCACCTAGTTTTGTTATTTCTTTCTTCCTGATCTTTTACCTGGTCTGTAATCGCGGCTACCTTGTGTTGTTTAGCTAGATTAGATCGGACTTGTTAAGGGATTAAGGTGATTGATTTACAAGTTAGGGTTTTTTAGGGTTAGGGTTTTATTATTATTGTTTCTTTGCTGTTCGTTGTTCTACTATTGGTACCTTGGATTCGATTTTGTTGTGCATGGTTTGGTTTTGTGTATGAAGAGAGATAGTTCGCACAGTTTGCAAGAGGTTCACGATCGTATCAACAGATTGAAGGCTGCTGGTGGTGGCCATCCGGTGACTGCTAGCTCTCCCATATCCGGTAAGAAAAAGAAAGGTGGAAACCCTAAAAAGGGTGGAAGCCCAAATTCGGATAAACCTAAGGTTGATGTGGGTTTAACTGATGATCATGGAGGTGACAAGAGTAATAGCTCTTCTCCTCCTCCTCTTTCTCCATCTAAAGCAGCGGCATTTGCTGATGCATTCAGGACTGATGATGATATTGTACCTGATGATCAAGCGCCTGATTATACTCATGAAGGTCCATCATTGGAAAAGATTGCTTCTGAATCACCTAGTGTTGGGGTTGATAATAATGATCCTGGTGTGTCGACTAGCGAAAAACAGCCTCAGAATGGCTTGGGTGCTGATGAACCTGCTGAAATAAACTCATCTGAGATGCCACAGGTCCCTAAGCCACTTGATAAACAAACTGGTACTGACCAGGTCTCGTATGCTACGATGGTTCAAGAAGGTAGTATGTCTTATGCTTCAAAGGTTCAAGAAGGGACTAAGAAACGTGTAGTTAATTTTCGTACCTTAGAAACATCTGGCAAGGATGATATTGATGTTGTTTTACCCAAGGATGTTGTTCGTCACATTCAAGCAAAATATGAAAACACAATATATGGATATTTTTTGGGCACTCGCCAGGCGTATCCAATTTTATTTTATTTTTTTTTGGGTAAAGGGGAATTTAAACCCCGGTAAGCTTTTATAAATCACCCAAAAGAAGATTATTACAAGTAGCTTGGCAAAGTACCAAACTAATTCATACATATGACATGCCATATGTATGTGAAACAATAACGTCACAAACGACCTAGCTGAACAATACATAAAAAAAGGCTAATAACATCAAAAGCATTAATAATACACCTCTAATATGTAAGTAACCAATATCAAACATCAACCTCTATCATTCTACCAAATCGAAACCAAATCTCAAACATGCACATCACAGTGAAGAGCTCAAAATGTCTAACCAAATGGAGACTCCTACCCTTAGATAAATCCAAAGGCCTGTCAGAGGGACACATTTAGAAGACATGTTGACTTCTTAATGGCAAAACAATAAAAGTGATGTTTAATAAATGTTTACGTGATATCCAACTTCCATTCTTCTAGGATGCTTCTTCCTTGAATCTTTTTCTTGAACTTCATAGTGGCTAACTTCATCCAGACAGTAGACACAATAACATCACGCAGTTGAGCAACCGATCTTTCTTTAGGAGAAAATAAGGGTGCCAGGCGTATCCAGTTGTTGATATGTTTGTGAAGAAAGCATGGGCTAAGTATGGGTTACAGAAAATAATGATGAATGCGAATGGCTTCTTCTTTTTCAAATTCGCTGAGATGTACTTGAAGGTGGTCCATGGTTAATCCGAAATACACCAATTTTCTGAATGTATGGTCTCCTACTAAGCTGTTGAAAAAAGAGGATATGAAAAAGGTTTCTGTATGGGTTAAAATACATAATGTTCCTTTGTGTATGCTGATAATTATTATGTAAACAGAAGGGAATTGTGGAGAAATTTATGTTTACATAAAGTATTTGTGCATGATCGACCTTGGGTGATACTTGGTGACTTTAATTCGGCTTTGAATTTGGAAGATAGATTATGTAGTTCATCGACCACTAATATTGGAATGCGTGACTTTAAGGAGTGTGTTGATACAATTGAAGTCTTTGATATTAATAGTTCTGGGCTGCACTTTACTTGGAACCAGAAACCAAAAAAAGGGAATGGTATTTTCAAGAAAATAGACAGAATCATGGGAAATGTGAGTTTTACTGATGAATATCCAAGCTCGTGTGCTCTTTTTGAGCCATATAGGATTTCTGATCATGCTCCCTGCATTCTTAAGCTGCCCTCTTTGGTTAGAAATAGGCCGAAGCCGTTCAAGTTTGCTAATTTCTTAACTGGTAAACCTGAATTTATTGGCATTGTTAAACATAATTGGGATATGGATCAGCCTCTTAAGAAGCAAGGTAACTTGCATCAGCGTGTAAATCAAACCAGGATGGACCTTGATGAAGTTCAGAAAGCAATTGATGCTGATCCTATGAACCCAAACCTTAAAGATAAAGAGGTATTGTGCTTGAAAGCTTTCCACGAGGCTGCAAATGATGAAGAATTGTTTTTAAAACAAAAGTCCAAGGTAGATTGGTTGAAGGCTGGCGACTCCAATACTGCCTTCTTCCATAACTCTCTTAAGTGTAAAAACCATCGTAGCCGTATCAATGTCATAAAGGATAGTAATGGTGTTAATCATGAGGGAGGAGAAGCTATTAAAGTTCTGGTCGAACATTATGAGAAGTTTCTTGGAACCGTAGGTAATGTAACTCAAATACCTCCAAGTACTTTATTTATTAAAAAACTGAATCGGCAGAAGGCTGATGGTATGATTAGGCGAGTTACAGATGAGGAAATCAAGCTAGCAATGTTCTCTATTGGTGCAAACAAAGCTCCAGGCCCTGATGGATTTTCTTCAGCATTTTTTAAGGAAGCATGGGATGTTGTTGGAGCTGATGTATGTCGTGCTATACATGACTTCTTCTGTACGGCAAAATTGCTTAAGGAAGTGAATCATACATTCCTTGCCATGGTACCAAAAGTTACAACCCCTTCTTCGGTAAATGATTATCGTCCCATATCTTGCTGCAATACTATTTATAAATGTATTAGTAAAATACTTGTAAATAGAATCAAAGAGGGGCTGCATGAATTAGTTTCACTGAATCAATCTGCATTTGTTCCCGGGAGACTAATTTCGGATAATATTTTGTTAACCCAAGAGCTTATGCATAATTATCATAGGAATGTTGGACCACCGAGATGTGCTTTCAAGATTGATATACAAAAGGCCTATGATACAGTTGACTGGAATTTTCTAAGAGCTTCTTTACCAGGGTTTGGGTTCCATCCGATTATGATTAATTGGATTATGACTTGTGTTACATCTGTCTCTTTCTCTTTGAGTATAAATGGGAATATCCATGGTTACTTTAAGGGTAAACGAGGATTACGACAGGGGGATCCTCTGTCTCCCTATTTATTCACCCTGATTATGGAGGTTCTAACACTTTTATTGCAGAATAATGTGAGCTCTCCATCTACTTTTCGCTTCCATAATAAGTGTGAGAAACAGAAGGTTATTAATCTATGCTTTGCTGATGACCTATTCATTTTTGCTCGTGGTGATGTCAATTCTGCTCGATGTGTTATGGATGCATTGAATGATTTTAAGGAAATGTCGGGACTTATACCAAGCATGCCTAAAAGCACGATATTCTTCTGCAATGTCCCTGCTCATATTAAATCTGCTATCCTTAATATCATGCCTTTTGTGGAGGGTTCCCTCCCGGTTAGATACCTTGGAGTCCCACTTATCTCTTCTCGTCTTTTATATAAGGACTGTAAGGTATTGGTAGAGAAAATGGAGGTGCGAATAACAGATTGGCGTAACAAAACACTTTCATTTGCCGGCAGACTGCAACTTATTCGGTCAGTTTTATCTTCCTTTCATATGTACTGGGCTTCTGTCTTTATTCTCCCTGCTCAAATTATTAAGGATCTTGAAAAATTAATGCGAGCATTTCTTTGGTGCCAAGGACCAATGAAAAAAGGGAAAGCCAAAGTATCTTGGAAATCTGTTTGTCTACCTAAAATGGAGGGTGGGCTGGGAGTTAGACGGATTAAAGTGGTTAACAAGGCATTAATGGCTAAACATATTTGGAGTATTGTCAACCATCGAGAGTCATTATGGGTTCAGTGGATTCATTCGTATAGGATTAAGAGTCGTAATTTTTGGGATGTGCCTCTTCCTTCTAACTGCAGTTGGGGATGGAGGAAAATTCTATCATTGCGTACTGAACTGCGCCCTTTTATCTGGTCTATTGTGCGAAATGGTAAAGCCACATCTACTTGGTTTGACATGTGGTCAAATGAATGCCCTCTAAACAGGATCATTACTCCAAGGCAGATTAAACAAGCGGGTTTCTCTCTTCAGGATAAAATATGTGATGTTGTGAGTGGTGATAATTGGTTGTGGCCTGTTGCATGGTATGACTTGTTTCCGGTTTTATTAAACCTTCCATCTTTTACTTTACAGCCACAACATAATGACTCAATTACCTGGAAGGACTTGGATGGTAAGCTGGTTCCATTTTCTTCCTATGAAGTTTGGGAAGCCCTTAGGGACCGGCAGGGGCAGATTTCTTGGGCGCCTATGGTCTGGTTCTCGCAGTGTATCCCAACGCATGCGTTTTTCCTATGGCTTGTTATGGGGAAAAAATTAAAAACACATGATAAGATGAAGCAATGGGATGTTGGCGGGAATACTAATCTTAACCTCCTGTGCTGCTCCTTATGCAAATCAGGGCCTGATTCACATGAGCACTTGTTTTTTGAGTGTCAGTTTTCTTTGCAGGTTTGGAACTCAGTAAAGCACCTAGCTAAAATGCAACATGTATCTGCTATATGGGACGATATTGTTACATGGCTGCTACCGAGGGCGAATTCAAACTCAGCTAAAAGTGTCGTTGGACGATTGCTCGTGGCTGCCTCCGTATACTTTGTATGGCAAGAACGAAACAACCGGATGTTTTCTTCTAAACTCAGGTCGGTGGCTCAACTTAAAGACATTATAATGTCTACAGTTCGGTTAAAGATGGCTACATTGAAGTTCAAGAATACCAGTCAAGTGCAACACGTGCTGGAAGGATGGGATTTACCTGCACACTTACTACTCAACTAGTTAATTTGTCTATCTTGTTTAGTGTGTAGTGTTCATAGTTAATATGTACCTGTTCTCTATAGGTATATTAGTGATTACCTTGTTTAACTTAGGCTTGGCATGTCAAGTCTATGAATTAATGTGACGTTCAGTCGCATTACTTGTACTTAATTGTTTTTGGGTGATATCAAATCTTACCGGGGTTTCAATTCCCCTTTACCCAAAAAAAAAGTGTTCAAGCTATCAAAAACGGAAAATGTCAAACAGCACAGAATCTCGCGGCGCGAGGATCAAAACTCGCGGCGCGACCTGGAAGGGTTCGCGGCGCGAGGCACGACCTGAACGGGTAAAAATCCAGTTTTTTTTGGACCATTTTTAGCAATCCAATTCGTTTTCCAATCAAGCCTTTTCATTACAATGACTATAAACCTTTTCAAAGACCTGAAAAACTATCCATTTCACTAACCATTTCACAATTCCTAACACTTTCAAATTCCAAGACCTAATTCTAATAAAATCTCATTTATCATCAAAACCCAAAACTCATTTCATCATCATTACCAACTAATTTAGTCAACATAACTGAAATTAAATCAAAAGATTGAATTTATAAAAGTCAAAGTCTAAAGAAAATGGTTTACTTACCAATTTAATGTGTTCTTGAAATAATTGAAGAAGATGAAAATGATGATGATGATAAAACCTTGATTATTATTATGCCATACAATCCTTTCCTTTAATTTTTCCTTTTGATTTCTCTTGACAAAACAATTGAAAGTGTTTGTGTGTGTGTTTTGTGTGTGTGTCAACCAGACAGAAAAGAAAAAGAAAGGGGGGTGTTTGGTGTTTCAATTTCATCCACAAAAGGGGGCCGGCCTATGTGGCCATATTTTAGACATCTTGGTACCCCAAATTTGATAAAATGCTTACGATTATACACCGACTAAAAGGTTATAATTTAAAATAAAGGTATTTTCCCTTGAATTCATTAATAAAGATAATGAAAAACCGAAGGAAAACCCTAAACTCTCTCTCTATGGTGGTCGACTTTCTTCTCTTTTCTACCCTAATCTGATCGAATTCTTTGGATCTCTTCTTCATGATTTTGCTATGGATTCATTCGTACATGATTATGTTTGAAGGATTCTTGTTTTTCTGATCGTTTAGGGTTTTCTTTTTTGTTTTTGTCGCCGCCTAGATTAGGGTTTTCTTTTCTTTCAGTTTTGCTTCTGTCCCTCCATCCTTGAACTTGCGATTGTTTACTTCTAATCCTTTAGCGACATACCTGATCGCGGCCACTTGTGTGGTTAAGTTAGATCGCTGGTACGTTTCTAAGGGATATAGGGTTTTCGATTTGCTTTTCTAGGGTTAGGGTTTCGGATTAATTGTTTGTAGTGTGTTTGGCTGTTCTTGTTCGCTTTGCTGTCCCTATTTGTTTGATGTTTGATTTCGAGAGAGGTGTATGAAGGATTTGTCTGATAATTCTGATATTCATAGTTTTCGTGCAAACTTGAATATTCTGAGGAATTCGTTTGAAAAATCTGGCCATAAAACCGATATGAAAAAGAACAAAAAACATAAGAATGGTTCTCCGTCGCCAAACAAAACTTCTGGTGGTGGTGGGAATCATAACAATGGTTCTCCATCGCCAAACAAAACTCCAGTTTCTGATGACAAGATGAATGGTGATTCTGAAATATTGAGACATGATGTTGAGAAACCATCGGGTGGTGGTGTTGATTACACTGTTGAAACTCCTGAAGATCAGATGCCTAAAACCATTGATGAAACTGTGCATGTGCATGGTTGTGACCGTACAACCACTAGTGGTGGTTCTACTGACCCTGATGTGCATGAAGAAACAAAGAAGGATGAACAGGTTCTGCAAACACCATTGGAGGGTTTCCAAGATGATGGTAAAAAGAATGGTGAAGATGTGCATGAAATGGGGCTGCGAATGTAGTGAATACTACCATTTCTTATGCTGCGAAATTGAAGGCTGGCTCCATTAAAAAAGTGGTAAACTTCAGGAAAATTGAAAATATGGTAGAGAAAGAAGGTGTTGATGTAGTACTACCAAAGGAATCTGTCCGACAAGTGCAAGATAGATTTGCGAATACTTTGTTTGGTTACTTTCTTGGTGATAGAATTGCATACCCGGTGGTTGATTACTTCGTAAAAATGAATTGGAAGAAATTTGGTTTGCAAAAAGTAATGATGAATGCTAATGGTTTATTTTTCTTCAAATTCTTGGATAAAAAAGGTATGCAAAATGTACTTGAAGGAGGACCGTGGACAATTCGAGGTATGCCGTTGTTTTTAAAGGTTTGGTCCCCAAATGTGAAGCTACAAAAAGAAGAAATAAAGGAGGTGGCAGTATGGATCAAAATCCATAATGTTCCGATTGCAGCTTATTCAGATGATGGTTTAAGCATGCTTGCCTCTAAGCTTGGTAATGTGACAACTCGTAATTAATTAGCAACGGGTTAGTCTTAATCTCGTTTTAGCTAAGTCATTATCATAATCTCGTCTAATTTAGACGGTCTTTGACGTGGAAATTATTAGACTTTTGGACTTTTGACTTAGTCAAATTAGACGTATCTTGATGACGTAGACTATTAGCTATCTATACGAATGCCGAGTCTTAAAATAACTTTAAATGAATATTTAAAGGTTATGTCTTGTACAAAATAATAGACTGTCTAGACTTAATATTATAAAGTTCACTTTGACGAAACTTTATTGACTTGTCTTAATTTAAATAACACGAGGGAAAATACCTTTACTTTAAATTATAACCTTTTAGTCATTTGGTATTTAATCGTAAGCATTTTACCAAATAAAGGGTACAAAATATCTCAAAAATAGCCACATGGGCCGGTTATTAGTTTGTGTGGCAGGGAAGTGAACACCAAAAACCCTTCCCCCCTTTTCTTTTGATCTAGTCGACACACACACACACACAAGAATACACACACAAGAGCAATCAATCTTCTAAATTGTTTGGCAAGGTGAAATTAAAGCAAAATCAAAGGAAATAACCATTTTTCAATAATAATTAAGGAATCATAATCATCTTCATCTTCATCATTTTCTTCAATCATTTCAAGAACACCAATTTGGTAAGTAAACTTTTCTCAAAACTTTTAATTTGTCTAAATTAATTTAAGGGTTTATTTCAGTTTAGTTAATTGAATTAGAAGCCTTTGTATATGATATGAACTTAGGGTTTTTGATGATAAATGAAATTTTGATTTAGAATTTAGGTCTTGAAATCAAAATGGTTGAAATTGTGAAATGGTTGGCGAAATGGATAGTTTTCAGACTCTTTGAACATGTTTATACTTGTTGTAATGAAAAGGTTGAATTAGAAAACGAATTGGTTTGCTAAAAATGGTCAAAAACCAAGTTTTCACTCGGTCAGGTAGAACTCGCGCCGCGAGGTACCCATCTCGCGCCGCGAGGTGTGTTAATTTCGAACAGAACCTGCACTTTGAACTGCGACTCGCGCCGCGATCGGTGCGCCGCGAGTGCTGCACAGCCAGGTCGCGCCGCGAGATCTGGGTCTGTTTGACAATTTCAGTTTTTGACATCTTGGACACTTGAACTTCGTTTATACGAATTGGTACTTTAGACTACCTTATGATGACAATGTCAATGACATTAGAAACTAAAGTCAAATAAAATGAACGTTTAAATCACATTCATAGTCGTGGCATTCTAGGGTTGATAGCTAAGTAGTTGTACGTAGGATACTTGTCGTCGTGAGATTTGATCCTCACCATTGGTACTCATATCCTAGGTTTTGGATAGACGTGGAGACTAGACTGCTCATTTTCTCAGACTACTCATACTTTTAGCTCGTTGATCGCTAAGGTGAGTTTATGGCTCCCTTTTTCCTTTTAATTTGGGCCTGAAAAGCATGTACTACTGTATACACGACTACTTTATAAATGATTTGTATTTGTCTATGCCATGAGATTTGGTAAATGAAATCATTTGTCTTATAATAGCCATGTTGACGGCTGTCTGAAAATGTGTATACATGTCTTATGAAATTTAGATCTATATGTCTTGACTTGCCATGTTGTTGGCTGACTAAATTGTCCTTTGTGTTTGACGAACTAAAATGATCCCCCTTATGTAGTTATTACCATTATGAGATCCTAATGGTTGTCTTGTCAGACTTAGTTCTTGACTGTCATTGTTCTGGTCCGCACCCCATTGTAGACGGGAGACCTGTGCGAGTATATTGGTCCGCACCCCATTGTAGACGGGAGACCTGTGCGAGGGAAATTTGTCTTATTGTCGGATATTGATCCCGGCTGTCTTGTCATAATATTGTCGGACTTTGTTCCCGGCTGTCTTGTCTTAATAACTACATGTCATTGTGTGCTCCCAATGACGACTGGTCTTTTGGTCAAACACACTGTAAACTCACCAACTGATGCGTAAATCACGCGACAAACGACAGCAGAAGACTATTTTTGGTATTTTCTGGATTTTATGAAAAACAACAATAAAAAAAAATAAAAATGATAGATAAAGAATCCACCACCAAGACTCGTAAAGGCTAAGCCACCGAATCAAGGATAAAGGAAACACTCCGCCCCACCACTATAATCGATAAAGGTCTAGCCACCACGATTACAGATAAAGGAAACTGAAGATTTAGACCTCACCACAATATTTGATAAAGAACAAGTCACCACAAATATTGATAAAGGGGTCACTCCTAACCACCAAGATCAAAAGATCTCTAAAGGTAAAAGAAGATTTTTGTAAGAAATAGAGGCTGCTCTATTAATTTCATTCAATATCAACTAACTTTTTACAAGGAAAATAAGCCTCTATTTATAGCCACATGCTCTACCTAGGAAATAACGAAATACAATAAAATAATCAAAAAGCTGTCATGTGCTACGGACCACCACTAATTAATTGATCAATGAAAGTAAGCTTCTAGAAATATTCCCCTGCACGTGGTCCCACAATACCGTTAGTCACACGCTCCTTCCTTGACAGCTGTCATTCCTTCTTTTTTGGACCCACAGACATAGGACTTCAGTGGGGACTTTATTATCTGGCAACTGGAGACATATCTCTGGACTTCTACTGGAGACACAAACTGGAACGCTTCACTGGTGGTCTTCAGTAGTGGTCACTGGAGCATTTATCTGGAGCATTCATCTGGTGCGCTTCAGTGGAGAACTTTACTGGTGGACTACCAGTATTGGTCACTGGAGAATCTTGCCACTGGAGGAGTGTTACTACTGGCGACTGGACTGGTTCAGAAAAGACTTGTCTGAAATGGGCCACTGCTGGCAGAATCAACATGGCTTGTTCAGATGGCATGATCAGCTCAGTTTCCTTCAGCTCAGTTGACTTCTTCAGTTCACTGGGTTCCTCCAGTTCAGTGAATCTGGACATTTCCGCATCATTCTCCCCCTCTGAAAAGAGTCTTGTCCTCAAGTCTTCGAGGTACTCATCCTCCAGATAAGGCATCAGATCTCCCACATTAAAAGTACTTGAAACTGCCATGTCTCCAGGTAACTCAACCTTGTAAGCATTATCGCCATATCTCTCCAGAATCTTGAACGGACCTTCAGCTCTGGGCATCAGTTTACTCTTTCTCTTCGCTGGAAACCTCTCTTTTCTCAGATGCACCCACACAAGATCACCTGGTGCAAAACTGGTCTGCTTTCTATTCTTGTATGCTCTGGCCTTGTAACTGGCATTTGCCTTTTCTATTCTGGCCTTCACTTCTTCATGAATTTTCTTTATTTCTTTTGCTCTGGTTTCAGCTTCAATGCTTGCTTTTGGTTCAATCGAAAATGGAATTAAATCAATGGGAGTCAGTGGATTGACACCATAGCAGATTTCAAACGATTTACTGGTAGAATAGTTAGGAGCTCTGTTGAAAGCAAACTCAGCATGAGCAAGCTTCAGATCCCAATCTTTCAGCGTCTTCTTCACCAGTGTTCTTAACAGCATACTAATTGTTCTGTTGGTGACTTCAGTCTGTCCATCAGTTTGAGGATGGTGAGACGTACTGAACAACAATCTGGTACCCATCAACCTCCACAGAGTCTTCCAGAAATAACTCAGAAACTTCACATCTCGATCTGACACAATTGTCTTTGGAATTCCATGCAATCTGACAATCTCTTTAAAGAATAAATTCGCTACTGCTGAAGCATCATTGGTTGTGTTACAAGCAATAAAATGTGCCATCTTCGAACATCGATCAACAACCACCATAATTGAATCTTTCCCCCTCTGGGTTCTGGGCAGTGCAACAATAAAGTCCATACTGAGATCTTCCCATGGTTGGCTTGGAACTGGAAGAGGAGTATACAAACCCTTGTGAAAAGTCGTCTTGGCCTGGTGACAAGTTGGGCAGCGGCTGATAATATTCTGGACATTCTTCAGTAGACTTGGCCAGTAGAAATGTTCAGTCAAGATCTCTCCAGTTTTGTTGATTCCAAAATGACCAGCTAGACCTCCTCCATGTGCTTCTCTTATCAGTAAATCTCTAATCGAACCTCTAGGAATGCACAATTTGCCATTCTTAAATAAGAAACCATCTTGTACAGTAAATGGTCCCTTCTGATTAGCTTCAGTGAACTTTTCAGAAAAATCTGGGTCTGCAGCATATAACTCCTTTATAAAAGAAAACCCAAGCACTCTTGCTTCTAGGATAGATAATAATGAGTATCTTCGTGACAGTGCATCAGCAACAACATTACAAACTCCAGCTTTATGCTTTGAAACAAAGGAATAAGACTGTAAGAATTCTACCCATTTGGCATGTCTGGCATTAAGCTTGTGCTGACCATTTATAAACTTCAGTGCTTCGTGATCAGAAAATAAGACAAACTGCTTTGGCTTCAGATAATGTGACCAGTGAGTGATAGCACGAATAATGGCATAAAATTCTTTATAATAAGTGTTGTACTTCAGTTTAGAGCCATTGAGCTTTTCACTGAAGTATGCAACTGGTCTCCCTGCTTGCACCAAAGCTGCACCAATACCTACTCCACTTGCATCACATTCTAGTTCAAATAACATATCAAAATCTGGTAAGGATAAGACTGGAGCTGTACTGAGCTTCTCCTTCAGTGCTTCAAACGCCAGTTGGGCTGAACTCGGCCAGTTGAACACGCCTTTCTTCAGACAGTCAGTAATTGGAGCCACAACTGTAGAGAAATTTTTGATAAATCTTCTATAAAATGATGCCAGTCCATGAAAACTTCTTACTTCAGTGATTGTAGTTGGAACTGGCCATGATCTGATGGCATCAACCTTAGAGGGATCCATAGAAATTCCATTCTTAGACACAACATATCCCAAGAATATCACACTTTCCACCATAAAATCACATTTCTCCAGTTTGCCATACAACTGGTGTCTTCTCAATAGTTCAAATACACTCTTCAGATGATTAACATGTTCAGCTTCAGATTTTGAGTATACCAGAATATCATCAAAATATACAACAAAATGACCAATAAGTGGTCTGAGAACTTCGTTCATCAGCCTCATGAAAGTACTGGGAGCATTAGATAAGCCAAAAGGCATAACTAACCATTCATACAATCCTCCCTTGATTTTGAAAGCAGATTTCCACTCATCTCCATCTTTCATCCTTATCTGGTGATATCCACTTCTGAGATCAATCTTGGAAAACACTCTGGAGCCATGTAACTCATCAAGCATATCATCCAATCTGGGAATGGGATATCTATACTTAATGGTGATATTATTGATGGCCCTGCTATCAACACACATTCTCATTGTACCATCTTTCTTTGGAACCAGAAGAGCTGGCACTGAACAAGGACTCATACTGGCTCTCACATAACCCTTATCAACCAACTCATCGACTTGCCTCTGCAACTCTTTAGCTTCATTAGGCGAACATCTGTAAGCAGCTTTGTTTGGAAGAACTGATCCTGGAACCAGGTCAATCTGGTGTTCAATTCCTCTTACTGGTGGCAAACCTTCAGGTAGGTCTTCTGGGAAAACGTCAGTAAATTCCTTCAGTAAAGTCTTCAGGAGACTGGGGACACCAGTGAACTCCTTCTCTTCAGATTTTTCCACGACCAGTAACATCATAACTGGAGAGCCTTCAGATAACTCTTCTTCGACTTCAGTTTGAGACAAAAACAAAGGCTTACTAGGCTGGTCTTTCTTATTAACTTTCAATATTTCACTGGGTTTTAAAGAAGTCATAGTGACCTTCTTCCCACTTACAAATATTGAATATGAATTCATACGACCATTATGAAAAACATTATTGTTAAATAGCCAAGGTCTACCCAGTAAAATATGACACGCATCCATAGGTACAACATCACAAACAATTTTGTCTTGATAGACTGACCCAATTGAAAACGGAATAGTAACTTGACGATTAACTTTTACCTCTGATCCTTCACTGAGCCATTGCAACTTGTAAGGTCGAGGGTTCTTAACTGTAGGTAGTGCCAGTTTCTCTACCATGTAAGTTGAAGCAGCATTAGCACAACTCCCACCATTAATGATCAGATCACAAACTTTTCCTTTGACTGTGCATCTGGAGTGAAAAATGTTCTCCCTCTGGGCAGTATCAGTGGTAACTTCATCAGCATGCATCACTCTTCTGACAACCAACATTTCTCCAACATCTGCACCAACATAAGACTCTTCATGTTCTTCTTCATCTTCATCATACACTGGCTCACCTTCTTCAGTGTCGACATCTGGTAAACATTCAATTTCTCTGGCAATCAAGGCTCTTTGATTAGGACACTGGGCCTGGAAGTGACCAAAGCCATGGCACTTGAAACATTTTCTTCCAACTGGTTATTTCGTTCCTCCAGTTTCTTTCTCTTTGCCTCTGAAGGATTTCTGGACAGTTTTCAGTAAATCTGGGAACTGGTTGACTGGTAACTGGTTGACTTGCACTGGCAGGAACCTTACTGAATGACTTGTACGGACCCTTCTTCTTCAGTTGCCTTTCAACCTGGATAGCCATCTTGCATGCACCTTCATATGTCCAGATAGGCTGCAACTCAATCTTCTCAGTAATGGCAGCGTTCAGACCACCAAGAAATCTGGCAATAGTGTGCTCTTCAGTCTCATTCACACCAGTTCTGGTCTTCAGATGCTCAAACTCTCTAATGTACTCCACAACTTCCTTGGCTCCTTGCTTCAGATTGTTCATTAGTAGATACTGATCTTGCTTATACGACTAGGGAACAAACCTCTTCTGAATGACCTCCTTCAGTTTGGACCAGGTCTTGATTTTACTTTTGCCCTTGTATTCCCTTTCAGACTTCATATTATCATACCATGATGATGCATATTTCTTAAGTTTAATAATGGCAACCTTGAAACTTTTTCTATCATCATAACCTTTTATTTCCATTATTCTGTCCATCACCTGGACCCATTCAAAATACTCTTCTGGGTTAGAAGACCATTAAAATCTGGTGGATCTATCTTAATATCCCTAGTATCATCACCCTTATGCCTCCTACGCCTTTCTCTAGGATGTGATTCATCAGAATCACTAGAGTGTCTAGGATTACTATCAGATCTTTCACTAGGGGCCTTGAGATTCAGAATCTCTTTCACTGGCAACAACATTTTCTCGATTAAATCGTAAACCACCATCTTCTAACATATGAACAACTCTACCAAGTGCTTTCTTGTAGATCTTCAATTTGCTTATCTCTCCTAGCATTATTAGCTTCATCTAACGTCATATTTCTTCTAAAATCCATTTATATTCAACAAACAATAGATCTATACTAGCAACAACTAGATCTAAACAACCAACAAACAGATCTGACTAAATCGAAATGAGATCTAGACAAACTGATGCGTAAATCACGCGACAAACGACAGCGGAAGACTCTTTTTGGTATTTTCTGGATTTTATACGAAATAAACAACTAAACGAGACAATAAAGTAAAATGATAGATAAGAGAATCCACCACCAAGACTCGTAAAGGCTAAGCCACCGGAATCAAGGATAAAGGAAACACTCCGCCCCACCACTACAATCGATAAAGGTCTAGCCACCACGATTATAGATAAAGGAAACCGAAGATTTAAAAGACCTCACCACAATATTTGATAAAGAACAAGTCACCACAAATATTGATAAAGGGGTCACTCCTAACCACCAAGATCAAAGATCTATAAAGGTAAAAGAAGATTTGTAAGAAATAGAGGCTGCTCTATTAATTTTCATTCAACATCAACTACTTACAATGAGAGATAAAACCTCTATTTATAGCCACATGCTCTACCTAGGAATCATCGACAAAATTAAAATATTACAATAAAAGCTGTCATGTGCAAGCCACTAACTAGTTTGGACCAATAAGACATGGACACGTAAGCTTCTAGAAACATTCCCCTGCAAGTGGTCCCATAATATTGTTAGAAACGTCACACGCGCCTTCCTTAACAACTGAGCATTCTTCTTTATTGGGCCCACAAACGACTTCAGTGGGGACTTTATTATTTGGCAACTGGAACATAGATCTGGACCACCACTAGAGATAAAATATGGAGCACTTCACTGGAGGACCTTCAGTAGTGGTCACTGGAGCATCCATCTGGAGCAGTCATCTGGAGAAGTGTTACCACTGGTGACTGGACTGGTTCAGAAAAGACTTGTCTGAAATGGGCTACTGCTGGAAGGATCAACATGGCTTGTTTAGATTGCATGATCAGTTCAGTTGACTTCTTCAGTTTACTGGATTCCTTCAGTTCAGTGAATCTGGACATTTCCGCATCATTCTCCCCCTCTGAAAAGAGACTTGTCCTCAAGTCTTCGTACTCATCCTCCAGATAAGGCATCAGATCTCCCACATTAAAAGTACTTGAAACTGCCATGTCTCCAGGTAACTCAACCTTGTAAGTATTATCGCCATATCTTTCCAAAATCTTGAACGGACCTTCAGCTCTGGGCATCAGTTTACTCTTTCTCTTCGCTGGAAACCTTTCTTTTCTCAGATGCACCGACACAAGATCACCTGGTGAAAAACTGGACTGCTTTCTATTCTTATTTGCTCTGGTCTTGTAACTGGCATTTGCCTTCTCTATTCTGGCCTTTACTTCTCCATGAATTTTCTTTATTTCTTTTGCTCTGGTTTCGGCTTCAATGCTTGCTTTTGGTTCAATCGAAAAGGGAATTAAATCAATGGGAGTCAGTGGATTTACACCATAGCATATTTCAAACGGAGATTTACTGGTAGAATAGTTAGGAGCTCTGTTGAAAGCGAATTCAGCATGAGCAAGCTTCAGATCCCAATCCTTCAATGTCTTCTTCACCAGTGTTCTTAACAGCATACCGATTGTTCTGTTGGTAACTTCTGTCCATCAGTCTGGGGATGGTGAGACGTACTGAACAACAATCTGGTACCCATTAACCTCCATAGGGTCTTCCAGAAATAACTCAAGAACTTCACATCTCGATCTGACACAATCGTCTTGGGGATTCCATGCAACCTGACAATCTCCTTAAAGAATAAATTTGCTACTGCTTAAGCATCATTGGTTGTGTTACAAGCAATAAAATGTGCCATTTTTGAAAACCTATCAACAACCACCATTATCGAATCTTTTCCCCTCTGGGTTCTGGGCAGTGCAACAATGAAATCCATAGTGAGATCTTCCCATGGCTGGTTTGGAACTGGAAGAGGAGTATACAAACCCTTGTGAAAAGTAGTCTTCGCCTGGTGACAAGTTGGACAGCGACTGATAAGACTCTGGACATCCTTCAGTAGACTTGGCCAGTAGAAGTGTTCAGTGAGGATCTCTCCAGTCTTGTTAATGCCAAAATGGCCAGCTAAACTCCTCCATGTGCTTCTCTTATCAGCAAATCTCTGATTGAACCTCGGGGAATGCACAACTTTCCATTCTTAAATAAGAAACCATCTTGTATAGTAAATGGTCCTTTCTTCCAGTTTGCCATACAACTGGTGTCTTCTCAACAGTTCAAATACACTCTTCAGATGATTAACATGTTCAGCTTCAGATTTTGAGTATACCAGAATATCATCAAAATATACAACAACAAACTGACTAATGAGTGGCCTGAGAACTTCGTTCATCAATCTCATGAAAGTACTGGGAGCATTAGATAAGCCAAAAGGCATAACTAACCATTCATACAATCCTCCTTGATCTTGAAAGCAGTTTTCCACTCATCTCCATCCTTCATCCTTATCTGGTGATAGCCACTTCTGAGATCAATCTTGGAAAACACTCTGGAGCCATGTAACTCATCAAGCATATCATCCAATCTGGGAATGGGATATCTATACTTAATGGTTATATTGTTGATGGCCCTGCTATCAACACACATTCTCATCGTGCCATCCTTCTTTGGGACCAGGAGAGCTGGTACTGAACAAGGACTCATACTTGCTCTCACATAACCCTTCTCAACCAACTCATCGACTTGCCTCTGTAACTCTTTAGCTTCATTGGGTGAACACCTATAAGCAGCTTTGTTTGGCAAAACTGACCCTGGAACCAAGTCAATCTGGTGCTCAATTCCTCTTACTGGTGGCAAACCTTCAGGTAAGTCTTCTGGGAAAACGTCAGTGAATTCCTTCAGTAAGGTCTTCAGGAGACTGGGGACACCAGTGAACTCCTTCTTTTCAGATTTTTCTACGACCAGTAACATCATAACTGGAAAGCCTTCAGATAACTTTTTTTCGACTTCAGCTTGAGATAAAAACAAAGGCTTACTGGGCTGGTCTTTCTTGACTTTCATTAGTTCATTAGGCTTCAACGAAGTCAGTGTGACCTTCTTCCACTTATACTCAAAGAATACGAGTTCATTCGACCATCATGAAGAACATAATTATCAAATAACCATGGTCGACCCAATAAAATATGACAAGCATCCATAGGTACAACATCACAAACAATTTTGTCTTGATAAACTGACCCAATTGAAAACGGAATAGTAACTTGACGATTAAATTTTACCTCTGATCCTTCACTGAGCCATTGCAACTTGTAAGGTCGAGGGTGCTTAACTGTAGGTAGCGCCAGTTTCTCTACCATGTAAGTTGAAGCAGCATTTGCACAACTCCCACCATCAATGATCAGATCACAAACTTTTCCTTTGACTGTGCATCTGGAGTGAAAAATGTTCTCCCTCTGGGCAGTATCAGTGGTAACTTCATCAGCATGCATCACCCTTCTGACAACCAACATTTCTCCAATATCTGCACCAACATAAGCTTCTTCATCTTCTTCATCTTCATCATACACTGCTCGCCTTCTTCAGTGTCAACATCTGGCAAACATTCAATTTCCCTGGCAGTCAAGGCTCTTTGATTAGGACACTGGGCCTGGAAGTGACCAAAGCCATGGCACTTGAAACATTTTCTTCCAACTGGTTCTTTCGTTCCTCCAATTTCCTTTTCTTTGCCTCTGAAGGCTTTCTGGACAGTTAGTAAATGGGAACTGGTTGACTGGTAACTGGTTGACTTGCACTGGCAGGAACCTTACTGAATGACTTGTACGGACCCTTCTTCTTCAGTTGCCTTTCAACCTGGATAGCCATCTTGCATGCACCTTCATATGTCCAGATAGGCTGCAACTCAATCTTCTCAGTAATGGCAGCGTTCAGACCACCAAGAAATCTGGCTATAGTGTGCTCTTCAGTTTCATTCACACCAGTTCTGGTCTTCAGATGCTCAAACTCTCTAATGTATTCTACAACCTCCTTAACTCCTTGCTTCAGATTGTTCATCAGTAGATACTGATCTTGCTTGTACGACTGGGAACAAACCTCTTCTGCATGACCTCCTTCAGTTTGGACCAGGTCTTGATTTTACTTTTGCCCTTGTATTCCCTTTCAGACTTCATATTATCATACCATGATGATGCATATTTCTTAAGTTTAATAATGGCAACCTTGAAACTTTTTCTATCATCATAACCTTTTATTTCCATAATTCTGTCCATCACCTGGACCCATTCAAAATACTCTTCTGGGTTAGAAGACCCATTAAAATCTGGTGGATCTATCTTAATATCCCTAGTATCATCACCCTTATGCCTCCTACGCCTTTCTCTAGGATGTGATTCATCAGAATCACTAGAGTGTCTAGGATTACTATCAGATCTTTCACTAGGGCCTTGAGATTCAGAATCTCTTTCACTGGCAACAACATTTTCTCGATTAAATCGTAAACCACCATCTTCTAACATATGAACAACTCTACCAAGTGCTTCTTGTAGATCTTCAATTTGCTTATCTCTCCTAGCATTATTAGCTTCATCTAACGTCATATTTCTTCTAAAAGCCATTTATATTCAACAAACAATAGATCTATACTAGCAACAACTAGATCTAAACAACCAACAAACAGATCTGACTAAATCGAAATGAGATCTAGACAAACTGATGCGTAAATCACGCGACAAACGACAGCGGAAGACTATTTTTGGTATTTTCTGGATTTTATATGAAAAAACAACTAAACGAGACAATAAAGTAAAATGATAGATAAAAAGAATCCACCACCAAGACTCGTAAAGGCTAAGCCACCGGAATCAAGGATAAAGGAAACACTCCGCCCCACCACTACAACCGATAAAGGTCTAGCCACCACGATTATAGATAAAGGAAACCGAAGATTTAAAAGACCTCACCACAATATTTGATAAAGAACGAGTCACCACAAATATTGATAAAGGGGTCACTCCTAACCACCAAGATCAAAGATCTATAAAGGTAAAAGAAGATTTGTAAGAAATAGAGGCTGCTCTATTAATTTTCATTCAACATCAACTACTTACAATGAGAGATAAAACCTCTATTTATAGCCACATGCTCTACCTAGGAATTCATCGACAAAATTAAAATATTACAGTAAAAGCTGTCATGTGCAAGCCACTAACTTTTGGACCAATAAGACATGGACACGTAAGCTTCTAGAAACATTCCCCTGCAAGTGGTCCCATAATATTGTTAGAAACGTCACACGCGCCTTCCTTAACAACTGACATTCTTCTTTATTGGGCCCACAAACGACTTCAGTGGGGACTTTATTATTTGGCAACTGGAACATAGATCTGGACCACCACTAGAGATAAAATCTGGAGCACTTCACTGGAGGACCTTCAGTAGTGGTCACTGGAGCATTCATCTGGAGCATTCATCTGGGGCATTCATCTGGAGCTTTCAACTGGAGCAGTCATCTGGAGCAGTTCATCTGGAGCATTCATCTGGTCACTGGAGCATCCATCTGGAGCAGTCATCTGGAGCAGTCATCTGGAGAAGTGTTACCACTGGTGACTGGACTGGTTCAGAAAAGACTTGTCTGAAATGGGCTACTGCTGGAAGGATCAACATGGCTTGTTTAGATTGCATGATCAGTTCAGTTGACTTCTTCAGTTCACTGGATTCCTCCAGTTCAGTGAATCTGGACATTTCCGCATCATTCTCCCCCTCTGAAAAGAGACTTGTCCTCAAGTCTTCGAGGTACTCATCCTCCAGATAAGGCATCAGATCTCCCACATTAAAAGTACTTGAAACTGCCATGTCTCCAGGTAACTCAACCTTGTAAGCATTATCGCCATATCTCTCCAGAATCTTGAACGGACCTTCAGCTCTGGGCATCAGTTTACTCTTTCTTTTCGCTGGAAACCTTTCTTTTCTCAGATGCACCGACACAAGATCACCTGGTGAAAAACTGGACTGCTTTCTATTCTTATTTGCTCTGGTCTTGTAACTGGCATTTGCCTTCTCTATTCTGGCCTTTACTTCTCCATGAATTTTCTTTATTTCTTTTGCTCTGGTTTCAGCTTCAATGCTTGCTTTTGGTTCAATCGAAAATGGAATTAAATCAATGGGAGTCAGTGGATTGACACCATAGCAGATTTCAAATGGGGATTTACTGGTAGAATAATTAGGAGCTCTGTTGAAAGCAAACTCAGCATGAGCAAGCTTCAGATCCCAATCCTTCAACGTCTTCTTCACCAGTGTTCTTAACAGCATACCGATTGTTCTGTTGGTAACTTCAGTCTGTCCATCAGTCTGGGGATGGTGAGACGTACTGAACAACAATCTGGTACCCATTAACCTCCATAGGGTCTTCCAGAAATAACTCAAGAACTTCACATCTCGATCTGACACAATCGTCTTGGGGATTCCATGCAACCTGACAATCTCCTTAAAGAAATTTGCTACTGCTGAAGCATCATTGGTTGTGTGACAAGCAATAAAATGTGCCATTTTTGAAAACCTATCAACAACCACCATTATCGAATCTTTTCCCCTCTGGGTTCTGGGCAGTGCAACAATGAAATCCATACTGAGATCTTCCCATGGCTGGTTTGGAACTGGAAGAGGAGTATACAAACCCTTGTGAAAAGTAGTCTTCGCCTGGTGACAAGTTGGACAGCGACTGATAAGACTCTGGACATCCTTCAGTAGACTTGGCCAGTAGAAGTGTTCAGTGAGGATCTCTCCAGTCTTGTTAATGCCAAAATGGCCAGCTAAACCTCCTCCATGTGCTTCTCTTATCAGCAAATCTCTGATTGAACCTCGAGGAATGCACAACTTTCCATTCTTAAATAAGAAACCATCTTGTATAGTAAATGGTCCTTTCTGTTAGCTTCAGTGAGGTGATCAAATGTCTGGATCAGTGGCATACAATTCCTTAATGAAAGAAAATCCAAGAACTCTTGCTTCCAGAATAGATAACAGTGAGTATCTTCGTGACAATGCATCAGCAACAACATTACAAACTCCAGCTTTATGTTGAAACAAATGAATAAGACTGTAAGAATTCTACCCATTTGGCATGTCTTGCATTAAGCTTGTGTTGACCATTTATAAACTTCAGTGCTTCGTGATCAGAGAATAAGACAAACTGCTTTGGCTTCAGATAATGTGACCAGTGAGTGATAGCACGAATAATTGCATAAAACTCCTTGTCATAAGTAGCCATTGAGCTTTTCACTGAAATATGCAATTGGACGCCCTGCTTGTACCAGAACTGCACCAATACCTACTCCACTTGCATCACATTCGAGCTCAAATAGCATGTCAAAATCTGGTAAGGATAAGACTGGAGCTGAACTGAGCTTATCCTTCAGTGCTTCAAACGCCAGTTGGGCTGAACTTGGCCAGTTGAACATACCTTTCTTCAGACAGTCAGTAATTGGAGCTACAACTGTAGAGAAATTCTTGATAAATCTTCTATAAAATGACGCCAGTCCATGAAAACTTCTTACTTCAGTGATTGTGGTTGGAACTGGCCATGATCTGATGGCATCAACCTTAGAGGGATCCATAGAAATTCCATTCTTAGACACAACATATCCCAAGAATATCACACTTTCCACCATAAAATCACATTTCTCCAGTTTGCCATACAACTGGTGTCTTCTCAACAGTTCAAATACACTCTTCAGATGATTAACATGTTCAGCTTCAGATTTTGAATATATCAGAATATCATCAAAATATACAACAACAAACTGACCGATGATTTGCCTGAGAACTTCGTTCATTAGTCTCATGAAAGTACTGGGAGCATTAGATAAGCCAAAAGGCATAACTAACCATTCATACAATCCTCCCTTGATCTTGAAAGCAGTTTTCCACTCATCTCCATCCTTCATCCTTATCTAGTGATAGCCACTTCTGAGATCAATCTTGGAAAATACCCTGGAGCCATGTAACTCATCAAGCATATCATCCAATCTGGGAATGGATCTATACTTAATGGTTATATTGTTGATGGCCCTGCTATCAACACACATTCTCATCGTGCCATCTTTCTTTGGGACCAGGAGAGCTGGTACTGAACAAGGACTCATACTTGCTCTCACATAACCCTTCTCAACCAACTCATCGACTTGCCTCTGTAACTCTTTAGCTTCATTGGGTGAACACCTATAAGCAACTTTGTTTGGCAAAACTGACCCTGGAACCAAGTCAATCTGGTGCTCAATTCCTCTTACTGGTGGCAAACCTTCAGGTAGGTCTTCTGGGAAAACGTCAGTGAATTCCTTCAGTAAAGTCTTCAGGAGACTGGGGACACCAGTGAACTCCTTCTTTTCAGATTTTTCTACGACCAGTAACATCATAACTGGAAAGCCTTCAGATAACTCTTTTTCGACTTCAGCTTGAGATAAAAACAAAGGCTTACTGGGCTGGTCTTTCTTGACTTTCATCAGTTCATTAGGCTTCAGAGAAGTCAGTGTGACCTTCTTTCCACTTATACTCAAAGAATACGAGTTCATTCGACCATCATGAAGAACATAATTATCAAATAACCATGGTCGAACCAATAAAATATGACAAGCATCCATAGGTACAACATCACAAACAATTTTGTCTTGATAAACTGACCCAATTGAAAACGGGATAGTAACTTGACGATTAACTTTTACCTCTGACCCTTTACTGAGCCATTGCAACTTGTAAGGTCTAGGGTGCTTAACTGTAGGTAGCGCCAGTTTCTCTACCATGTAAGTTGAAGCAGGATTTGCACAACTCCCAAAGAAGAAAAACAAAGGAGGCCAGTTTCTAAGTTGAAGCAGCATTTGCACAACTCCCACCATCAATGATCAGATCACAAACTTTTCCTTTGAACTGTGCATCTGGAGTGAAAAATGTTCTCCCTCTGGGCAGTATCAGTGGTAACTTCATCAGCATGCATCACCCTTCTGACAACCAACATTTCTCCAATATCTGCACAACATAAGCTTCTTCATCTTCTTCATCTTCATCATACACTGGCTCGCCTTCTTCAGTGTCAACCTTTGGCAAACATTCAATTTCGCTGGTAGTCAAGGCTCTTTGATTAGAACACTGGGCCTGGAAGTGACCAAAGCCATGGCACTTGAAACATTTTCTTCCAACTGGTTCTTTCGTTCCTCCAGTTTCCTTTTCTTTGCCTCTGAAGGCTTTCTGGACAGTTTCAGTAAATCTGGCAACTGGTTGACTGGCAACTGGTTGACTTGCACTGGCAGGAACCTTACTGAATGACTTGTACGGAACCTTCTTCTTCAGTTGCCTTTCAATCTGGATAGCCATCTTGCATGCACCTTCATATGTCCAGATAGGCTGCAACTCAATCTTCTCAGTAATGGCAGCGTTCAGACCACCAAGAAATCTGGCAATAGTGTGCTCTTCAGTCTCATTCACACCAGTTCTGGTCTTCAGATGCCAAACTCTCTAATGTACTCCACAACTTCCTTGGCTCCTTGCTTCAGATTGTTCATCAGTAGATACTGATCTTGCTTGTACGACTGGGGAACAAACCTCTTCTGCATAACCTCCTTCAGTTTGGACCAGGTCTTGATTTTACTTTTGCCCTTGTATTCCCTTTCAGACTTCATATTATCATACCATGATGACGCATATTTCATAAGTTTAATGATGGCAACCTTGAAGCTTTTTCTATCATCATACCCCTTTATTTCCATTATTCTGTCCATCACCTGGACCATTCAAAATACTCTTCTGGGTTAGAAGACCCATTAAAATCTGGTGGATCTATCTTAATATCCCTAGTATCATCACCCTTATGCCTCCTACGCCTTTCTCTAGGATGTGATTCATCAGAATCACTAGAGTGTCTAGGATTACTATCAGATCTTTCACTAGGGCCTTGAGATTCAGAATCTCTTTCACTGGCAACAACATTTTCTCGATTAAATCGTAAACCACCATCTTCTAACATATGAACAACTCTACCAAGTGCTTCTTGTAGATCTTCATTCTGTCTATCTCTCCTAGCATTATTAGCTTCTCTAATGTCATATTTCTTCTAAAAGCCGTTTATATTCAACAAACAATAGATCTATACCAGCAACAACTAGATCTAAACAACCAACAAACAGATCTGACTAATCGAAATGAGATCTAGACACTGATGCGTAAATCACGCGACAAACGACAGCGGAAGACTATTTTTTGGTATTTTATGGATTTTATATGAAATAAACAACTAAACGAGACAATAAAGTAAAATGATAGATAAAAGAATCCACCACCAAGACTCGTAAAGGCTAAGCCACCGGAATCAAGGATAAAGGAAACACTCCGCCCCACCACTACAATCGATAAAGGCTAGCCACCACGATTATAGATAAAGGAAACCGAAGATTTAAAAGACCTCACCACAATATTTGATAAAGAACAAGTCACCACAAATATTGATAAAGGGGTCCCTCCTAACCACCAAGATCAAAGATCTATAAAGGTAAAAGAAGATTTGTAAGAAATAGAGGTGCTCTATTAATTTTCATTCAACATCAACTTACAATGAGAGATAAACCTCTATTTATAGCCACATGCTCTACCTAGGAATTATCGATAAAATTAAAATATTACAATAAAAGCTGTCATGTGCAAGCCACTAACTAGTTTGGACCAATAAGACATGGACACGTAAGCTTCTAGAAACATTCCCCTGCAAGTGGTCCCATAATATTGTTAGAAACGTCACACGCGCCTTCTTAACAACTGACATTCTTCTTTATTGGGCCCACAAACGACTTCAGTGGGGACTTTATTATTTGGCAACTGGAACATAGATCTGGACCACCACTAGAGATAAAATCTGGAGCACTTCACTGGAGGACCTTCAGTAGTGGTCACTGGAGCATCTGGAGCAGTCATCTGGAGCTTGATGAGCATTCATCTGGAGCATCATCTGGAGCATCATCTGGAGCTTGCAACTGGAGGACCTTCAGTAGTGGTCACTGGAGCATCCATCTGGAGCAGTCATCTGGAGAAGTGTTACCACTGGTGACTGGACTGGTTCAGAAAAGACTTGTCTGAAATGGGCTACTGCTGGAAGGATCAACATGGCTTGTTCAAATTGCATGATCTGTTCAGTTGACTTTTTCAGTTCACTGGATTCCTTCAGTTCAGTGAATCTGGACATTTCCGCATCATTCTCCCCCTCTGAAAAGAGACTTGTCCTCAAGTCTTCGAGGTACTCATCCTCCAGATAAGGCATCAGATCTCCCACATTAAAAGTACTTGAAACTGCCATGTCTCCAGGTAACTCAACCTTGTAAGCATTATCGCCATATCTTTCCAGAATCTTGAACGGACCTTCAGCTCTGGGCATCAGTTTACTCTTTCTCTAGCTGGAAACCTTTCTTTTCTCAGATGCACCCACACAAGATCACCTGGTGAAAAACTGGACTGCTTTCTATTCTTATTTGCTCTGGTCTTGTAACTGGCATTTGCCTTCTCTATTCTGGCCTTTACTTCTCCATGAATTTTCTTTATTTTCTTTTGCTCTGGTTTCGGCTTCAATGCTTGCTTTTGGTTCAATCGAAAAAGGGAATTAAATCAATGGGAGTCAGTGGATTGACACCATAGCTTATTTCAAACGGAGATTTACTGGTAGAATAGTTAGGAGCTCTGTTGAAATCGAACTCAGCATGAGCAAGCTTCAGATCCCAATCCTTCAGTGTCTTCTTCACCAGTGTTCTTAACAGCATACCGATTGTTCAGTTGGTAACTTCAGTCTGTCCATCAGTCTGGGGATGGTGAGACATACTGAATAACAATCTGGTACCCATTAACCTCCATAGGGTCTTCCAGAAATAACTCAAGAACTTCACATCTCGATCTGACACAATCGTCTTGGGGATTCCATGCAACCTGACAATCTCCTTAAAGAATAAATTTGCTACTGCTGAAGCATCATTGGTTGTGTTAAAAGCAATAAAATGTGCCATTTTTGAAAACCTATCAACAACCACTATTATCGAATCTTTTCCCCTCTGGGTTCTGGGCAGTGCAACAATGAAATCCATACTGAGATCTTCCCATGGCTGGTTTGGAACTGGAAGAGGAGTATACAAACCCTTGTGAAAAGTAGTCTTCGCCTGGACTGGTTCAGAAAAGACTTGTCTGAAATGGGCCACTGCTGACAGAATCAACATGGCTTGTTCAGATGGCATGATCAGTTCGGTTTCCTTCAGCTCAGTTAGCTTCTTCAGTTCACTGGGTTTCTCCAGTCCAATGAATCTGGACATTTCCGCATCATTATTTTTATATAATTAGACCTAACCTGATCAACTACGTCCTGATTTTGTAAAATAATTATACGGCTCGATATAAATATCCTAGATTGTGTATATACGTGATAGTTTGAATTATATTCACAACATACTGTAGATGTGGTGGGAAGGCTGCGGGTGACCCTATATATAAGCATTGAAGGTATGTTAGGAATAGAAACTCAAATCGTATGTGTATACATAAGGTTTATATACGTGATAGTTGGATTATATTAACAATACACTGGAAATGTGGTGGGAAGGCTGCGGGTGACCCTATATATAAGCATTGAAGATATGTTGGTAATAGAAACCCAAATCGTATGTGTATAATCTAGACAAAGATTTCTTTAAAAACTCATGTGCGGCGTACTGTCACATCCATTTGACTTGTACTGTCTCATCCATTAGACTCATATGGATTCTTTGACTATCTTTTCAGACTAGTCATGTCGGATGGAGTTAGCTCTAATGCTGTTGTACCTTGTACACCTCCAGTTCTGGTAGCTAATTCCTACCCAAGTGTTCCTCACTCTTATGAAGAGGAACCATTTGAGGCTTCGGGCAATGAATCACGCCCAATTAATCTGGTGTCAACATCCAGTGAATCTGGAAATGAACATGTATCTATTCATGTTCAACCATCTCTGTCACCGGTAGCTCCATATCAGAGGAGGACTACCGAGAGAGCTCGTCTGCCCTATGCTCCTCGAGATCCTAATGCTCCTGGTCCTTCTGCACCGGTTCAGGACAACCGTGTGTTTGGTCCCTCCTTTCTTCTGGGCGATCCGTATGCTGCGGGTTCCTCCAGAGTGCCTGTTTACAATCCCAATGCTGCTGAAGGGATGCCAGTTGCTGATGCAGCTGATAGGTCGGAATATGCTCTCCGACAAATGTCAAGGATGAACAATTCTCTCATCCGTACTAGGGAGGCTATTGAGAATCAAGCTCAAGCGTTGACTGGAGCTTATCTTCATGCTTCTGAGGCTATGACTGTTGCTAGGGAGGGGAAGGAGACTATTGGAACGTTGATCTGCATATTGTTAGTTTTGGTAGCCTTGGTTGTGGCTTTGCTAGTTGTTGTACTTTTCAATATGTGATCTTGTATTAGTGACGTAATGTAAGCCTAGAACTTATAACAACTCATACTCTTGTACTTTAAGTTGTAGTCTATCTTTTGTGGATGTAGTTCCCACATGTCTTTAAATCGTATCACTCTGACTATGTAGTCTATCGTTGTGGATGTAGTTTCCCACATGTTTTTGGAATCGTACCCGTTAGACTATGTAAATTTTTGAACATCAATGAAATACGATCGTCTTTTGTCTTACATTGTTCAGACTATGTCACTTGCTTATTCTTAGCTCTAGAAATATGATGTTCCATATTTCTTGTCTTGTCTAGTACATGAATTCATACAATTCTATATTTTATGACTTTCATGGTACTGTCATCTGTCTTGCAAAGCTACTTTCCGATTTACCTTTCAAGGAAACCTATAAATGACATTTTTGTTCATGTCATAGACTTATGGCTCCTAAGACACGAAGCAAGGTTAAGAAAAAGGCTCCAACTAAGACAACTACTCAAAAGAGAGCTACTCGATCAGCTCCTAGACCTAATGAGACTGAACAGGAAGAACCTGTGATCCAGCAAGGACCGGAAGCTGTTGCTGTCAATGTGAACACTGGTCCTGGATCTACCCCAATGCTGGCGGGGAAAATAATATGGTGGCATTTGTGACACAACAGTTATTGGCCGCTATGCCTACTTTAGTCGCTCAGATCACGGCGAGCATGAACGCCAATAATAATCATCATGCTGACAATAGTAACAATGTCGAAGCCTACTGCTGAACAAGTTATTCCTCGAGTTCATCTTCGAGGGAGTAACTTTAAGACCTTCACGTTTTGCAAACCGAAGGAGTTTAATGGCACTGAAGGTCCTGTCGGTTTAATCAACTGGCTGGAAAGCATAGAGACGGTGCTTCATATCAGCCGTTGTGCCGAAGAGCACAAAGTGGAATATGCCGCCTTTCAATTCCAAAAGCATGCACTGTCATGGTGGAACTAACAGATTAGGACTCGTGGTCGAGAGCCGGCGAATAGCATTCCTTTGTTTAACTTTAAAGGGATGTTGATGGAAAAGTACTGTCCTCGTGAGGAAGTACAGAAAATGGAAGGTGAATTCTGGAATCATACTATGGTTGGATTGGACAACGAGAAATACACCACTCGTTTTCATGAGCTGACAAGGCTAGTTCCTCGTATGGTGGATACGGAGGAGAAGTTAGTTGAAAGATACTGTTATGGCTTGTCACCTGACATCCGAAGGTTGGTAGCCGCTTTTAATCCTTTGACTCTTCAAGCGGCAGTTAGTGCAACCAACCGGATGGTGATAGACTTGAAAAGAACCACTGGTTCTTCTGTTGGAACAGAGGTGATCAAGAGAAGGAA
This sequence comes from Erigeron breviscapus, assembly GCA_034093135.1. Lineage (NCBI taxonomy): Eukaryota > Viridiplantae > Streptophyta > Magnoliopsida > Asterales > Asteraceae > Erigeron > Erigeron breviscapus. The sequence continues at coordinate 187,652,169 of CM067167.1, forward strand.
TGATCATGCCTCTGGTAGTGGATTTGGCGATGGTGGAAATGGCAAGAGGTTTAAGACTGCTAGAAACTTTGCAGTAGTCACTCAGGATGTCAAGAGGTACACTGGCCCAGACCCGAAATGTAACAGGTGTGGCCTCCATCACAGGGGAAATTGTCCTACTTGCCACCGTTGTAAAAAGACGGGACATTTGGCAAAGTTCTGTAGGGAGAAGGTACCCAGTCAATGCTACGAATGTGGGAGCGAAACCCATATGCGACCCGCGTGTCCACGACTCAATCTAAACCCGAACAACAATGCTATAGTTCCCGTGAGGAACAATGCGGGGAGAAATCAAGGAGCACAAGGCAGAGGTCGAGTTTTTGCTTTGGATGCTGCTGATGGACGACGTGATCCCAACGTTGTGATAGGTACATTCATACTCAATAATCATTATGTTTTGTGTTATTCGACTCTGGTGCTGATAAAAGTTTTATATCCTTAGAATTTAAGTCTCGAAATAATATAGTAGCTATCCCCATGAAAGAAACTTATATTGTCGAATATGCAAACGGTCAAAAGTATGTTGCTAGAGACCATTTAGTAGATTGCAGTTTGACATTGTCCGGTAAAACCTTTAAAATTGATCTAATTCCCATAGAATTAGGAAGTTTGATGTGATTGTCGGTATGGACTAGTTGTCTAGAGTTCGCGCTGATATTGGTTGTTACGAGAAGGTTGTAAGAATACCCCTTCTAAATGGCGAGACATTGATAGTGCAAGGAGACAAGTCAGAGAAGGAATTGATTCTAGTGTCGGCGATAAAAGCAAATAGATATTTACAAAAGGAATACCCTGCTTTCTTGGCACTTGTGGTTGAAAGGAAGCCAAAGGGTAAAGACATTCAAGATATCCCGTAGTTAGGGATTTTCCGAAGGTGTTTCCTGAAGATTTGACGGGACTTCCACCTCACAGACCAGTCGAGTTTGGAATAGACTTGGTCCTGGAGCTGCACCCGTGGCCAAGGCACCCTATCGTCTTGCGCCGTCAGAAATGCAAGAATTGTCCGAACAACTTCAAGAGTTGTTAGCTAAAGGACTAAATCGTCCAAGTTCATCACCTTGGGGAGCTCCAATCCTATTTGTGAAGAAGAAAGACGGCTCTATGAGGTGGAAGTCCCGTCAAATCTTCGGGAAACACCTCCGGAAAATCCCTAACTACCGGGATATCTTGAATGTCTTTACCCTTTGGCTTCCTTTCAACCACAAGTGCCAAGAAAGCAGGGTATTCCTTTTGTAAATATCTATTTGCTTTTATCGCCGACACTAGAATCAATTCCTTCTCTAACTTGTCTCCTTGCACTATCAATGTCTCGCCATTTAGAAGGGGTATTCTTACAACCTTCTCGTAACAACCAATATCGGCGCGAACTCTAGACAACCAGTCCATACCGACAATCACATCAAAACTTCCTAATTCTATGGGAATTAGATCAATTTTAAAGGTTTCACCGGATAATGTCAAATTGCAATCTACTATATGGTCTCTAGCAACATACTTTTGACCGTTTGCATATTCGACAATATAAGTTTCTTTCATGGGGATAGCTACTATATTAATTCGAGACTTAAATTCTAAGGATATAAAACTTTTATCAGCACCAGAGTCGAATAACACAAAGACATAATGATTATTGAGTATGAATGTACCTATCACAACGTTGGGATCACGTCGTGCATCAGCAGCATCCAAAGCAAACACTCGACCTCTGCCTTGTCCTCCTTGATTCCTAGCTTGATTGTTCCCAGCATTGTTCCTCACGGGAACTATAGCATTGTTGTTCGGGGCTTGATGAAGTCTTGGACACGTCGGTCGCATATGGGTTTCGCTCCCACATTCGTAACATTGACTTGGTGCCTTGTCCCTACAAAACTTTTCCAGATGTCCCGCCCTTTTACAACGGCGACAAGTAGGACAGTTTCCCCTGTGATGGAGATTACACCTATTACACTTAGGATCTGCCAGTGTACCTCGTGACGTCCTGAGTAACTACCGCAAAGTTTCTGGCAGTCTTAAACCTCTTGCCATTTCCACCACCACCATATCCACTACCAGAGGCGTAACACCCCATAAGGCGGAAGCCCCTAAGACTCCGACAGAAATCCGTCAATTTCTTGGACTGGCTGGCTATTACAGGAGATTCATTGAGAATTTCTCTAAGGTTGCTCAACCTTTGACTTTGTTAACTCAGAAGACTAAGGAATTTATTTGGCAGGATGCCCAAGAAAAGGCATTTCAGACGTTAAAAGACAGACTATGTAATGCTCCTATTCTAGCATTACCAAATGGCATTGAAAATTTCGTGGTATACTGTGACGCCTCACATCAAGGCATGGGGTGTGTACTTATGCAGGAAGGTAAGGTCATTGCTTACGCTTCTAGACAGCTCAAAATCCACGAAAAGAACTATACAACCCACGATCTCGAACTCGGAGCGGTTGTTTTTGCCTTAAAAATTTGGAGGCACTATTTGTATGGTACAAAGTGTACGGTATTCACGGATCACAAAAGTCTTCAGCATATCTTCGATCAGAAAATGCTGAATATGCGACAACGACGATGGGTAGAATTACTCAGTGACTACGACTGTGAACTCAAATATCATCCCGGTAAAGCAAATGTTGTTGCTGACGCGCTAAGTCGAAAGGATAGAATTTCATTATCTGTCATAAAAAGAGCAAGTTCTTATCTTGGCTCATCATTAAGGGATAGAGTTCTGGACGATCAAAACGAGGCCCTACAGCCAGGGCGTATAGAGAAAGAAGCATTGTGGAATGCTGAACGTTTATTTGAATTGGATGGCGATGCGATCCGACATGTTAAGGGCAGAGTGTGGATTCCAAAGTATAATGGACTTAGAGAACTCTTAATGAACGAGAGTCATCGATCTAAGTATTCAATCCATCCTGGCGCTGACAAAATGTACCATGGACTAAAGGACTTTTATTGGTGGCCTGGTATGAAAATAGATATCGCCACTTATGTCTCGAAGTGTCTAAATTGTTCAATGGTCAAGGCGGAGCACCAAAAGCCTTCTGGGCTGCTCCAACAACCCCAAATTCCTGACTGGAAATGGGAACAGATTACTATGGACTTCATTACGAAGTTACCTCGAACCCTGAAAGGATACGATACTATTTGGGTCATTGTCGATCGATTAACGAAGTCTGCTCATTTCATTCCAATACGGGAGAATTGGAAGATAAGGAAATTGTCTCAAATATACATTGAAAAGATTGTGTCTCTTCATGGCGTACCTTTGTCTATTATCTCTGACCGTGATGGTCGTTTCACTTCACAATCATGGAGACATTTTCAAGACGCCCGAGGCACTCAATTGAACTTGAGTACGGCTTACCATCCACAAACTGACGGACAAAGTGAACGTACCATCCAGACTTTAGAAGACATGCTTCGGGCATGTGTCATTGACTTCAAGGGTAGTTGGGATACCTTTTTGCCGTTAGCTGAATTTTCGTATAATAACAGCTATCACACTAGCATCAAATGTGATCCTTATGAGGCTTTGTATGGACGGAAATGTAGATCTCCTGTCTGTTGGCTTGATGCTGGCGAACGTCGTTTGTACAAATATGGACTAGTTCAGAAGACTACTAATCAAATTGTTGAAATTAGGGCACGGCTGAAGGCGGCTCAAGATCGCCAAAAAAGCTATGCCGACCGTAGAAGGAAACCACTTGAGTTTCAAGTGGGAGACAAGTCATGTTGAAAGTGTCACCTTGGAAGGGCACTGCACGTTTTGGCGTACGAGGGAAACTTAGTTCTCGTTATATCGGACCATTCGAAATTGTTCAAAGAATTGGTTCCGTGGCTTATAAGCTCGATTTACCCCAAGAGCTAGAACATGTTCATCACACATTTCATGTGTCAAATCTTAAGAAATGTCTGTCTGATGAAACATTAGTCGTACCTGTCGAAGAGCTGCAAGTGAACGACTCTCTTCAATTCGTTGGAGAACCTGTTGAAATTTTAGACCAACAGCTCAAACAACTTAGACGTAGTCGTATCAAGTTGGTCAAAGTTCGTTGGAACTCAAAACACGGACCCGACTCGACTTGGGAACGTGAAGACTATATGATGGATCATTATCCTCATCTGTTTACTGAACAACAATTAATTTCGGGACGAAATCCTAAGAAGTCGGGGATGCTGTGACAACTCGTAATTAATTAGCAACGGGTTAGTCTTAATCTCGTTTAAGCTAAGTCATTATCATAATCTCGTCTAATTTAGACGGTCTTTGACGTGGAAATTGTTAGACTTTTGGACTTTTGACTTAGTCAAATTAGACGTATCTTGATGACGTAGACTATTAGCTATCTAGACGAATGCCGAGTCTTAAAATAACTTTAAATAAATATTTAAAGGTTATGTCTTGTACAAAATAAATAGACTGTCTAGACTTAATATTATAAAGTTCACTTTGACGAAACTTTATTGACTTGTCTTAATTTAAATAACACGAGGGAAAATACCTTTACTTTAAATTATAACCTTTTAGTCATTTGGTATTTAATCGTAAGCATTTTACCAAATAAAGGGTAATATTCAAAAATAGCCACATGGGCCGGTTATTAGTTTGTGTGGCAGGGAAGTGAACACCAACAACCCTTCCCCCCTTTTTCTTTTGATCTAGTCGACACACACACACACACAAGAACACACACACAAGAGCAATCAATCTTCTAAATTGTTTGGCAAGGTGAAATTAAAGGCAAAATCAAAGGAAATAACCATTTTTCAATAATAATTAAGGAATCATAATCATCTTCATCTTCATCATTTTCTTCAATCATTTCAAGAACACCAATTTGGTAAGTAAACTTTTCTCAAAACTTTTAATTTGTCTAAATTAATTTAAGGGTTTATTTCAGTTTAGTTAATTGAATTAGAAGCCTTTGTATATGATATGAACTTAGGGTTTTTGATGATAAATGAAATTTTGATTTAGAATTTAGGTCTTGAAATCAAAATGGTTGAAATTGTGAAATGGTTGGCGAAATGGATAGTTTTCAGACTCTTTGAACATGTTTATACTTGTTGTAATGAAAAGGTTGAATTAGAAAACGAATTGGTTTGCTAAAAATGGTCAAAAACCAAGTTTTCACTCGGTCAGGTAGAACTCGCGCCGCGAGGTACCCATCTCGCGCCGCGAGGTGTGTTAATTTCGAACAGAACCTGCACTTTGAACTGCGACTCGCGCCGCGAGGTTGCCCGAGTGCTGCACAGCCAGGTCGCGCCGCGAGATCTGGGTCTGTTTGACAATTTCAGTTTTTGACATCTTGGACACTTGAACTTCGTTTATACGAATTGGTACATCAGACTACCTTATGATGACAATGTCAATGACATTAGAAACTAAAGTCAAATAACATGAACGTTTAAATCACATTCATAGTCGTGGCGTTCTAGGGTTGATAGCTAAGTGATGCGTAAATCACGCGACAAACGACAGCGGAAGACTATTTTTGGTATTTTCTGGATTTTATATGAAATAACAATCAAACAAGACAATAAAATAAAACGATAGATAAAGAATCCACCACCAAGACTCGTAAAGGCTAAGCCACCGGAATCAAGGATAAAGGAAACACTCCGCTCCACCACTACAATCGATAAAGGTCTAGCCACCACGATTATAGATAAAGGAAACCGAAGATTTAAAGAACTCACCACAATATTTGATAAAGAACAAGTCACCACAAATATTGATAAAGGGGTCACTCCTAACCACCAAGATCAAAGATCTATAAAGGTAAAGAAGATTTGTAAGAAATAGAGGCTGCTCTATTAATTTTCATTCAACATCAACTAATTCAATGAGAAATACAACCCCTATTTATAACCAAAACTATCTCCTAGGAATTAACGAAAAGTAATAATAAAATAATAAAAAGCTGTCTTGAACAAAAGACAACCACTAATTTATTAACCAATAAGAAAGGGACAAGCAATCTTCTAGAAGGATTCCTCCTGCAAGTGGGTCCACAAACCGTTATGAATAACGTTGTCACGCGCTCCTTCCT
>CM067167.1:187659251-187779190 GCA_034093135.1 Erigeron breviscapus
TCAAGTCATGTTAGTCCGCCTGTCATCAAACCAGCTGTGGTATCACTTGTTAATGCAGAAGATGACCAGTCACCTCCAAAGGTAATTCGACTTTTGGGAATCAAGATTGGAGATAGACCAGTCTTGATGACTGCAAGGCCTCGCAGCTCTACAATCACACCAATCATGTCTTCGTCGACGACTCCACCGTCTACAACAAGACCATCAGTGACTTCTTCACAGCAAGGAGCCTCTCAGACTAGCAAGGAACGTGTATCCAAGTTAGCTGATGACATCCAGCGGATGAGAGCTCTAGTTGCAGGCTTGTCTAACAAGCTAAAAGGAAAAGAAGAGTCACATCGAAGAGATGCTGACCTCATAAGACAAAGTCACCTAGAGCTGGAGAATAGCCAGTGACCTGCAAGAAGCCCAGGAAGCAACAATCAATTCTGTAATGGGATTGTTGATTCTATTGGGGTACACCACAAATTGCTGAAAGGTCAAGCTAAGCATCTTGAAAGCTTAGGTAAGAGGTCTGCTGAGCTGCACAACAAGATCAAAATCTTGAATCTCAGGGGGAGAAGTCTGGATGCAAGGATGACGCTCTCAAACATCGTCAAAGGGATGATGAGGATGAGGATCCAAGCGGTTCCAGACAGCAGGAGGAGATTCAGAGATTTTCGCTCAAACGTCAATGCAGCTCAGGGGGAGCAAAGTCAGCAGGGTCAATCTGGCCAAGCTGATGTTCCTTCATCTAACCCACCGCCAGCCGTAGATGAAGTGGCTGGTATCCAGGAACAACCGACTGGAGGAATAGGAGTCGGCATTCAGGTCAGACCAACTGCTGAGGAAGAAGTTGGAAGTGAACTCCTGGACGACGTTGCTGCGTACTTCAATTTTGATGAGTATGGGAGCATGTTTGAAGATCCATCAGTCTCTTCAGCTCAAGACAAGTGTTCATATCTTAATGCAATACTTGATCTACTTGATCCAAATGTAAAGGGATGAAATGAGCTATCTCTACAAGCAACCGGTGCAAAGAGCAAGGTTGGGGTAGACAATCAATCAGAGTTAGACTCAAATCGGGAGTCGGGTACTGCTGAGGTGATTGAAAAGAAGAGCAGGAGTCCAGTGGGGGAAACACCTGAAGTTCCTGATGACAAGGTTTTTGGCCAGCACTTAGGATGACAAACGAAGACTTGAAGGTCACATCTAGATGCTAATGTCAAGGGGGAGACTGTTGGTGCATGTTTCTCGGTGACAAGAGCATTCTAGATGTGTGATGTATATTTATATATATTCAAGTCTTGTAATTTATCTTGTAATTACCGTTTGTCAATAATATTACCTTGGCATATATTGTTGATCATATTGGGATCCATTTATGTTTATATGTTTGTTTATTATTTGTGTTTTGCAGGTTTTAGACATTACATGTAAAGAGTCATTAAGTTAATATTGTTTCTGCGTTTAACAGCAGTTGAAATATTAACTTAATGTACTTCCAAATGGAAGTTAAGTTAATTGTGTTTCTGCGTATTAACAGCAGGAGAAACATTAACTTAATGAATACTTCCAATAGGTAATATAGACAATGTTGTTTCTGCGTATTCACAGCAGTAGAAACATTGTCGTAGCTAATGTTGGTTCTGCGTATATTTACAGCAGTATAAACCTTGGCTGAGTTAATGTTGGTTCTGCATCTTGACAGTAGGAACATTAACTCAAATATTCCTAAGTGTATTTGAGAGTTCTTGGGAACAAGCAAAAGTTTGCTTGTTCAGAAGAACACTCAAATGGTTTGAGAGTTTCTTGGGAACAAGCAAAAGTTTGCTTGTGCAAAAGAACTCTCAAATGGTTTGAGAGTTTCTGTGGAAACAAGCAAAAGCATGCTTGTACAAGAACTCTCAAACAAGGCCAAAACCCTAATGGGCTTATGGGCTTGACATGAGAACACTCAAATCCATTGGATTTGAGAGTTCTTGGTCCTTGCCTATAAATAGTGGGTGTGTGTTTGTGTGTTCTCAACAAGAGTGTAGAGAGAGAAACGAGCAAACCCTAGAGAGAGAAACCAAAGAACACGCACGGTTTATCTTGTGGGTAGTACTCGACTCACGCACGAACCGCAAACACACACCCGGTTTGGTTGGCTTGTAGACTTAGATTACCACGTTGGTTGGTAAGGTTTGTCCGGAGAGCCGCCTCACTATATAACCAAATACGAGTGTTTATATTCACGCAAAAAGACTATATATATATCATAAAAGGTAGATATAAATGGGTCGTGGGTTATCTCGAGGAATTCCGCACCTAGACATATCCTTAAGTCAATCTCGGTTCGATAAAAGAATAAGACCCGAGGGACTTACATTCAGTCATTTCTTGATCTTGTTTTTAACATTGATCTTCATCTGATTATGGTTTAATTAGCTTTCTTTCTTGTCAAAAAAAAAATGACGGCCTTTTACCGAAAAAAAAAGTTTTCTTTCTTGTCTGATTGTCGATTAGGGTTAGGGTTTCTTTTTTTAAATTTTATTTTACAAAATATGATCTATATTTCTGCATGGTTTTTCATGGGTTAGTTTACGATTTCCATTTCGTTTTTCTGTCTTTGTTGAATGAGAGCCTAATTTAGCCAAGACGGTTATTGCTAAGCTTCTGATTGCTGCTTCGGCTTATTACTTATGGCAAGAGAGAAACTCCAGATTATTTTCTCCTAAAGAAAGATCGGTTGCTCAACTACGTGATGTTATTGTGTCTACTGTCCGGATGAAGTTAGCCACTATGAAGTTCAAGAAAAAGATTCAAGGAAGAAGCATCCTAGAAGAATGGAAGTTGGATATCACGTAAACATTTATTAAACATCACTTTTATTGTTTTGCCATTAAGAAGTCAACCAGTCTTCTAAATGTGTCCCTCTGACAGGCCTTTGGATTATCTAAGGGTAGGAGTCTCCATTTGGTTAGCCATTTTGAGCTCTTCACTGTGATGTGCATGTTTGAGATTTGGTTTCGATTTGGTAGAATGATAGAGGTTGATGTTTGATATTGGTTACTTACATATTAGAGGTGTATTATTAATGCTTTTGATGTTATTAGCCTTTTTTATGTATTGTTCAGCTAGGTCGTTTGTGACGTTATTGTTTCACATACATATGGCATGTCATATGTATGAATTAGTTTGGTACTTTGCCAAGCTACTTGTAATAATCTTCTTTTGGGTGATTTATAAAAGCTTACCGGGGTTTAAATTCCCCTTTACCAAAAAAAAAACAATATTTGTTGATTGTATTCTTTATCAAATATTGGGTGGAGAAAAAAGGAGGGGTGGTTCTACTATTAATCCGGTCCGAATTCTTAAACGTCATGGAAACCTAAGTCACCTTTAAAAGAACCTGATTATGTTTCTGAAACGAATGCTACGATTGAGGGAGATGTTGCCCCAAAGAAACCATTTTCGTACGCTGCAGCTGTGACCAATGATGCCTCTATTAAACCGATGTCAGATAAGAAAGCAAATTTTCGATTTATGAATGTTGATTCTAATGTTGAAGGGGCAGATGTAGTCTTACCAATTGATTCGATCAGAGAAGTTACGTCTAGATTTGCTAATTCATTGTATGGATATTTTTTGGGTGATAGACTTGCTTTTCCGGTTGTTGAAAATTATGTTAAAAATACTTGGGCGAAATTTGGATTAAAACGTGTTATGATGAATGATGCTGGATTTTTCTTTTTCCAATTTCGCTCGAAATATGGTATGGATCAGGTACTAGAAAGTGGTCCTTGGATGATTCGTTCAACTCTTATTTTTCTTAATGAATGGAAGCCGAATACTTTATTGTCAAAACAGGAGATTACTTCAGTTCCGGTTTGGGTTAAGTTTGTTGAGTCCTAATGTATTATGTAAATTTGGTGATGAAAAATATGATGGTTAAACACTTGTAAATCTTTTGGTTCTTGTAATCTGATATGGGTCAGACTAAGCTGACACAGCTTACGATCTGATTCTGACCCAGATCACACTTCATGTATTGTAATGTAATATCTTATGGAAGCAAGTGTTATTCAAGCTGCATCAACAATGTTTATAGCATTCAATCCAAGTCGAATAGGAGGATTGAAGATAGAAGATCAAGCTGGTAGTGGAAGTCAGCTTGGGATTGCAAGACAACATGGAAGCACTTAAGCAGATTGAGTTTTGACAAATGGCTCAATCTGTGTCTGACAATCAAGTGAAGATCCAACCTGGAATAAAGATAAGGATGATTGATGTGACTAGGCACGATCCTAGGATCCAGGTTGGTGGTTTGGATTACATATGCGTGTCCATACTCTTATTGGCTGATAAATGATGTGTGACAGTACTTGGGGACCACAAGTACTATGAATGGGCACGATCAAATATTCCTCTGACAAGCCAATAGAAGATGAATACATGGTTGAATTGGACACCAAGAGAAGAAGGGCTTTCGCCTATAAAAGCCCCATTCCTTGATAACATATGTGTGGCTTTCCTGAGATCAATCTTCACACAAATTTTCTTTACTCTTACACACAGCTTAGTCTGTATAAGATCAGCTTTGGCTGATTCTTTTGAGTAGAAACTTATTGATTGTAATTTGTCATTTCAGCTGGGTTGTTTAGATATGTGTAGGCTATCTTGTTCCACAACAACCCTGTAATTCTTTGTATAGATTCAATCTTAATAAAGAGTTACCTTGAAAATTACAATCTGTGTTGAAGAATGTTTCTTTATTTACTTAGCTTTACTGTTTTATTGATTCATGTTCTTTACTTACTTAATATATTATCTGAGTCTTTAAAACGTGTTTATAAAAGTTTGTAAAGATCGAATTAAGTTGTATTCACCCCCCTCTACAACTGTTTTGTGTACAATATACTTTGGTATATTGATACACCTTGGGACGTATCAATTGGTATCAGAGCAGGGGTTAAGAATTAACTTGACTAGATCCTAGCTTATTTCAATTAAAGTAAAGCATAATGTCTTCTTATGTTGACTAGCATGGTACCCGCGCGTTGCGGCGGATACCATGGTTCAGTCTTACTCATGCGATTACCAAATAAGTAAGTGTGGACAATCAATTAAGCAATATCATACGACAAATAACGTAGATGCCATAGTGGCTAATGTTATTTTAAAAATACCAGTAATATCTAACAAATATCTGTATACGCAACTTGCAACTTAGATGTAAAATTAAATATGTATTGGAAAACTCATGCAGAACCCGGATCCTTGTTTCAGTAACATAACCAGCTCAGCTCAAAAAAAGATATAAATATATAAAAATATGGGATTGCCAAAAACAACGAGGTACAAATAAAATACACAACCGGCATATATTGAAAGAGATACATAAAAGGAAAATATTTACCTCGAAGCTAAGCACATGCGGCAATGGCGTCACACGCGTTATTAAAGGTGCAACCTGGTACAAAGTGTGATTGCAGACTGCAGTAGGCGGGGTTGGAGTGCGTCCATTGGACGCAGTAATGGCATAAGCAGATGATGGAGTCCCTCCCTCCGTTAGCCATTTGAGCAACGTCGGTAGACGAATAACCTGTGTTAGACTTTGAGCAACAACAATGTCGAGATCAAAAGTATTACCTTTCATCAATAAACATGGTGATGTAGAAATGCCCAGGTTCACTTAACTGACTAACACCAGTGAACTGGAGAAGTCAACTGAGCTGAAAGTTGCCACTGAACTGAAGAAGTCCACTGAACTGAAAGTAACTGAACTGATAATGCCATCTGAACAAGCCATGTTGATTCTGCCAGCAATGGCCCATTTCAAACAAGTCTTCACTAAACCAGTCCAGTCCAGTCGTCAGTTGTAACACTTCTCCAGTGGCAAGAGTCTCCAATGATAACCGGTAGTGATCCACCAGTGAAGATTACCACAGAAGCACTCCAGTGACAGCTCCAGTCAGTCTCCAGTATGGATGCTCCAGTTTTAAGTTACCAGTTTCAATAAATAAAGTTTGTTTCAGTCACATGTTTGTGGGCCCAATAAAGAAGGAATGTGCTTGACAGCTGTTGATGGGGATAAGAGAGGAGCGTGTGACAACGTTAATCCTAACGGTTTGTGGGCCCTTGTGCAGAAGGAATATTTCTAAAAGCCCTGTCTGTCCATTTCCTATTGGTTGATAAAATAGTGGTTGTCCTTAGCCCATGACAGCCTTTAGTTATTTTATATTATTATTGTATTTTCTTTATATTAGAAAAAAGCATTTGTGGCTATAAATAGGTGCTCATTTTCTCATTGTAAGAGTTAGTTGATGTTGAATGAAATTAATAGAGCAGCCTCTATTTCTTAAAAATCTTCATTTACCTTTATAGATCTTTGATCTTGGTGGTTTGGAGTGATCCCTTTATCTATAATTGTGGTGGTTCGTCCTTTATCAATTATATGTGGTGAGATCTTAAATCTTCGATTCCTTTATCTGTGTTTGTGGTGGCTAGACCTTTATCAAACATAGTGGTGGGTTGGAGTATTTCCTTTATCCTTGATTCCGGTGGCCAGTCCTTTACGAATCTTGGTGGTGGATTCTTTATCTATCATTTATTTTATTGTCTTGTTTTGTTGTGTTGTTTCAAAAATCCAGAAAATACCAAAAATAGTCTTCCGCTGTCGTTTGTCGCGTGATTTACGCATCAAATTGGTATCAGAGCCAGGTTTAAAAAGGTTTCTTAATCTTTTTTGTCCTTGGGTTTTTTTGTTTGTTTGTTGGGTCAGATTCAAAAGGGTTATTTTAATCTTTTTAGTCTGTTGGAGTTTGTTTGTCCTTTGTTTAGATCTGTTATTCTTAGTGTTATATTGTTGAATATTAATGGCTTTTAGAAGAAATATGACCTTAGAAGAAGCTCATAATGTTAGAAGAGATACAGATTGAAGATCTCCAAGAAACACTTGGAAGGGTTATTAATTTGTTGGAAGATGGTGGGTTAAGATTTAATAGAGAACCTGTTGTTGCAAGTGAAAGAGATTCTGAATCTCAAGGTCCTAGTGAGAGATCTGATAGTACACCCAGATCTTCTAGTGATTCTGATGAGTCTAATCAGCCTAGGAGAAGATGAAGGAGACATAAGGTTGATGATACTAACGATATTAAGATAGATCCACCAGATTTTGTTGGTTCCTAAAACCCTGAAGAATATTTTGAATGGGTTCAGGTTATGGATAGGATTATGGAAATAAAAGGTTATGATAATAAAAAAAAGTTTTAAGGTTGCCATTATTAAGCTTATAAATATGCTTCATCTTGGTATGACAATATGAAATCTGAAAGGGAATATAAAGGTAAGAGTAAAATCAAGACCTGGTCTAAGCTGGAAGAAGTTATGCAGAAAAGGTTTGTTCCTCAGTCGTACAAACAAGACCAGTATCTTCTGATGAATAATCTGAAGCAAGGTACTAAAGAAGTTGTGGAGTATATTAGAGAATTCGAGCAACTGAAGACTCGAACTGGTGTGAAAGAAACTGAAGAGCATACTATCGCCAGATTCCTTGGTGGGTTGAATGCTACCATTACTGAGAAGATAGAATTGCAGCCCATCTGGACTTATGAAGGTGCTTGCAAACTGGCCCTCCAGATTGAAAAGCAACTGAAGAAGAAGGTTCAGTACAAACCTTTCACTAAGGTTTCTTCCAGTTCCAGTCAACCAGTTCTTAAGCCCAGTGAAACTGGTCAAAAGTCCTTCATAGGAAAAGAAAAAGAAACTGGAGGATCAAAAGAACCAGTTGGACGAAAATGCTTTAAGTGTCATGGTTTTGATCACTTCCAGGCACAGTGTCCCAACCAGCGAGCACTCACTGCTAAGGAGATTGAATGCTTACCAGATGTTGATACTGAAGAAGGTGAACCAGTGTATGATGAAGATGAAAGTGAAGAAGCATATGTAGGTGCAGATGTTGGAGAAATGCTAGTAGTAAGAAGAGTGATGCATGCTGATGAAGTTGTAACTGATACTGCCCAGCGAGAGAATATTTTTCATTCCAGATGTACTGTTAAAGGCAAGGTGTGCAATCTGATCATTGATGGTGGAAGTTGTGCTAATGCTGCTTCAACTTACATGGTAGAGAAACTGGAACTGCCTACAGTAAAGCACCCTCGTCCCTACAAGTTGCAATGGCTCAGTGAAGGATCGAGGTAAAAGTTAATCGACAAGTTTCCATTCCTTTTTCCATTGGATCTGTTTATCAAGATAAAATTGTTTGTGATGTTGTTCCTATGGATGCTTGTCATATTTTACTGGGTAGACCATGGTTATTTGATAATTATGTATTTCATAATGGTCGTATGAATTCTTATTCATTATTTGTAAGTGGGAAGAAGTTCACTCTGACTTCTTTAAAACCCAATGAATTGTTGAAAATTAATAAGAAAGACAAGCCCAACAAGTCTTTATTTATGTCCCAAACTGAAGTTGAAGAAGAACTCACTGGAGGTACTTCAGTCATGATGTTACTGGTGTTTGAGCGTACTGAAGAGAAGGAGTTCACTGGAGTCCCCAGTCTCCTGAAGTCTCTACTGAAGGAATTCACTGATGTTTTTCCTGAAGACCTACCTGAAGGTTTGCCACCAGTAAGAGGAATTGAACACCAGATTGACTTGGTTCCAGGCTCAGTTCTTCCAAACAAAGCTGCTTATCGTTGTTCTCCTAATGAAGCAAAAGAATTGCAAAGACAAGTAGATGAACTGGTCAAGAAGGGTTATGTCAGAGCAAGCATGAGTCCTTGTTCAGTCCCAGCTCTCCTGGTTCCAAAGAAAGATGGTTCGATGAGAATGTGTGTTGATAGCAGAGCCATTAATAATATAACTATTAAGTATAGATATCCCATTCCCAGATTGGATGATATGCTTGATGAGTTACATGGCTCCAGTGTGGTTTCTAAAATTGATCTCAGAAGTGGCTATCACCAGATAAGAATGAAAGATGGAGATGAATGGAAGACTGCATTCAAGATTAAAGGAGGCCTTTATGAGTGGTTAGTAATGCCTTTTGGATTATCTAATGCTCCTAGCACTTTTATGAGGTTAATGAATGAAGTCCTTAGGCCACTTATTGGTCAGTTTGTCGTTGTTTATTTTGATGATATTCTTGTGTATTCAAAAACTGAAGCTGAACATGTTAATCATTTAATAAGTGTGTTTGAATTACTGAGAAAACACCAGTTGTATGGCAAACTGGAGAAATGTGATTTTATGGTGGAAAGTGTGATATTTCTTGGGTATGTGGTATCAAAAGAAGGTATTTCTATGGATTCCTCAAAGGTAGAAGCCATCAGATCATGGCCAGTTCCTACAACCATCACTGAGGTAAGAAGTTTTCATGGACTAGCATCATTCTATAGAAGTTTATCAAAATTTCTATAGTTGTGGCTCCAATCACTGATTGTCTGAAGAAAGGTGTATTTTACTGGCCTAATTCAGCCCAGTTGGCTTTTGAGTCACTGAAGGAAAAGCTCAGTTCAGCTCCAGTATTGTCTTTGCCAGATTTCGATATGTTATTTGAGTTAGAATGTGACGCAAGTGGAGTAGATATTGGTGCAGTTTTAGTCCAAGCAGGGCGTCCAGTTGCCTATTTCAGTGAAAAGCTCAATGGTTCTAAACTGAAGTATAGTACTTATGACAAAGAATTTTATGCAATTATTCGTGCTATCACTCACTGGTCACATTATCTGAAGCCAAAACAGTTTGTCTTATTTTCTGATCATGAAGCACTAAAGTTTATTAATGGTCAACACAAGCTTAATGCCAGACATGCAAAATGGGTTGAATTTTTGCAGTCTTATTCTTTTGTTTCTAAGCACAAAGTTGGAGTGGCTAATGTTGTTGCTGATGCACTTTCTAGAAGATATTCTTTGTTATCCATTCTGGAAGCAAGAGTTCTTGGATTTTCCTTCATAAAAGAGTTGTATGCTGCTGACAGACTTTGCTAATCGTCTCACTGAAGCTAATCAGAAAGGACCATATGTTGTTCAAGATGGTTTCTTATTCAGAAGTGGGAAGTTGTGCATTCCAAAAGGTTCCATTAGAGATTTGCTGATAAGGGAAGCACATGGAGGAGGTCTGGCTGGCCATTTTGGTATTAATAAAACTGGAGAAATCCTCACTGAACATTTCTACTGGCCAAGTTTACTGAAAGATGTCCAGAATATTATCAGTCGTTGTCCAACTTGTCACCAGGCGAAGACAACTTTTCACAAAGGATTGTATACTCCTCTTCCAGTTCCAAACCAGCCATGGGAAGATCTCAGTATGGATTTCATTGTTGCACTGCCCAGAACTCAGAGGGAAAAGATTCAATAATGGTGGTTGTTGATCGTTTTTCAAAAATGGCACATTTTATTCCTTGCAACACCACAAGTGAAGCTTCAGCAGTGGCAAATTTATTTTTCAAGGAGATTGTTCGTTTGCATGGGATTCCAAAGACAATTGTTTCAGATAGAGATGTAAAGTTTCTAAGTTATTTCTGGAAGACCTTATGGAGACTGATGGGTACCAGATTATATGTTCAGTACGTCTCACCATCCTCAGACTGATGGACAGACTGAAGTCACAAACAGAACAATTGGTATGTTATTAAGAACACTGGTGAAGAAGACACTGAAAGATTGGGATCTGAAGCTTGCTCATGTTGAGTTTGCTTTCAACAGAGCTCCTAACTATTCTACCAGTAAATCACCATTTGAAATCTGCTATGGTGTCAATCCCATTGACTCCCATCGATTTAATTCCTTTTTCGATTGAACCAAAGGCAAGTATTGAAGCTGAAGCCAGAGCTAAAGAAATCAAACAAATTCATCAACAAGTGAAGGCCAGAATTGAGAAGGCGAATGCAGGTTACAAGGCAAGAGAAAACAAGCATCGAAAGCAGTCCAGTTTTGCACCAGGTGATCTAGTTTGGGTACACCTTAGAAAAGAAAGATTTCCAGCAAGAAGGAAGAACAAGTTGATGCCCAGAGCTGAAGGACCATTCAAGATTCTGGAGAGATATGGTGATAATGCTTACAAGGTTGAGTTACCTGGAGATATGGCAGTTTCAAGTACTTTTAATGTGGGAGATCTGATGCCTTATCTGGAGGATGAGTACCTCGAGGACTTGAGGACAAGTCCCTTTTCAGAGGAGGAGAATAATGTGGAAATGCCCAGGTTCACTGAACTGATTGACACCAGTGAACGGGAGAAGTCAACTGAGCTGAAAGTTGGAACTGAACTGAAGAAGTTCACTGAACTGAAATGACTGAACTGATAATGTCATCTGAACAAGCCATGTTGATTCTGCCAGCAATGGCCCATTTCAGACAAGTCGTCACTGAACCAGTCAAGTCATCAGTTGTAACACTTCTCCAGTGGCAAGAGTCTCCAGTGATAACCAGCAGTGATCCACCCGTGAAGATTACCACTAAAGCACTCCAATGACAAGCTCTAGTCCAGGACTCCAGTTTGAATGCTCCAGTTTTAAGTCACCAGTTTCTAATAAATAAAGTTTGTTTCAGTCACATGTTTGTGGGCCCAATAAAGGAGTGTGCTTGACAGCTGTTGATGGGGATAAGAGAGAAGCGTGTGACAACGTTAATCCTAACGGTTTGTGGGCCCTTGTGCAGAAGGAATATTTCTAAAAGCCCTGTTTGTCCATTTCCTATTGGTTGATAAAATAGTGGTTGTCCTTAGCCCATGACAACCTTTAATTATTTTATATTATTATTGTATTTTCTTTATTTTAGAAAATAGCATTTGTGGCTATAAATAGGGGCTCATTTTCTCATTGTAAGGGAAGTTGATGTTGAATGAAATTAATAGAGCAGCCTCTATTTCTTAAAAAATCTTCATTTACCTTTATAGATCTTTGATCTTGGTGGTTTGAAGTGACCCCTTTATCTATAATTGTGGTGACTCGTTCTTTATCAATTATAGTGGTGAGGTCTTTAAATCTTCGATTCCTTTATCTGTGTTTGTGGTGGCTAGACCTTTATCAAACATAGTGGTGGGTTGGAGTGTTTCCTTTATCCTTGATTCTGGTGGCCTGTCCTTTCACGAATCTTGGTGGTGGATTCTTTATCTATTATTTATTTTATTGTGTTGTTTTGTTGTGTTGTTTCAAAAATCCAGAAAATAACAAAAATAATCTTCCGTTGTCGTTTGTCGCGTGGTTTACGCATCACATGGTGTTCGGAATAAAAATAAAATAACATCGTAATAAAGTGCAACCGGGAGATTTTTGTCTCATATTGTCTCATATTAGTTATCATATTGTCAGGCGATTTACAATTTAATGTTGTATATGCTTTTACAATTAAGTTATTATATACAGTAGAAAATAAGGATTATAGCATAATCATAAAGAAATGATAGAGTTTTGCATTACCAAATGGAGTTAAAGCTTCAAACACGGGTGCGTCACTTGCATTGGCAACTTGAATAGGAGAACTTGGGTTTCCAGAACGGTTGGTGGGGGAAGAGGATTGAGAACCGGTGTTTGATATCTTTGGAGTAAGAACGATCACTTTGTGGTTTTTTGTATGTGGATGTATGAATATACGAGTATAATCAGAGAGTATCCCATTTTATACTAACAATGATGGGTAGGTGATAGAAAAGGTTACCAAAGATACAAAGAATGACAACCCAAATAAATCATTACCAAAATTAGGAGACTTGATCAATGGGATATGATTGTGGTGTATTATGAGTAATAATTTTCTTGTTACCAAAGTTTTGGGCTCATATTAATTATATGCCCGATGTCAGCATTAAGAGCAAAGCAAACATATGATTTAGATTTGGATTCAAATTTGACCTTTTAAGCTATTAAAAATGTGACAACTTTCATGCTACAAACAAACTACCCAATGAGGTTACAATTTTTTAAAACGTTGTATCCACTTCAATATATAATATGTTCTTGTATTACCTATCAAAACACTATAAGCAAATAGAATACACTAATGCAGATAAACGGACATTATTACTAAATTATTGAACCTATGTTTGTATAGAAAAGATCAATTTATATATAGGTTTTTGTTTCCTAGTATATAATATTAAAAAAAAAAAAAAAACCCTAGTTCGCTACTTAAAATCTAATTTTGTTACTTCCATTTTTCTGTTTCTGGTTGCTTTATTGTATAGCTGGTAGTTCATTGGGTCGTGGATGTTCTGCACTATTTGTGCAACTTTTTGTAAAGTCGATGTAGCACTTAGTTACATCGCCTGTTTATATTGTGATTAATACAAGTTAACAAGGGGTGACGGCCTTTTACCGAAGTAAAAAACCCCACATAAATAAGAATATAAGAAAATAATAATAAATCAATCAAAAAGATATCAAAGAATTATAACCAACAAGATTTAATTAGAACGAATGGCATATACACATTGACGAAGGCAGACAAAGAGAGACATTAGCATATACAGACAGAGAAAGGATTGATCGAAATCAGAACAGTATCACAAAGAACGAATGCCATATACAGTTGTAATTAGAGAAAGGATTAGAACGAATGCCATATACAGACAAAGAACAGTATAGACATTAAAATAAACAAAAAAACAGTTATAACTCTTCGAAAAAACCAAGCATCTATACCTCACCATTGACGACAGAGGATCGTAGATCGGAATTAGGAGAAAGGAGTGATGACGGCAGGAGAAAGTATTTGATCGGACTCAGGAGAAAGGATGTAAATCAAAGCGGAATCACCGATATCGGCGGGAGGATCGGATGTGTGTGTGAAATCGTTTTAGGGTGTGGCTGTGTTCTTTTTAGGGAGATTTTCTTAAAAGGGGGTAGTTTTAGACAATTTGCTCTACGTAATTTTCAACAAGTGTTATTCTTTTTAATAGGTAGTATAGATAATGGTTCTTTCACCAGACCTCCCATGTTTGCTAAAGATTATGTCAGTGGGTGGAAAGGTCGGATGTCTTTGTTCCTTGCATCCATCAAATAATAATATGCCTGAAATCCTTTCGGATGGTCCTTACTAGGGATGAGCAAAAATCCCAAAATAACGAAACTGAACCGGTACTGAAAGTCGGTACCGATAGGGTTTCGGTTTTGGTTCTTGATTTTGGACGATTTCGGTTTCGATACTATTCGGTTCGGTATCGGTTCGATACCGGGAAACCGAACTTGGATCCTGTTAGGTCGAAAATCGACCAAGTATAATTTGTTCAGAAATAGCTTGAAGTTCAGTGAAGACGTTTGTACAGAATTCTGAGCCGTCTCAGAATTCCTTCACTGAAGCTTCACTTCAGTTCAGATCAAGACAAATCTGAAGCATTCATTCTGAAGTCAAAGACTGAGTATGAAGAAGAGAATCATCTCAGAAGCGAGCAAAGAGTATTCTACCAGATCGAAGACTGAAGCATCTCAGTGTAAAGTATTTACAACACTTTACACTGATTACGAGGAAGACTTTTTACTTTACATGCCTTTACCCAGTTAATAGATTTATCTATTAATAAAAGGTACAAGGTAAAAGTATAGGTTTGGAACATAGTACTATAAGTCACATCAACTGACTTATATACTCTTCCTAGTACAAGCATGTAAGGAATTAGGTTTAAATTCCTTAAATGCTCACAACCACTTTTATACGATCTTGTCCATGTCATCATGAACTTGGTCTATAAATATGAAGTTTTCTCACAACTTGCAAAGTGCTTGAAACTTTAGCATTGCAACTTGTGAGATATACTCTAAGTAAACTTACGAGTATTTCCAAGTTATTTAGATCACTTGTTTTTCGGGATTGTTTAGATACTTACACTTGGGTGTTTATCTTTGTTCCGCAACAATCCTTGTATTTGTTTATATATCAATAAATCAAATACATTAGAAAGAAAACAACGTGTCTCAATGCTACATACTTGATTATATATATATATATCTTTATATAGTTTCTGCCATTTAGTTCTTGTTATTTACTTTAAGTCTATTGTTTCTTGTTATCCATATCTGGATCGTAAACTTAACTTGTCCATCAAGATTAGTTGTACTTGCCAGTCGGGTTTGTTAATCATCTATATTTGGGACTCACAATTGGTATCAGAGCAGCAAGGTTGAATTATATCAATTCTTTAACCTTTGATCTGCATAGATGGCTGACTTTCAACAAGAACGTCCTGACCTAATAACACTACTCCACCCCCTATCATCAACAACAATATACCATCGCATAATGTACACGTACACTTTCCAAACAATCATGTTCCCAAGTTTGATGGGAACAGTGAAAACTTTCAAACATGGAAAGCATGCATGCTAAAGTATATTGCTGGTGTTGAAAGACATTTGCCCGATATCTTAAAAGAAGGACCCTTTGTCCCCATGAATGCTTCTACTGTTGTCAGAAATACCGATGGAACTCCTAGGCAGTCACCTAAGGAGAAGGATCATTGGTCTGAGGAAGATCATAGACTTGTAGACCTTGACACTAAGTTACAAAATATGATTTTATATGCAGTTCTTGAAACCCTTATGCCCACTCTTGTTTTACTTGAAAATTCCAAATTAATGTGGGAGGAACTAATGACACAGTTTGAAGCACAAATGAGACAATTGTCACAAGAAAAGTTGCTTTAAACAAAAGATATGAGTCTTTCTTTGCTGTCCCTGGGGAAACTTTAACTCAAACTTACATCAGATTTACAAATCTGGTAAATCAACTGAAAGCCCTGGGTGTAACCAAAGATAAAGAAATTCTGTTGGAAAAATTTTGTGACATTTTGCCTTCTAAATGGGAAAATTTAATCTTGGTCTTGAGACAAGGCAAAACTTTGCACAGTCACACTCTTGCTTCCTTTTATGGAGCCTTCAGATATACTGAAGAGAACAAAGCTGAGAGAGCTTTGGCTGAGCAGGATGCCAAGAATCATGTTTCTACCAGTTCTGGTATGGTTCAGTATTCTGAACCACATAGTACTGCTCTACTATCTTCTGAGAGTGACATTTCTGACTCGATGAAGAAGATGGTTTCTGAAATGTTAAAACTGGTGTCTCTGGTAATGTTACTCATAATTGTAATGAGGATGACAATGATGATCTAGTTGCCATGCTGGCTAAAACGTTCAATCGTTTTAAGGCCAAATCAAATCGATTTGGCAAACCTTTTGCTTCCAGCGCTTCTATTGACAAGTCTAATCTTGAATGCTTTAAATGTGGCAAGAAAGGACATTTCATGAAGGAATGCAGATCTAGTCAACCATCATCATCACAATCTGCTCCTAACCATTCTATTTTTCAGAAAACTGATGACCGCTATAAGGCCAAATACAAGAAGTTAAAGGCACAAATGGCTCTTCTGGCACAAGACAACTCAAGCAACAGTTGTATGATTGCCAAAACTGAAAAATGGGAAGAATCTGATGAATCATCTGATGATGAAGAAGAAGTTAGGGACATGTGTTTCATGGCACAAGAAGATCAAGGTCATTTGGTCAAATCCGATGTTGAATCTGGTCGCTGGGTGGATATTGTAATGAAAAAGGTCAGTAATTTTGGCTTTGAAAATAATGAGGAACACAAACTGGACCTTTTGGTTCTTTTAGAGGCTGACATCTCATTTGTTGAGACAGTGCGTTCAGAAAGCCTAAAAATGTTTGAAAATAATGCTTCTGAACTAAACGCCAGTCATGCAAGACTAAAAGAACTGAAAGATGTTCAATTGGCTCTAAAAAGTTATCAGTCTATGGTTGCAACTTTAGAATTGGAAAAGGAAGAATTAAAATCCATCCTTGAAAAAGAACAAGCAATTATTAAATCTTGGATGAAAGCACCAAGACCAGATGCTGCAATTAAAATACTTTTGCATCACAAAGAGCAGCATATGAGTCTGGTGATCTTCATTTGGCATCCATAATCACTGATTTAGATGCACTTCCAAAGGAAATAAAACCTGAAATCATTTTTCCTAAAGTTGGCAAGCAGAAAACTGTAACTAATAAAGCCCAGGAACAATCTGAGGGTAAATCTGAAACAGCTCAGACAACTGTTTCAGAAAGGAAGGCTAAATCCAAAAAGCCATCCCCTCAGACTTCATCTAAGGTTCCTAAAGACCTAAAGAAGAAGAAAAACTTCTCCCCTACTGAGCCATCTACCTCAAATTCAGGTAAGGCTCAGGTGTCTAATGAAGAATCAATTTTGTTAAGGTTAGAAAGTCAATTTCAACTATTGGCTAGACAAGTGCAGAGTTGTAATGCACGTTTAAAAAATGTTGAAACTCCTTCTCTTCAACCTAAACAAAATACAAAACCTTTTTCTAAACAAATCAAGCAGAAATCTGAAAAGAAAAAGGTTGAAAACCTCATCAAACCAATTGCTTTTATGTCATCTGAAATTATGACTGAGATCCCCTTTGATCCTTCTGTTCCTTATGAACCAAAGAAATCTGAGACTACTAAGGGAGAGTCTAGTGAACCCATCCAAAGATGGGTTCCCAAAAAGAACTAATTTTTGTTTGTGTGCAGGGAGACCGAAAGAAGAATATATGGTTTCTGGACAGTGCTGCTGGCCGAACCATGACTGGTTATCAGACCCTGCTAGAGGAATATAGGGTGTAAGAGGGGCCCTCAATAGTTTTTGGAAATGATGGTAATGGAAAAACTGAGGGATATGGTGTGGTGAATAATGGTCAAGTCAAATTCACACGTGTTGCATATGTGAACGGTTTGAAATATAACCTGATCAGTGTCAGTCAACTGTGTGATGATGGCTTCAAGGTTTTATTTGATATTTCACAAGGCACCATATTCAACAGAGATGGAAAGGTGGTACTGATTGCACCAAGGAAGGGAAACATTTATGTCATTGATATGAATCCTATACCACTGAACAATGTTTCTACTCAAAGGCAGATGAAGACACAAACTGGCTGTGGCACAAGAGATTATCCCATCTGAACTTCAAAAATATTAATAAGTTGTCTAGAAAACAACTTGTTGATAGGATACCCTCTATGTCTTTCAACAAAGACAAGCCATGTCCAGGTTGTGAAATGGGTAAGCAGAAAAGAGCTTCATTCAAGACAAAACAAAGCTTTAGTATAACTGAACCTCTTCACATGCTTCACATGGACCTTTTTGGACCAGTGAATGTTCAGACCAGAGCAGGAAAGAAGTACACCCTTGTTATCGTTGATGAATATTCAAGATACTGCTGGTGATTTTCCTCAGGTCCAAAAGTGAAGCTGCTGCTGAAATCATTGCTCTCATCAAACAAATTGAGCTCAAGCACAAGCGAAAAGTTTGTCAGCTCAGAAGTGACAATGACACTGAATTCAGAAATGCTACTCTGGAGTCCTTCTGCACTGAAACTGGCATATCTCAGAACTTCTCCTCAGCTCACACACCAGAGCAGAATGGTGTTGTAGAAAGAAAGAATCGTACGCTGATTGAAGCTGCTAGAAGTATGTTGAATGAATCTGGTCTTCCCAAGAATTTCTGGGCTGAAGCTGTTGCAACTGCCTGCTACACTCAGAACAGATCTGTTTATGTCAAAAGACACAAGAAGACCTCCTATGAAGTACTCAGAAATAGAAAGCCTAATATTGGATACTTCCATGTATTTGGGTGTCCAGTATACATTTTGAATGATTCAAATCAGCTTGGAAAATTTGATGCAAAAGCTGATGAAGGATACTTCCTAGGATATTCATCAAATCGCAAGGCATTTAGAGTCTTTAACAAGAGACTTGAAAAGGTTGATGAGTCAATTCATGTTACCTTTGATGAATTCAATTCTGCAATCTTTAAAAATTCCATTCCTGTACCACCCTCAGAAAGTCCAATAAGTTTTGGTGATTCTGATCCTATTGCTGAAACTGATCAGTCACCTGAACCTGCTTCTGAACATCTCCGTTCAGAATCAGTAATAAACAAGCCTAGCAACATTCCATTTTATCCTCCAGTCAGTTTCAAACTACCTTCTGAACTGACTATTGGATCGGATGTACATGCTGCTTCTCCTCTGATATCAGGCTCCACTGAGCAACCTCAATCTGAAGAATTTCATGATGCAAGTCATGATCTGCAGGAAGAAGAAGAAGCTGGAGATGTATTTTCTGAAGCTCCTCCTGAAGTTACTCAGAGAAGTTCTTGCACTAATATCATTGTTCATCCTGTTCAATACTCTAAATGGACAAAAGCACATCCAATCGAGCAAATTATTGGAAAGTCCAGTAAAGGGGTTCAGACCAGAAGAGCCACAAGCGATCAATGCTTAAACGTCAGCTTCTTATCTCTAATTGAACCCAAGAAGATTGACGAGGCTATGCAAGACCCAAGCTGGTTGAAGCCATGCAAGATGAGCTCAACCAGTTTAAAAGAAACGATGTATGGGAACTCGTTCCTTGTCCCAGTAACCTGAAGAAGGAACCAATTGGGATAAGATGGGTCTTCAGAAACAAGATGGATGAAGATGGTCATATCATCAGAAACAAAGCAAGACTTGTTGCAAAAGGATATGCACAAGAAGAGGGAATAGATTTTGATGAAACTTTTGCACCAGTTGCTAGACTTGAAGCTATCAGAATATTCTTAGCTTTTGCGGCTCATCATCAGTTTAAAGTCTATCAAATGGATGTCAAAAGTGCATTCCTGAATGGAGAACTAGAAGAAGTCGTTTATGTGTATCAACCACCAGGATTCATCAATGAAGAAAAACCACATTGGGTGTACAGACTGAACAAAGCCTTATATGGTCTGAGACAAGCACCCAGAGCCTGGTATGATACTCTTACTAAACATCTTCTTAAAAATGGTTTTAAACGTAGTGCAATAGATAATACTTTGTTCATATTGCATGATAAAAGTGATATCCTTTTAGTACAAATTTATGTTGATGATATTGTGTTTGGTTCTACAAATGAGAAGATGTGTAAAAATTTTTCTAAAATCATGTCTTCTGAGTATGAAATGAGTATGATGGGTGAACTGACATATTTTCTGGGACTTCAAGTAAAACAAACTGAAGATGGTATTTTCATAAACCAGGAAAAATATGTCAGAGATTTATTAAAGAAATATCAATTTGATTCAGTCTCATCAAAAGATACTCCTATTTCTGCTCCATTAACTTTGGATTCTGATCCACATGGAAAACCAGTGGACCATACAAAATATCATGGTATGGTTGGTTCACTGATGTATTTAACTGCAAGTAGACCAGACATAATGTTTGCAACATGCCTTTGTGCTAGATTTCAGTCTGATCCTAGAGAAGCACATGCAAATGCTGTTAAAAGGATCTTCAGATACCTTAAGGGTGTCCCCAGATTGGGTCTTTGGTATCCCAAAGGCTCTAGTCTAGATCTAATGGGTTATTCAGATTCTGATCATGCAGGTTGTAAGATAGACAGGAAAAGTACCACAGGTGGGTGTCATTTCCTTGGTGGCAAATTAGTAAGCTGGACCAGTAAGAAGCAGACTGCAGTATCACTATCCACTGCAGAAGCTGAGTATATTTCTGCAGCAAGTTGCTGTGCTCAGATTCTATGGATGAAAAACCAGTTGACTGATTATGGTGTTACTTACACAAAGACTCCAATCTTTTGTGATAACACTAGTGCCATTGCCATATCTCACAATCCTGTGATGCACTCAAAAACCAAGCACATCGATCTCAGGTATCATTTCATTCGTGATCATATTCTGAAAGGAGATATTGAATTGCACTTTATTCCCACTGATAAGCAACTCGCTGATGTTTTTACAAAACCTTTAGATGTCAAAACTTTTAAACATCTAGTCAGTGAGTTTGGTATGTTAAATCCTTAGACTGGTAATCTTGTTATGAACGCCTCAGTGACACTGATCTGGTTCACCAGTCTGAGCGATCCATGTAATTCTTGCTCGCCTAGCTATCGAACGCCTTTGTGATACTATCTTGGCACTTATTAATTCATGGATCATCACTTCAGGGGAATGTTAAATATTTTTCAAACTTTAAAATAAACCTTCATTTTTGAGGGGGAACCTTTTTGCTCAGAAAAATGTATTTAACTGAAGCACTTCAGAAAATCAAAAATATTTCAGTTGAACTTTATTAACTGAGATGGTTCAGATCTCTTTGGAACTGATCATGCTCAGAATTTATTTTGTCATCACTGAAAGACAACAATCTTTTCAAGATATTTTTGATACTTGGTCAATTGTGTACATATATGTTTTCAACTTGCGTTGGTCATGCTTATGTGTCACACAAGTTGCGCCGTAAAAGAGAAAGAAATGAGTACTTTTTCTGAAAAAGTGTTGCAGGGTGGGGTCATTCAAACGTCTCTGCATTTAATGCGGACTTGACCCCAGAAATTGTTTTTTAATTGGAAAATCATTTTATATTCCATCTTAAATTCAAATTCCTTTTCATTCTTTCATTTACTTCGTTCTTCATTTACTTTCCAATCATCAATCTCTCTCATATTCACTCTCAAATTCCTTAACTCTTCATATTTCTTTCACTTTCAACTTTCGATTCTTAAAAATGTCTAAATCATCATCTTCTTCACAACCCAAATCGCTCATCAATTTTAAATATACTCCATCGGATGATGTGAAAACATCTGCCACATGGCCAAAGAATTTCACCCCTTCTCAAATCCGATTTAACATGAGCAATTTCTTGGCTCAATTAAATGTGAAATCCAAAACCCTAATGGGAAGAATTAATAATTTTTGGGAGCAATCCCTTTTCCATTATGCTCTGACCGCTAATCCTCAGGCATTGTATCATCGATACTTGCTTGAATTCTGGTATAGTGCTGTGGTGAGCAAAGATGAACAATCCATCTCCTTCACTCTCAATGAGGGCACCAAGCAGTGTGTTATCACTCTTGAGGGGTTCAGAAATTCCCTTCATCTGAACTACCTCAAACCTTCCCAAGTATTTGCTAAACGACTCAAAGGAGTCAATTTCAGGGAAGTTCTAGTCGCCACCGGTCATGGCGATATGGAGGATGCTGATGGTAATCTGAAGACCTACGGACACATATTTATGTCTGGATTTGGCAATTGCTGGAGGTTCTTCTGGACCCAGATTGTGGAAAGTCTTGGTGGCAACCATGGAGGGTTGGACCAACTTTCATTACCCCAAGTTGAGATGGGGTATTATATTTGGAATGGGATACAAGCAGACTTTGCTGAGATTCTCTTTTCTCAGCTGATTACAAAACTAAAAGGAAAGAGAAGTCTGCATGTTGCCTTTCCAAGATTTCTAAGCTTATGTTTCATGGATATTCTTGGTGAAGCTTATAATCAAGCTGGACCTGAAGCTTCAGTACCTGAATACAGCAGAGATTTCTCAAAGCATCCACTGCTGAAAATGAGCCTGAACTATCCACTGCTATGCTTCAGGTATTTAATAAAACTGTTTCAGCCACACTAGCTGGTTCAGAAAGGTCACTAAGTGGGCACAAAAGAATGTGGGACCCGTTAGTCGACCTAAAGATAAGGTTGAGCAAATCATTGAATCTGGTAACGATGCACCTGCTTCTGCAGATGTTGAACCAGAAACTAGTGCGGGTACTAGTGACCCAAACCAGGGCATATCTGACCAGAATGAAGTGGTGAATGCTTTCTGGGATGACGATGAGCTACCTCAGGGGAATCTCGATTCCCTTGCTGATTTTGAGTTTGACGAAGGATTATTGGAGGCGAATCAATCTGATTCTGAGCCAGCCACCATCCTCGCAAACGTCCCTCCTCCTCCCCCAGAAATCCAAATTCAACCAGAACAAGATATTAATCCTTATGTTCCACCACCTCCATCTCATCAACATCCAATTTTTCCACCGGGCACTAATCCTGCCTATGTTACAGCCGGTACTTTTAATCCATCACTTCAATTTCTTCACCCCCAAATTCTACAAAATCCCACCGCCTATCAATTATGATGCCCCAATAGAGACGGACTTGGATTCTGAAACAGAATCTGAGAGTCCAACTGATTTACAACTGAACAATGTTAATGTTCTGAAAGGAACATTGTTCAGTTGTAAATCAGGAACAATGTTCTAAAAGGAACAATGTTCTGAAAGGGAAGAAAACGATTGAGGAAGAGGATGTTTTATTGGAGGAATACCTAGTTTCGACGCGATTGAGGAAAACGAAGATAGAAAACGAATTTAGCAAAACGAAGATAGAAAATTATCTTATTTTCGTTTTGAAGCTTACGAACTTAAGCTATCTTCGTTCAGTTGGAGGAATACCTAGTTTCGACGCGATTGAGGAAAACGAAGATAGAAAACGAACTTAGCAAAACGAAGATAGAAAATTATCTTATTTTCGTTTTGAAGCTTACGAACTTAAGCTATCTTCGTTCAGTTGGAGGAATACCTAGTTTCGACGCGATTGAGGAAAACGAAGATAGAAAACGAACTTAGCAAAACGAAGATAGAAAACGAATTTAGCAAAACGAAGATAAAAAATTATCTTATTTTCGTTTTGAAGCTTACGAACTTAAGCTATCTTCGTTCAGTTTTTCACCTTACGAAGTTAAGCTATCTTCGTTCAGAACCTCACCTTAAGAACTTAAGCTATCTTCGTTTCAACCCTCATTTTCGTTTAAACATTAACTTTCCAATATCTTTGTTCTACCCAGCTTGCATGGGATCATGAGTTCAAAAGAGAGATCGACTAACTCCGGGGGTAATCCGCCTGGTCTTGCTTCAAAGATTAAGAATATTGATGGGAAAGTGAGACCACCTGTGAGGTCAATCCTGAAAAACCCTAATAAGGGTTCTAATGAGAAGAAAGCTGCTGAAGCTCGAAAAGCTGAATTAAAAGACCCAACAGGTGATAGTTCAAATGTTAATTCTGAGACATCTGCATCAAATCCCAAGGTAGAAGAATATGGTAACCCTTTGTATGATGCGGAGGGGAAAGCTGAGGGTCCAAAAAACAATTCTACCAGTTCTAATACTAATAATGTGGAACGTGGTGAAGATGGGGAAGTGGATGGTAGCATGGATGATAATTCTGAATTTGTTAAACAGCATGTGAATGATGGGAATTTAGGTGGTGGTTCTAATACTACCAATGAAACTCCTAGTTTTTCCATGAATGGCGATGGTGTTGGTGATGGGATTCATCAATCTGTACCACCAGTTGCAAAGGTGGTGCAGCCTGATAAGGTGAACCAGTCTGATCCTCCGGTTGTTAATATCCCTTTTTCGTATGCAAAGGTGGTGCGATCTGATGTGAATAATAAACCAAAAGTTAATTTCTGTTCTTTGAGTGTGGAATTTAGTGTTGAAGGCATTGATTTGATTATTCCAAAAGAAGCTATTATGTCAGCAAATAGCAAATATGCTAATACTTTGGTTGGATATTTTCTTGGAAAAAGACTTGCTTTCCCCGTTGTTGAAAACTACATGAAGAATGCTTGGGCTAAATATGGGTTTCAGCGTCTTATGATGAATGCATCCGGTTTCTTTTTCTTCAAATTTGAGGAGAAATCTGGTATGGAGAAAGTGTTAGAACAAGGACCATGGTTAATTCGCTCAGTTCCTCTTTTCCTTAATATTTGGACTCCTGATTTTAGTATGTCCGACATTAAGAAGGTCCCGGTTTGGGTAAAGATGCATAATGTACCTTTGGTTATATTTAATGAAGATGGTCTAAGCATGCTTGCGACCAAGCTTGGAAGACCAATTGCTTTGGATGATTATACGAATTCCATGTGCATTAATGCATGGTGTATTATTAATGCTTTGATGTTATTAGCCTTTTTTATGTATTGTTCAGCTAGGTCGTTTGTGAGCGTTATTGTTTCACATACATATGGCATGTCATATGTATGAATTAGTTTGGTACTTTGCCAAGCTACTTGTAATAATCTTCTTTTGGGTGATTTATAAAAGCTTACCGGGGTTTAAATTCCCCTTTACCCAAAAAAAAGAATTGGATGCAGATAATGAGCTAAAATCTGAGTTGACTGTTGGAATTCCTAATATGGTTGGTGATGGTTTTTCGAAACACGTTATTAACATTGAGTACCAATGGAAACCTCCTCATTGTTCGACTTGCAAGGTGTTTAATCATGCAAGCGACCAATGCCCTAAATTGCCTAAAAAGGTCATACCAATTCCTAAAAAGGTTATATCAGAGGTGCACAGTGATGGTTTCCAGCTAGTTGGAAAAAAGAATGGTTCAAGGCAAGGATTTCCGGTCCAAAATCAGAAGAATAAGTTCGTATATCGGCCCGTGGTGAAACCAAAAACGAGTACTGATCAAGCAAGCACCTCTAAAGGGCAGATTCCAACCAAGAATTCGTTTTGGAGTCCTGGTAGATGAAGATGGACAAAAAGGAGATGACCGTTATCTGATTATGGGACTAAACAAAGTGTACCTGTACTTCGGGAAGCCACAGAAAGTGAAATGGCTGAAAAGGCAGCGAAATTAAAGGCAACGATGGATGCGGCATTTTCTGCTGATTCTGATAATGATGAAGTCGATGATGATTATGTGGAAAATATCTATGATGAATCTGATGATTTTATGGCTGCACATACGAAGCCTAATTCCACTTCTGAGGGGGCAAGCACTCCCGGTATGCACGGTTTTAATGGGTAGTATAGCTACATGGAATATTAGGGGTTTGAACCGACCCCTCAAACAGAAAGAGGTTCGGCAGGTGGTAAGTGAAAATAATCTTAATGTTTGTGCTATCTTGGAATCCCATGTACATATTTCTAGTCTTATGGATGTGTGCAAAAGGGTGTTTAAAACCTGGGATTGGTCTTCTAATGCTTCGTCCTGTAGTAAGGGTGGGGTGGAATTCTGAGGTTGTGGATGTTATGGTTTTGTCACATACGGATCAAGTCATACATATTCAGATTATATACAAGTTAGATCGAAAGGCTTTCTATTGTTCGTTTGTATATGCGGACAACTATTATGTTCATAGAAGATTATTATGGGATAATCTTTGTACACATCAGCATTTTATAAAAGGAAAACCGTGGGTGTTGTTGGGAGACTTTAACTCAGCGCTTAATTTGGAGGATAGCTTCTCTAGTTCTTCCAAAATTGATGTTGGTATGCGTGATTTTAAGGAGTGTATACAACAAATTGATGTAATGGATATTAATTCTTCCGGGTTCCATTTTACATGGACTCAAAAACCCAAGCATGGAACGGGAACATTGAAGAAAATTGATAGAATCATGGGAAACGTTCAGTTTTGTGATGAGTTTCAATCCGCTCATGCCATCTTTCAACCCTATAGAATCTCGGATCATACCCCATGTGTCTTGAAACTTCCTAATGTTACTAGGCAAAGACCCAAACCATTCAAATTTGCTAACTTCCAAGTTCATAAGAAGGATTTTGCTGAAATGGTTAAAACTCATTGGGATACTCCTTTTACTGGATGCAAGATGTACAGATTAGTGAAAAAGCTAAGACTTTTGAAACATCCGATCCGAAGTATGCTCTTTAGGCAAGGAAATCTGCATAATAAGGTTAAGGAGCTTCGTCTTGAGCTTGATAGCCTCCAAATAGCTATCGAGGCTGATCCCTCTGATAAAGAATTAAGAAACCAGGAGATTGCTGCACTTTATGATTTTAAAGAGGCGGTTCTTGATGAGGAACGCTTCTTAAAACAAAAAAGCCAAGATTGAATGGTTAGAGGTGGGTGACTCTAATACTTTGTACTTTCACAACTCTGTTAAAGCAAGATCTCACAGGAGCCGGATAGAGAAGATTCAAGACGTTAATGGAGTTGATCATGAAGGGGGTGGTGTGGCTACTGCGCTTGTAAAACATTATGAAGACTTCCTGGGAACTGAAGGGCCTCCATCTTGTTTTAATCCTAATGAAGTTTTCAGAAGAACTATTAGTAGGCAAAAAGCGGATTATATGGTTCGAGCGATCACTGATGCTGAATTAAAGAAGCTATGTTCTCAATTGATGAAAATAAAGCCTCGGGTCCTGATGGGTATACCTCGCTCTTCTTTATGAAGACTTGGGATATAACGGGAAAGGAGGTATGTCTTGCCATTCATGATTTCTTTAAGACTGGCAAAATTTTGAAAGAAATCAACCATACCTTCTTAGCATTGATTCCGAAAGTGTCCACTCCTAATAGAGTTATAGATTATCGCCCAATTTCTTGCTGCAATACAATATATAAATGCATTAGTAAAATTATTACTAATCGCATTAAGGATGGGTTGGACGATATTGTGGATATTAATCAATCCGCATTCATTCCTGGTAGGCTTATATCGGATAATATTCTTCTAACTCAAGAATTAATGCATAATTATCATCGTAAGATTGGCCCCCCACGATGTGCTGCTAAGGTTGACATTCAGAAAGCATATGATACTGTTAATTGGAGCTTCTTAAGAGCAACATTAATTGGTTTTGGATTCAATCCGACTATGGTACATTGGATCATGTCTTGTGTTACCAGTGTTTCTTTCTCTATCAGCTTGCATGGTAATATTCATGGTCTTTTCCAAGGAAGACGAGGCCTTAGACAGGGTGATCCCATGTCCCCATATCTCTTTACTATGGTTATGGAGGTGTTAACTCTGATGTTACACAAATCTGTGCAACATTCTCCGGGCTTCAGGTTTCATAATTTGTGTGGAGAACAACGAATTATTAACATTTGTTTTGCAGATGATCTCTTTCTCTTTGGCCGAGGTGATCTTGCTTCAGCCAAAGCTATTATGGACGGGCTTATGGAGTTTTCTAATGCCTCAGGACTTATGCCTAGTCTAGCTAAAAGCACGGCTTTCTTTTGTAATGTTCCTGATCGTATTAAGAGGGCTATTTTGGAGATCCTCCCATTTGAAGAAGGCTCTCTTCCGGTTCGTTATCTTGGTGTTCCACTTATTTCATCTAGACTTTTACACAAAGATTGCACAATTTTGGTTGAAAGGATGGAGGCTAGAATAAGTGATTGGAATAACAAGTCTCTTTCGTTTGCTGGCAGGTTACAATTAATTAATTCAGTTCTCTCTTCCATGCATATTTATTGGGCTTCAGTTTTCATTCTCCCTGCTAGTATCATTTCTGATTTGGAAAAGAAGATGCGGGCTTTTTTATGGACTCAAGGACCCATGAGCAAAGGTAAAGCTAAGGTGGCATGGAAGGATTGTTGCCTTCCTAAGTATGAGGGAGGAATAGGAATTAAAAGAATTTGTGATGTTAACAAAGCTCTTATGACTTCTCATGTATGGAGTATCTTGAATAATCGAAAGTCTCTTTGGGTTCAGTGGATTAATGTGCATAAACTCAAGGGAAGAAATTTCTGGGATGTCCCTTTGAAAGCTGGCTCAACATGGGGATGGCGTAAGCTTCTTCAATTGCGAGAAGTAATCCGACCACATATTAAGTATCTGATAGGGGATGGGTGTACTACTTCAGCTTGGTTTGATAATTGGGCTTATATTGGCCCTTTATGTAAGTTTATTACATATAGAGAGATGACTAGAGCGGGATTTCGTCTTGATGCAACTGTTAATGATGTTCTAACTAATGGACGCTGGAAATGGCCAATTGCCTGGTTTGATCTATTTCCAGTGCTTATAAATGTTACTCCTCCTGTTCTTCGTCCTGCTGTTTCTGATGTAATTACTTGGTATGATAATAATGGGAAGGAAACTGGTTTTTCAGCCTCTTCCACATGGGAAACCATCCGAGTTAGAAGACCAGTTGTTCCTTGGGTTGATCTTGTTTGGTTTGCACATAGTATTCCGAGGCACTCATTTCATGTCTGGCTTATTATGAGAGAAAAACTGAAGACTCATGATAAGATGAAGCAATGGGATGTTAGTGGTTCTACTAACTTAAATCTACTTTGTGTTCAGTTGTTGAAGCAAGATTTTATGGCTGTTGGAAGAGAAGTACATGAGTTGGTTAAGAAGCCAAGTATAAATGAAAAAGAACTTGGGGCTTCTATAAGTGTTGGTATTTTGGATAATCTGAAGTCTGAGCTAACTCAGAATCTAGTTACTCAGATTTCAGAATCCATTTCTGAGAAGGTTGGTGAGAAGGTTAGAGTGATGATTGCTGAACTGACCAAAGACACAAATGACAAAGTGGACAAGGCTGTGAATGAAGTAAAAGATTCAGTGTCCAAACTTGAAGGCTCAGTTCAGAACCAGTCAAAACAGTTAGAAGAAATTCTAACTCATCTCAAGAAGGAAAATATTGTTGCTCCTCCTGTTCCCTCATTCACTGAAGAAGATAGAAAGCAGTTGAAAGAGATAAAAGATAAAGAGTCGCTGAATCTGAACTCCAATTTCAGATTAAGATCTCAGTTTGCTCAGCTTTCTAGAGGAATTTCTGAATGTTTACAACAACAAAGTTGGGAACCACTGAAAGGCATGCAAATGGCCATTGAAGAATTCGCTAAGTTGCCTTCAGAGGTCCCCAAAGGGGGAAAAGGTGTGCCTATTGGTCTGCTTGCAAGTACACAAGAAATCATTGAAGCAACCAAGAAGCAAACTGAGGTGCCATCTGGTAGTGCCTCAGTTCAGGGGGAAACTGAATCTGAATCTGGTAAGAAAGATAAGGGCAAGGCCCCATTAGAGGAAGAACCAACAAAGAAAAGTTCTAAGGGTTCTGGGATTATTGTTGGTGAGAATGTGGATGAATTACTCACCTCTGGAACAAAAGCTAGAGAGTCTAACCTTCAAGTTGTCTATTGAAGACTTGAAGAGAAATAGAGAAAAGGAAATGGCAATTAAAAGGAAGGAAAATATTGTTGCTCCTCCTGTTCCCTCATTCACTGAAGAAGATAGAAAGCAGTTGAAAGAGATAAAAGATAAAGAGTCGCTGAATCTGAACTCCAATTTCAGATTAAGATCTCAGTTTGCTCAGCTTTCTAGAGGAATTTCTGAATGCTTACAACAACAAAGTTGGGAACCACTGAAAGGCATGCAAATGGCCATTGAAGAATTCGCTAAGTTGCCTTCAGAGGTCCCCAAAGGGGGAAAAGGTGTGCCTATTGGTCTGCTTGCAAGTACACAAGAAATCATTGAAGCAACCAAGAAGCAAACTGAGGTGCCATCTGGTAGTGCCT
Organism: Erigeron breviscapus; assembly: GCA_034093135.1. Lineage (NCBI taxonomy): Eukaryota > Viridiplantae > Streptophyta > Magnoliopsida > Asterales > Asteraceae > Erigeron > Erigeron breviscapus. Next base: position 187,689,300 of record CM067167.1, read on the forward strand.
CAGTTCAGGGGGAAACTGAATCTGAATCTGGTAAGAAAGATAAGGGCAAGGCCCCATTAGAGGAAGAACCAACAAAGAAAAGTTCTAAGGGTTCTGGGATTATTGTTGGTGAGAATGTGGATGAATTACTCACCTCTGGAACAAAAGCTAGAGAGTCTAACCTTCAAGTTGTCTATTGAAGACTTGAAGAGAAATAGAGAAAAGGAAATGGCAATTAAAAGGAAGGAAAATATTGTTGCTCCTCCTGTTCCCTCATTCACTGAAGAAGATAGAAAGCAGTTGAAAGAGATAAAAGATAAAGAGTCGCTGAATCTGAACTCCAATTTCAGATTAAGATCTCAGTTTGCTCAGCTTTCTAGAGGAATTTCTGAATGTTTACAACAACAAAGTTGGGAACCACTGAAAGGCATGCAAATGGCCATTGAAGAATTCGCTAAGTTGCCTTCAGAGGTCCCCAAAGGGGGAAAAGGTGTGCCTATTGGTCTGCTTGCAAGTACACAAGAAATCATTGAAGCAACCAAGAAGCAAACTGAGGTGCCATCTGGTAGTGCCTCAGTTCAGGGGGAAACTGAATCTGAATCTGGTAAGAAAGATAAGGGCAAGGCCCCATTAGAGGAAGAACCAACAAAGAAAAGTTCTAAGGGTTCTGGGATTATTGTTGGTGAGAATGTGGATGAGCATGGTTATTCCCCTTTACCCAAAAAAAAAAAAAAAAAAAAAAAAAAAAAAAAAAAAAAAAAAAAAAAAAAAAAAAAAAAAAAAAAAAAAAAAAAAAAAAAAAAAAAAAAAAAAAAAAAAAAAAAAAAAAAAAAAAAAAAAAAAAAAAAAAAAAAAAAAAAAAAAAAAAAAAAAAAAAAAAAAAAAAAAAAAAAAAAAAAAAAAAAAAAAAAAAAAAAAAAAAAAAAAAAAAAAAAAAAAAAAAAAAAAAAAAAAAAAAAAAAAAAAAAAAAAAAAAAAAAAAAAAAAAAAAAAAAAAAAAAAAAAAAAAAAAAAAAAAAAAAAAAAAAAAAAAAAAAAAAAAAAAAAAAAAAAAAAAAAAAAAAAAAAAAAAAAAAAAAAAAAAAAAAAAAAAAAAAAAAAAAAAAAAAAAAAAAAAAAAAAAAAAAAAAAAAAAAAAAAAAAAAAAAAAAAAAAAAAAAAAAAAAAAAAAAAAAAAAAAAAAAAAAAAAAAAAAAAAAAAAAAAAAAAAAAAAAAAAAAAAAAAAAAAAAAAAAAAAAAAAAAAAAAAAAAAAAAAAAAAAAAAAAAAAAAAAAAAAAAAAAAAAAAAAAAAAAAAAAAAAAAAAAAAAAAAAAAAAAAAAAAAAAAAAAAAAAAAAAAAAAAAAAAAAAAAAAAAAAAAAAAAAAAAAAAAAAAAAAAAAAAAAAAAAAAAAAAAAAAAAAAAAAAAAAAAAAAAAAAAAAAAAAAAAAAAAAAAAAAAAAAAAAAAAAAAAAAAAAAAAAAAAAAAAAAAAAAAAAAAAAAAAAAAAAAAAAAAAAAAAAAAAAAAAAAAAAAAAAAAAAAAAAAAAAAAAAAAAAAAAAAAAAAAAAAAAAAAAAAAAAAAAAAAAAAAAAAAAAAAAAAAAAAAAAAAAAAAAAAAAAAAAAAAAAAAAAAAAAAAAAAAAAAAAAAAAAAAAAAAAAAAAAAAAAAAAAAAAAAAAAAAAAAAAAAAAAAAAAAAAAAAAAAAAAAAAAAAAAAAAAAAAAAAAAAAAAAAAAAAAAAAAAAAAAAAAAAAAAAAAAAAAAAAAAAAAAAAAAAAAAAAAAAAAAAAAAAAAAAAAAAAAAAAAAAAAAAAAAAAAAAAAAAAAAAAAAAAAAAAAAAAAAAAAAAAAAAAAAAAAAAAAAAAAAAAAAAAAAAAAAAAAAAAAAAAAAAAAAAAAAAAAAAAAAAAAAAAAAAAAAAAAAAAAAAAAAAAAAAAAAAAAAAAAAAAAAAAAAAAAAAAAAAAAAAAAAAAAAAAAAAAAAAAAAAAAAAAAAAAAAAAAAAAAAAAAAAAAAAAAAAAAAAAAAAAAAAAAAAAAAAAAAAAAAAAAAAAAAAAAAAAAAAAAAAAAAAAAAAAAAAAAAAAAAAAAAAAAAAAAAAAAAAAAAAAAAAAAAAAAAAAAAAAAAAAAAAAAAAAAAAAAAAAAAAAAAAAAAAAAAAAAAAAAAAAAAAAAAAAAAAAAAAAAAAAAAAAAAAAAAAAAAAAAAAAAAAAAAAAAAAAAAAAAAAAAAAAAAAAAAAAAAAAAAAAAAAAAAAAAAAAAAAAAAAAAAAAAAAAAAAAAAAAAAAAAAAAAAAAAAAAAAAAAAAAAAAAAAAAAAAAAAAAAAAAAAAAAAAAAAAAAAAAAAAAAAAAAAAAAAAAAAAAAAAAAAAAAAAAAAAAAAAAAAAAAAAAAAAAAAAAAAAAAAAAAAAAAAAAAAAAAAAAAAAAAAAAAAAAAAAAAAAAAAAAAAAAAAAAAAAAAAAAAAAAAAAAAAAAAAAAAAAAAAAAAAAAAAAAAAAAAAAAAAAAAAAAAAAAAAAAAAAAAAAAAAAAAAAAAAAAAAAAAAAAAAAAAAAAAAAAAAAAAAAAAAAAAAAAAAAAAAAAAAAAAAAAAAAAAAAAAAAAAAAAAAAAAAAAAAAAAAAAAAAAAAAAAAAAAAAAAAAAAAAAAAAAAAAAAAAAAAAAAAAAAAAAAAAAAAAGGTGTGCCTATTGGTCTGCTTGCAAGTACACAAGAAATCATTGAAGCAACCAAGAAGCAAACTGAGGTGCCATCTGGTAGTGCCTCAGTTCAGGGGGAAACTGAATCTGAATCTGGTAAGAAAGATAAGGGCAAGGCCCCATTAGAGGAAGAACCAACAAAGAAAAGTTCTAAGGGTTCTGGGATTATTGTTGGTGAGAATGTGGATGAGCATGGTTATCCCCTGCACGATCTTGATGCTGATAGTAAGAAATTGGAGGCTTTGCAGAAGCAGGTCTCAAATCAATTCATTATGTGGAGGGAAAACAAAGAAAGAGAAAGGGAACAACATCTGAAGATGGGGACCCTTGATCATATAGATGCTGCAGCTCTTGGTTTATCACTGGAAAGATATTTGAAAATCAAAAATGATCCAAGAGTGCAGAAGTCTGTTGTTGATATGCTCGAGTATGAATGTGGGATGAATTACTCACCTCTGGAACAAAAGCTAGAGAGTCTAACCTTCAAGTTGTCTATTGAAGACTTGAAGAGAAATAGAGAAAAGGAAATGGCAATTAAAAGGAAGGAAATTCTGGCCGAAGTTCTGAAGGTTGAAAAAGAGTTGTTCAGACCAACCACAAAGCCCAAAGTAACTGGAACAAGGTCTGCAAGAAAGAATTCTCGTGATGTTGTCTTTACTTCCCTCAAACCATCTGATGATGCTGCTGAACTTGAAAGAAAACATGAGAAGGATCAGTATGATCATTACATGAATCATCGATCGCATCAGGCCAAAATCATTGATATAGAAGTTACAAAGGCTGATGGATTGAAGTTGTTTGATTTGATTGTAAAAAGAGAAGGTAGGGCAGCTGAAGAATATAATCAAGTTTCAGTTCACGAGTTTGGGATTTCAGAGCATAGGGAGATGATCCAGATTCTGAAGGGGAAGCCGAAATCTGTTTTGATTGGTGCATGGTTATCCAGAATACAACAAAAGATGCAAGCCAAAGTAGAGATTGAAAGCAGATTGTTTGGAAAGAAGGATCATTCTCCACTGAAAAGGAAACCTACTGAAGCACCTTCTGGTTCAAGGCCTGCCAAGAAGTAGTTCCTTTTTCAGTTTATCATGTACTTGTAATATATTTACATTTGTAACAAACATTTCAGTTTGTATATATATGTTGCAAATTGTAACCAATAAGTAGATGGTAAGTTTAAGTTAGAAAAACCACAAGTAAAATTCTGAGACATCAATGATCTATAAGATGTACTTAGAAAATTTTTACAACTTAAACAAAAACTTGCATTTCAGACTTACAAGCATGTATAGATAGAAGTCTGAGATGCATGCACTATTTCAGAACAAATAGGGGGAATTTGTTAGGTCGGAAATCGACCAAGTATAATTTGTTCAGAAATAGCTTGAAGTTCAGTGAAAACGTTTGTACAGAATTCTGAGCCGTCTCAGAATTACTTCACTGAAGCTTCACTTCAGTTCAGATCAAGATAAATCTGAAGCATTCATTCTGAAGTCAAAGACTGAAGTATGAAGAAGAGAATCATCTCAGAAGCGAGCAAAGAGTGATTCTACCAGATCGAAGACTGAAGCATCTCAGTGTAAAGTATTTACAACACTTTACACTGATTACGAGGAAGACTTTTTACTTTACATACCTTTACCCAGTTAATAGATTTATCTATTAATAAAAGGTACAAGGTAAAAGTATAGGTTTGGAACATAGTACTATAAGTCACATCAACTGACTTATATACTCTTCCTAGTACAAGCATGTAAGGAATTAGGTTTAATTCCTTAAATGCTCACAACCACTTTTATACGATCTTGTCCATGTCATCATGAACTTGGTCTATAAATATGAAGTCTTCTCACAACTTGCAAAGTGCTTGAAACTTTAGCATTGCAACTTGTGAGATATACTCTAAGTAAACTTACGAGTATTTCCAAGTTATTTAGATCACTTGTTTTTCGGGATTGTTTAGATACTTACACTTGGGTGTTTATCTTTGTTCCGCAACAATCCTTGTATTTGTTTATATATCAATAAATCAAATACATTAGAAAGAAAACAACGTGTCTCAATGCTACATACTTGATTATATATATATATATCTTTATATATTTATATATATTATAATATGATTATTATATAACTACTTGAATATATTGTGCAATTTAAATATATACTAGTAAAATAATTAAGCATTATAGGTATGTAAATTAGGGGGTATATTATACATATATATATATATATATATATATATATATATATATATATATATATATATATATATATATATATATATATATATATATATATATATATATATATATATATATATATATATATATATATATATATATATATATATATATATATATATATATATATATATATATATATATATATATATATATATATATATATATATATATATATATATATATATATATATATATATATATATATATATATATATATATATATATATATATATATATATATATATATATATATATATATATATATATATATATATATATATATATATATATATATATATATATATATATATATATATATATATATATATATATATATATATATATATATATATATATATATATATATATATATATATATATATATATATATATATATATATATATATATATATATATATATATATATATATATATATATATATATATATATATATATATATATATATATATATATATATATATATATATATATATATATATATATATATATATATATATATATATATATATATATATATATATATATATATATATATATATATATATATATATATATATATATATATATATATATATATATATATATATATATATATATATATATATATATATATATATATATATATATATATATATATATATATATATATATATATATATATATATATATATATATATATATATATATATATATATATATATATATATATATATATATATATATATATATATATATATATATATATATATATATATATATATATATATATATATATATATATATATATATATATATATATATATATATATATATATATATATATATATATATATATATATATATATATATATATATATATATATATATATATATATATATATATATATATATATATATATATATATATATATATATATATATATATATATATATATATATATATATATATATATATATATATATATATATATATATATATATATATATATATATATATATATATATATATATATATATATATATATATATATATATATATATATATATATATATATATATATATATATATATATATATATATATATATATATATATATATATATATATATATATATATATATATATATATATATATATATATATATATATATATATATATATATATATATATATATATATATATATATATATATATATATATATATATATATATATATATATATATATATATATATATATATATATATATATATATATATATATATATATATATATATATATATATATATATATATATATATATATATATATATATATATATATATATATATATATATATATATATATATATATATATATATATATATATATATATATATATATATATATATATATATATATATATATATATATATATATATATATATATATATATATATATATATATATATATATATATATATATATATATATATATATATATATATATATATATATATATATATATATATATATATATATATATATATATATATATATATATATATATATATATATATATATATATATATATATATATATATATATATATATATATATATATATATATATATATATATATATATATATATATATATATATATATATATATATATATATATATATATATATATATATATATATATATATATATATATATATATATATATATATATATATATATATATATATATATATATATATATATATATATATATATATATATATATATATATATATATATATATATATATATATATATATATATATATATATATATATATATATATATATATATATATATATATATATATATATATATATATATATATATATATATATATATATATATATATATATATATATATATATATATATATATATATATATATATATATATATATATATATATATATATATATATATATATATATATATATATATATATATATATATATATATATATATATATATATATATATATATATATATATATATATATATATATATATATAGATATATATATATATATATGAGGATAGATATATATAATTATGTTAAAGCTAGAAATTTCATTGTCCAAGCTGTGCCCAAAGACATTTACCATTCAATTAAAATGTGTTCAACTGCTAAGAAAATGTGGGGTACATTGACTATCATGTTTGAGGGATGCTCTACTTCCATGGCATCCACCATAACCACCTTAACCAGGAAGTATGAGAGGTTCTTCTCATTGAGGAATGAATCTTTGACTGATACTCATACCCGCTTTAATGCATTGGTCAATGATTTAGCTGCAGTAGGAATTGTTGACAAAAATGATGTTTTAAAGAGTAAATTTCTTGACTCTTTACCACCTAAATGGAACAACTATATTTCTTCTATTAAGCTGAGTTCTATTTATCAGGAACTAGATCTCCCTAGACTTTTTGGTTTACTCCATAACCAAGAATGTTCAGAGGCTGAAAAGTTGATTGCTATGGGTGATTCTTATAGTCAGCCTGGTACTGCACTTGTTGCATCCATGACTGAACATCCTAGTTCAATAAGTAATGAGATTCTTTGTACCAATGATGCAGTGAATGTGATTTCTAATTCTAACCCTGTTTGTTCTGAATCTGAGTATGAAGAATATGATGGTGATGGTTTGGCTAATGAGCCATGTTAGTTGAAAGGATCAGGAGAAGATCTTTTAGCAGGTTCAAAGGTAAAGGAAATGCTGTCCAAACTGAAAAGACCAAGAAGCCATTTGACATGTCCAAAGTCACATGTTACAAGTGTGGCAAGTCTGGCCACATGGCAAATGACTGCAAATCTTAAGGGTCATCTCAAACTGAGCTATCCAAAGGTGGAAAGAGTGAAAAATACTCAAAACTCAAAACCAAGTACAAAGCCTTGAAGGCACAAGTGGCTGAGCTGAGTAAGAAGGTGGAAAAGAATGAGAAAAGTCTGGTAGCCAAGGACTGGGCTGAGAGTGCTACATCATCTGATGATGAATTCGTTGAAGATGCCAAATGTTTCATGGCAAAAGAAACAACTCAAAAGTTTGCTGAAGATCTTGTTAAAATACAACAGCAATCTGAGTCAGCTCAACAACATCTACCAGTCAGACTCCTCCACCTGAGGTAATTTCCTTTGCTAATCTGTCTGATAATGAAAAACTGTCAAGACTAAATAGATTGGGTGATGAGATTCTTTTACAAAAACACTATAATCAAGAATTTAAGAAGCAAATTTCTGCATTAAAACTTGAGGTCGGTTCTAAAGACAACACTATTGAAAAACTCAAATCTGAAGTTAAGGCACAACAACATTTAAACTCTATTCTTATTCAAGAAGCCAAAACTGCAGAAGAAAAGTTGTTGAAAGTGAAACACATAACTGAATCATGGTGTATCTGCTCTAAAAGAATTGCAAAGTGTGTAAATGTCCAAATACCTCATCAAATCCAAGCTACTTTTGATAGTGACTATGACAGAGCCATAGCCATTAGTGAGGTATGTGCCATGGAGCCATGCTATCAGCCTCACTCTCCTCCTAAAGTCCAGACCAAAGGCAAAAAGTCTAAACCAATTAAGTTGGTACAAAAATCTGGTATTGGGTTTAATGATCCTGAAACCATGAGTCAGACCATTGCTGAAGCTATGTCTGAGGCTGATAAGGTTATTGACTTAAAACCTGAAGAAAGTCTTGATCTGTCTAAGTTAACCATTACTCAGTCTGAGTCAGATTCTAAGTCTAAAACAAAAAATGGTACCTCAAAGAAAAATAAAAGAAAGGTTAGAGATCATAGTGTTCCTAAAGAGAGGCAAAGATTTCAAAGAAAGAGAAAACTGGTTCTCAGAAATTAGTGTCACAAGCCAAACCTATGTCTGGTCCAAAAGAAACCAAGTCTGACTCTGATAAAATGATTTCAAAACTGGTTGAGTCTAGAACTGGTGTGATTTCAAATGAAGTTAATTTTCTTAAAACTGTTTTTGAACCTTAAACTGTTGATCAAAGAAAATTAAGAGCTAAATGCAAAAAATCTGAAATAGGCAAGGTTTTGCTAAAAAGGAAACTCTAGATGTTGCTAGGAAGAACTTCAAATCTGGTAAAGGTCAGATCAAGCAACAATGGGTGTCCATATCTGATAAGAGTTTATGTTTTGTTTCCCAATCTGAGTCAGACCAGATGGTCAGCTCTGGTGAACCCATCTTTGGATGGGTTCCCAAAAAGAACTAATCTCTTATTAAACATGCAGGGCGATCACAATGCATATACCTCGTACTTGGATAGTGGGTGCTCCAAGCATATGACCGGATGTAAGTCCAGGCTCTGTAGCTTTAGGATTCGCGCTGGTCCTAATGTTACATTTGGAGATGATTCTCAAGGTAAAACTGAAGGGTTTGGTATTCTTTCCAATGGTTCCCTTACTTTCAGAAGGGTCTCTTATGTGAATGGTTTGAAGCACAATCTGATCAATGTGAGTCAGATATGCGATGCTGGTTATGAAGTGAGATTCCGAGCTGATAAGGGAATTGTTCTTGATTTAGAAGGAAATAATGTGCTTGAAGCAAGAAGGGATGATTCATTGTATTCCTTTGACATGAGAATGCCAACTGTGACAAGAGATGTCTGTTTCATGTAAAAAACACAAGATGAGCTAAATTGGTTGTGGCATAAAAGATTATCTGGTCCAAAAGAAACCAAGATGAGAATGCCTTAGACATGAGAATGGCAACTGTGACAAGAGATGTCAGTTTCATGTCAAAAACACAAGATGAGCCAAACCCGTGTCTGGTCCAAAAGAAACCAATTCCAACTCTGATAAAATGATTTCAAAACTGGTTGAGTCTAGAACTGGTGTGATTTCAAATGAAGTTAATTTTCTTAAAACTGTTTTTGAACCTTAAACTGTTGATCAAAGAAAATTAAGAGCTAAATGCAAAAAATCTGAAATAGGCAAGGTTTTGCTAAAAAGGAAACTCTAGATGTTGCTAGGAAGAACTTCAAATCTGGTAAAGGTCAGATCAAGCAATAATGGGTGTCCATATCTGATAAGAATTTATGTTCTGTTTTCCAATCTGAGTCAGATCAGATGGTCAGCTCTGGTGAACACATCTTTGGATGGGCTCCCGTGTAGGGATGAACAATTGTTATTTTAAAACGATTGTACTAGTTGCATTTGTAATCTTGTTTTAAATTGTATGATTCTTGGTGATTGTATTCTTATTTCTTGGTTCACTTGTAACCATTGATTTCATCTAGATTGGTTGTTATATGTAATATCCATGTCATGTTGTGCTTTTCTCGACACCCCATGATTCCGCCTTGTTGAGGTGATACACTAGGGGTGTGGAGGGTGACCCGCTAGTATCACCTAAATACAAACACCACTAGTACGTTGGATGTAAGAGTTAGATTCAGACCATACTTTAATAATATATACTATTAGGCATATTTGATGTAAACTTAGACTTAATGGATACATTGAGCAAATGATTTTGTTGTGAACCATGCTTTCTTCTTAGGGTGGGGATTCCCTCAAGTTATTTCCCCAACTTGAGTCAAGTTAGGGAAATCTTGACCCTTGAATGAAAATCAAGGGCCAAGATTCAAAGATGATCTTTGAATCTTGGACCTTGATTTTCATCTAAGGGTTAAGATTAGTCATGTTAGGGTAACTTGAGGGAATCTTCTCCCATCTTCTTAACCCATGCTATCTTGTTACCTTGAAATCTTGCATTAATTATGGGTTATCGACTTATCGTGTTAATTAGACACTTCACAGTTTTCATTGAGACATTTTTTTTGTTACTTTGTTAACACGTATCCATGTGGTGCTTAACTGTGTGGGTCTTACTGGCATGGTATATATATGTGGGACATTTGTGTGGAGTTTTTATGTGGAACTTATGATAGCCGTGTGTATCATCTTGGCTAGTGCGTCATTAGTTAACTTGAGCTTGTATCGTTGGTGCCTTGTGATTTTGGTGTAACTTTTAGATCCGTACGTATGGGTTTGTATTTGTGAGTGTGGATTGATAAATGTGGATATGCGGGTAAGCAGGATCATGAGTCATGTGTAGGGCTGTAAATGAACCGAACGAACACGAACGGGACCTTGTTCATATTCGTTCGTTTAACATAACGAACGGTTCAGAAACAGATAAACGAACATAATGTTGTGTTCACGAACGGAATAAACAAACATAATGACTTGTTCATGTTCGTTCGTTTGTGTTCATGAACACTAATAGACGAACACAAACAAACAAAATATTTATAAAATAAGTATTTATATTTAAACTTTTTCTTAAAATACAGATAACTAGGATATATATATATATTATATGATATAAAAAAATATTTATATTTAAACTATTTTTTAAAGTATAGTAAATTAGGTACTAATATATGTAAACGAACATAGACGAACAAATGTCCATGAACATAAACGAACTTCATGAACGACGGTTCACGAACATAAATGAACGAACGTTCATGAACAGATTATCGAACGTACATAAAACATAAATGAACGAACGAGAGCTTTGTTCACGTTCGTTCATTTAACTAAACGTACAGATTTTTGTGTTCATGTTCGTTCATTTAACTAAACGAACGAACACGAACGAACTTCCCACCGAATGGTTTCATGAACTGTTCGTGAATTGTTCCGTTCGTTTACAGCCCTAGTCATGTGTGGACCATCTCGAGCGATAAGTATGTAAGTATATATGTATATATATGTACTATGTATTGAAAGTCACAACTCAACTTGAATTTATGTGATCCTACGAACTCACCAACCTAGTGTCGACTTTGTAAGTGTTTCTTCAAGGATATACAAGAATCGCTTGTAAGCTAAGAGTTTGTGATTATTATAAATGGACTTAAGTATCGCTTGGTTGCATTGTAGAACTTTAAACTCGGTCACGATGCGTGAGAATGTTTTCCCTTTGCATGAGATTTATTTGTTGTATCTTGACTTGTATTTGACAAATTATAGCTTTATATGAATATCATGTAGTTTTTCTGTATAATAACCATTTGTAAACTTATTTCAATTGTATCTTACATTTCCGTTATTGGTAGGATATTACAATCTTTCAACAATCTTACTTAATCATACTTCAAATATGACATCGAATATGCAAAAACGGTCAACGTTCACCCGCCATTCTAATATATTAATATATTGAAAATTTCACCTTCAAAACTTTTTTTATTATTAACAAAATATAATGATATCCTCTGATGTAACAATTACTAAACTTATTCATGTGGAATATATTTAACCCTTACCTTAGCAAGATTTGGATATTTCAGTGTAAGTTTTCATTTGAGCCATTTCAAACTAGAATTTTGGCTTGATATTATTTTTTATTGCACTCCCAATAAAGAAAATGATTAAAAGAAGCATTATTAAGGTTAGGTGCACTCCATGTCTTTTTGTCTTTGCAGTTGCTATAGCCAGCCGCCCATTGGTTGTATTTTCTTAGCCTAATAAAATATTTTTTTATATTCGATATTATCACATATATTTTCATATTTTACATTTTCTAACTACTAATATTATTTGTTCGGAGTTGGTTTTTTCAACTTGTTTTTGAAAGGCCGAAGATTTTATTAACTAAATTGACTTCTCTTTTATATTGTATAAATTGTTTCTTGACACTTCTCCAAATTTTTGAATCCATCCGATACATAACTATACAAAAACTTTTAGAAATATAATGATATCCTCTGATGTAACAATTACTAAACTTATTCATGTGGAATATATTTAACCCTTACCTTAGCAAGATTTGGATATTTCAGTGTAAGTTTTCATTTGAGCCATTTCAAACTAGAATTTTGGCTTGATATTATTTTTTATTGCACTCCCAATAAAGAAAATGATTAAAAGAAGCATTATTAAGGTTAGGTGCACTCCATGTCTTTTTGTCTTTGCAGTTGCTATAGCCAGCCGCCCATTGGTTGTATTTTCTTAGCCTAATAAAATATTTTTTTATATTCGATATTATCACATATATTTTCATATTTTACATTTTCTAACTACTAATATTATTTGTTCGGAGTTGGTTTTTTCAACTTGTTTTTGAAAGGCCGAAGATTTTATTAACTAAATTGACTGCTCTTTTATATTGTATAAATTTGTTTCTTGACACTTCTCCAAATTTTTGAATCCATCCGATACATAACTATAAATATTATTTGTTCGGAGTTGGTTTTTTCAACTTGTTTTTGAAAGGCCGAAGATTTTATTAACTAAATTGACTGCTAGCTAATAATTAATCAGTCACGAAAATATCCATGTTGTTTCTTGACATGGCACGAAAATATCTAAAGTTAAGACTCGAGACCTTCTAAAAGATAAAATTCCTACCTCTCTTTTATATTGTATAAATTGTTTCTTGACACTTCTCCAAATTTTTGAATCCATCCGATACATAACTATACAAAAACTTTTAGAAATTAGGATAAGACTTCCCGTTAACTTTACAATATTGATGGCTAGATTAACAAAGGTGTATTCGAATTATAAAAATAAGTACTGCTTCTGCTCTTTGAACAATACAAAAATAACACAAAAAATACAACAAATTAGTAAAAAGTTTACGAAATCCAAAAAAATTACGTTTACACTATTTGTAAAACAAATTATTAAAACTACTGCTAAATAATTTAAATTAAAAGTTAAAATTGAAAAAAGCAAGATGTATCACCAATCAAAATGTTTAAGAAAAACAAAAGATACAAAAGATATTAAAGGAATTATTATAAAGAAAAGTTAAAAACTTAAATAAAAAGTTTTTCACTTAAAGCTATTGTTATTAGAAAAAAAGAAAAAAAAAAGATGAATGAAAACCAACAAGCACCTCTAATATATATATATATATATATACACACACACACTCATACATGTATATTAGATGCATGTCAGCGCGATACGACGTGATGTTGGTAGCGTCATTGGTGGCGGAAGAAACTGCGGCGACGGCGGTGTAGTTAATTTAAGACTGGAGAGTTTTGTATTGTAAATACTTTTATTAAGTATATTAAAGATAAATTAGAAGGAAATTTTAACTTAATAAATAGTGAAATATAGTATTTGTATTTCTACTCTCGTTTATGGTTTTTAGTGCTTTGCCAGATACCTTGTTATTTAATATATATTGCCGTTCTAAAAAAATAAACAAATAAATAATAAGATAATATAAAATAAGAAAACTTTTTGTTTTTTAAGGGTGGGGTGGGGCTATTTATCAAGGAATATAGATTTAGAGAAGTAATATTACTGTCACTTATGATTTATTTATCACAACTATATATTATTATTTTGTAAAATTAATTATAAAATTTATACGTTATTTTTTTTGGGTAAAGGGGAATTTAAACCCCGGTAAGCTTTTATAAATCACCCAAAAGAAGATTATTACAAGTAGCTTGGCAAAGTACCAAACTAATTCATACATATGACATGCCATATGTATGTGAAACAATAACGTCACAAACGACCTAGCTGAACAATACATAAAAAAGGCTAATAACATCAAAAGCATTAATAATACACCTCTAATATGTAAGTAACCAATATCAAACATCAACCTCTATCATTCTACCAAATCGAAACCAAATCTCAAACATGCACATCACAGTGAAGAGCTCAAAATGGCTAACCAAATGGAGACTCCTACCCTTAGATAAATCCAAAGGCCTGTCAGAGGGACACATTTAGAAGACTGGTTGACTTCATCCGGACAGTAGACACAATAACATCACGCAATTGAGCAACCGATCTTTCTTTAGGAGAAAATAATCTGGAGTTTCTCTCTTGCCATAAGTAATAAGCCGAAGCAGCAATCAAAAGCTTAGCAATAACCGTCTTGGCAAGATTAGGCTTTGATGTCAACAATAGCATTGAAGTGATATCAGTCCATCAGTTTGGAACCGCATGAAATCCCATTAAGGGGCGAACCAAATTCCAAATCTGCAATGAGTAATTACATTCAAAAAATAAATGTTGATGCGAATCAGGTCCACGCTTGCAGAGGGAACAACAAAGTAGATTTAAGTTAGTAGAACCACTAACATCCCATTGCTTCATCTTATCATGAGTCTTCAGTTTTTCTCTCATAATAAGCCAGACATGAAATGAGTGCCTCGGAATACTATGTGCAAACCAAACAAGATCAACCCAAGGAACAACTGGTCTTCTAACTCGGATGGTTTCCCATGTGGAAGAGGCTGAAAAACCAGTTTCCTTCCCATTATTATCATACCAAGTAATTACATCAGAAACAGCAGGACGAAGAACAGGAGGAGTAACATTTATAAGCACTGGAAATAGATCAAACCAGGCAATTGGCCATTTCCAGCGTCCATTAGTTAGAACATCATTAACAGTTGCATCAAGACGAAATCCCGCTCTAGTCATCTCTCTATATGTAATAAACTTACATAAAGGGCCAATAGAAGCCCAATTATCAAACCAAACTGAAGTAGTACACCCATCCCCTATCAGATACTTAATATGTGGTCGGATTACTTCTCGCAATTGAAGAAGCTTACACCATCCCCATGTTGAGCCAGCTTTCAAAGGGACATCCCAGAAATTTCTTCCCTTGAGTTTATGCACATTAATCCACTGTACCCAAAGAGACTTTCGATTATTCAAGATACTCCATACATGAGAAGTCATAAGAGCTTTGTTAACATCACAAATTATTTTAATTCCAATTCCTCCCTCATACTTAGGAAGGCAACAATCCTTCCATGCCACCTTAGCTTTACCTTTGCTCATGGGTCCTTGAGTCCATAAAAAAGCCGCATCTTCTTTTCCAAATCAGAAATGATACTAGCAGGGAGAATGAAAACTGAAGCCCAATAAATATGCATGGAAGAGAGAACTGAATTAATTAATTGTAACCTGCCAGCAAACGAAAGAGACTTGTTCTTCCAATCACTTATTCTAGCCTCCATCCTTTCAACCAAAATTGTGCAATCTTTGTGTAAAAGTCTAGATGAAATAAGTGGAACACCAAGATAACGAACCGGAAGAGAGCCTTCTTCAAATGGGAGGATCTCCAAAATAGCCCTCTTAATACGATCAGGAACATTACAAAAGAAAGCCGTGCTTTTAGCTAGACTAGGCATAAGTCCTGAGGCATTAGAAAACTTCATAAGCCCGTCCATAATAGCTTTGGCTGAAGCAAGATCACCTCGGCCAAAGAGAAAGAGATCATCTGCAAAACAAATGTTAATAATTCGTTGTTCTCCACACAAGTTATGAAACCTGAAGCCCGGAGAATGTTGCACAGATTTGTGTAACATCAGAGTTAACACCTCCATAACCATAGTAAAGAGATATGGGGACATGGGATCACCCTGTCTAAGGCCTCGTCTTCCTTGTAAAAGACCATGAATATTACCATGCAAGCTGATAGAGAAAGAAACACTGGTAACACAAGACATGATCCAATGTACCATAGTCGGATTGAATCCAAAACCAATTAATGTTGCTCTTAAGAAGCTCCAATTAACAGTATCATATGCTTTCTGAATGTCAACCTTAGCAGCACATCGTGGGGGGCCAATCTTACGATGATAATTATGCATTAATTCTTGAGTTAGAAGAATATTATCCGATATAAGCCTACCCGGAATGAATGCGGATTGATTAATATCCACAATATCGTCCAACCCATCCTTAATGCGATTAGTAATAATTTTACTAATGCATTTATATATTGTATTGCAGCAAGAAATTGGGCGATAATCTGTAACTCTATTAGGAGTGGACACTTTCGGAATCAATGCTAAGAAGGTATGGTTGATTTCTTTCAAAATTTTGCCAGTCTTAAAGAAATCATGAATGGCAAGACATACCTCCTTTCCCGTTATATCCCAAGTCTTCATAAAGAAGAGCGAGGTATACCCATCAGGACCCGGGGCTTTATTTTCATCTATTGAGAACATAGCTTCTTTAATTTCAGCATCAGTGATCGCTCGAACCATATAATCCGCTTTTTGCCTACTAATAGTTCTTCTGAAAACTTCATTAGGATTAAAACAAGATGGAGGCCCTTCAGTTCCCAGGAAGTCTTCATAATGTTTTACAAGCGCAGTAGCCACACCACCCCCTTCATGATCAACTCCATTAACGTCTTGAATCTTCTCTATCCGGCTCCTGTGAGATCTTGCTTTAACAGAGTTGTGAAAGTACAAAGTATTAGAGTCACCCACCTCTAACCATTCAATCTTGGATTTTTGTTTTAAGAAGCGTTCCTCATCAAGAACCGCCTCTTTAAAATCATAAAGTGCAGCAATCTCCTGGTTTCTTAATTCTTTATTAGAGGGATCAGCATCGATAGCTATTTGGAGGCTATCAAGCTCAAGACGAAGCTCTTAACCTTATTATGCAGATTTCCTTGCCTAAAGAGCATACTTCGGATCGGATGTTTCAAAAGTCTTAGCTTTTTCACTAATCTGTACATCTTGCATCCAGTAAAAGGAGTATCCCAATGAGTTTTAACCATTTCAGCAAAATCCTTCTTATGAACTAGGAAGTTAGCAAATTTGAATGGTTTGGGTCTTTGCCTAGTAACATTAGGAAGTTTCAAGACACATGGGGTATGATCCGAGATTCTATAGGGTTGAAAGATGGCATGAGCGGATTGAAACTCATCACAAAACTGAACGTTTCCCATGATTCTATCAATTTTCTTTAATGTTCCCGTTCCATGCTTGGGTTTTTGAGTCCATGTAAAATGGAACCCGGAAGAATTAATATCCATTACATCAATTTGTTGTATACACTCCTTAAAATCACGCATACCAACATCAATTTTGGAAGAACTAGAGAAGCTATCCTCCAAATTAAGCGCTGAGTTAAAGTCTCCCAACAACACCCACGGTTTTCCTTGTATAAAATGCTGATGTGTACAGAGATTATCCCATAATAATCTTCTATGAACATAATAGTTGTCCGCATATACAAACGAACAATAGAAAGCCTTTCGATCTAACTTGTATATAATCTGAATATGTATGACTTGATCCGTATGTGACAAAACCATAACATCCACAACCTCAGAATTCCACCCCAGAATAATCCTCGTACCCTTACTACAGGACGAAGCATTAGAAGACCAATCCCAGGTTTTAAACACCCTTTTGCACACATCCATAAGACTAGAAATATGTACATGGGATTCCAAGATAGCACAAACATTAAGATTATTTTCACTTACCACCTGCCGAACCTCTTTCTGTTTGAGGGGTCGGTTCAAACCCCTAATATTCCATGCAGCTATACTACCCATTAAAACCGTGCATACCGGGAGTGCTTGCCCCCTCAGAAGTGGAATTAGGCTTCGTATGTGCAGCCATAAAATCATCAGATTCATCATAGATATTTTCCACATAATCATCATCGACTTCATCATTATCAGAATCAGCAGAAAATGCCGCATCCATCGTTGCCTTTAATTTCGCAGCCTTTTCAGCCATTTCACTTTCTGTGGCTTCCCGAAGTACAGGTACACTTTGTTTAGTCCCATAATCAGATAACGGGTCATCTCCTTTTTGTCCATCTTCATCTACCAAGACTCCAAACGAATTCTTGGTTGGAATCTGCCCTTTAGAGGTGCTTGCTTGATCAGTACTCGTTTTTGGTTTCACCACGGGCCGATATACGAACTTATTCTTCTGATTTTGGACCGGAAATCCTTGCCTTGAACCATTCTTTTTGCCAACTAGCTGGAAACCATCACTGTGCACCTCTGATATAACCTTTTTAGGAATTTGTATGACCTTTTTAGGCAATTTAGGGCATTGGTCGCTTGCATGATTAAACACCTTGCAAGTCGAACAATGAGGAGGTTTCCATTGGTACTCAATGTTAATAACGTGTTTCGAAAAACCATCACCAACCATATTAGGAATTCCAACAGTCAACTCAGATTTTAGCTCATTATCTGCATCCAATTCAATAAGAGCCTGAGCATAACTACTACGACCCCATGCATTAATGCACATGGAATTCGTATAATCATCCAAAGCAATTGGTCTTCCAAGCTTGGTCGCAAGCATGCTTAGACCATCTTCATTAAATATAACCAAAGGTACATTATGCATCTTTACCCAAACCGGGACCTTCTTAATGTCGGACATACTAAAATCAGGAGTCCAAATATTAAGGAAAAGAGGAACTGAGCGAATTAACCATGGTCCTTGTTCTAACACTTTCTCCATACCAGATTTCTCCTCAAATTTGAAGAAAAAGAAACCGGATGCATTCATCATAAGACGCTGAAACCCATATTTAGCCCAAGCATTCTTCACGTAGTTTTCAACAACGGGGAAAGCAAGTCTTTTTCCAAGAAAATATCCAACCAAAGTATTAGCATATTTGCTATTTGCTGACATAATAGCTTCTTTTGGAATAATCAAATCAATGCCTTCAACACTAAATTCCACACTCAAAGAACGGAAATTAACTTTTGGTTTATTATTCACATCAGATCGCACCACCTTTGCATACGAAAAAGGGATATTAACAACCGGAGGATCAGACTGGTTCATCTTATCAGGCTGCACCACCTTTGCATTGATAAAAAATATACGTTATATAATACGTTATATAATACATACATACATTGATCAAAAATAATGATATAAATATCATCCTAACAAATATATGTCACCTAAAAGTCGACTTTGGTATTAATTACATTTACTAATCATTAAAATAATCATAAAGATGGAACTCACGAGTAACCACTTGTCCATTGGACCACGTGTCTTCAGATATTTGTGCCATATGAGTAGATGACAATGTAGTTGTTAAAACTTGTTGAAAAATCATTGCTATTACATCAAAGATATTTGGCAACAAATATGTATATATGATAGTCTTCGTTCTGTCTGATAAGTGGTTAATTTCAAAAAATATAACTTATAATTTTCCTTTTGGTATTTAATATTTTTATGACAAATTATAATATATTTTAGTATAAATTTATTTATAAAAATAAAACAATTATAAAATATTAAATTTTTAAATTTCTAAATATGTTTTGATTAAATTAAAAAGTTATTAATAAGATACAAAATGTAACAAAGTATAACATATTAACGTTAACAATAAATAAATAGAAAATATAATTATAATAAAGATGGTAAAAAAAAAGTTGTCTTTAGTGGCACCAGATGTAACATCCCAAACTTTTTATTTAATGGTTGACTAACGCCGTTAAGTCAACATAGTGTGTTGTTAAGTCTATTTTAGATTTAATGCTCGTATGTAGTTGATGTGCGTAACGTGTGAGGCTTGAAAGCCTAAATGTTTAAAGTAGTATAAATGTGTGTAAAATGTAGATAAATGCCTATGTAGTGGTATTTAATGAAGTAATTATGTTGTATATGGTCCATAGAGTAGTTTGTGACTAATAATGAAGGATTAGGAAGCTTAGGGACTAGTTTTGACATAGAGGCAAAGTCAAAAACGGGTTTAGGGAGTTAGGGGGGTGTCATTAGGTTGTCAATTGCAGAAAATTCATTCCCTAAACAAACCCTAGCAGCCCCATAGCATTCCTTCATCAATTGCAAGCCGAAAAGTCTTCCTACGTGTGATTCGGGTGTGTTTTGTCAAGTGTTTTGCAGCCCTAGTGTGATCTACGTGTATAGAAGGTAATATCTCATTGATTTTAGATCCTTTTAATTGTATAAGTCATTAGGGATCTTAATGGGGTTATGGGAGAATCGTTTAATGAAGATTAATGGTGGTTTTGATGGATTAAAGCCATATATGGTGTAATTAATGATTGAAATGCTTTGTAATGGTCTAAATATGAAGGATTATGGTGTATTGAATCTGTAATATAGACCTGTAGTCGTTTGGGGTCGAATTGGGGGTGGAATACGATTTTGTAAAAGTGCAGGTCGAAGGGGAGTTGCGGCGCAACTCAATTCCAGAAGAATAAGTTGCGGCGCAACATAATGTGTTGCGGCGCAACTGGAGGCTTGAGCTGCGGCGCAACTCTATGTTGCGGCGCAACTCATCAGTTTTCAGCAAAATTATAGTTTTGAACCGTAACTTCGTTTTGACACGTAGATTAGACCTGAATCTTAAGTGAGTCTTTAAAGTGTGTGGGTCTAGTTATTGGCCTTAATGGCGTGAGTATGTAGCTTGTCTAATAATTGTTTACTAATTATAGGTAGACGAGCATAGTTGCTTTACACAGTGACTAGTTATTGATTGTTGTGGACTACGCCGAGGTAAGATACACTACTTTTGTCACGTTGAGGGTTCCACAAGCAATGGTTTAAGTGAACCAAGATTCGACTTTGACCGTAGGATTTTGGACTTAAACCGATGTAGGATAAGTTAGGCTTATGCAGGTGTGCCTAGCTTTGAGATGAAGTATTATAGGACGGGTTGGGGAGTGAGTGAGAGTGTAAATTTAAGGCTTGAATATTATGTGTGATAATGTAGCTAAATGAAGCATGGCCTTGATAAATGTAGTCTCACTTTAACTCTTGCTAACCGTCGTCGTTGCCTTGTAGAGATAATGGCAAACACTAGAGCTAGTAGCCAGAGAGGAGGAGGAAATGGTGGTGGTGTTCCTCTTAATGGGAATGGGGCTGGAGATGGAGTTAACCAAAGGCCTCCGCGAAGGCCACTCCCGGGTGCACAGCCCACAAGGTCGGAAATTGATAGGGCAAACCCGGTGATTGAACAAGTTCCCAATCAAGCAGAATTACATGAAGAGTTGAGAGTTGGGTAGATGCATGCAGGAGAACTTAGCTACCCATAGACGATTATCTCTTTAGACATTTATTTACATTTCGTACTTGATGTCGAATTTATGTAGTATTGTTGAACGGTTGTTTTGTGTTGGGCAACCGTTGGGTTTTCATTTTAAACTATTTGATGGTATTGCATGTAACACCAAGTAAACGTAGAAACCGAACAGTTTTTATCGGTTTTGACTTTTAAAGTCTTTTCTTCCGCAATTTGACACCGTTAGGTGAAAGTTTTTGAAAACCCATATTTTTAAAAGACGGGTGTTACAAGTTGGTATCAAAGCAATGGTTTAAGTGAACCAAGATTCGACTTTGACCGTAGGATTTTGGACTTAAACCGATGTAGGATAAGTTAGGCTTATGCAGGTGTGCCTAGCTTTGAGATGAAGTATTATAGGACGGGTTGGGGAGTGAGTGAGAGTGTAAATTTAAGGCTTGAATATTATGTGTGATAATGTAGCTAAATGAAGCATGGCCTTGATAAATGTAGTCTCACTTTAACTCTTGCTAACCGTCGTCGTTGCCTTGTAGAGATAATGGCAAACACTAGAGCTAGTAGCCAGAGAGGAGGAGGAAATGGTGGTGGTGTTCCTCTTAATGGGAATGGGGCTGGAGATGGAGTTAACCAAAGGCCTCCGCGAAGGCCACTCCCGGGTGCACAGCCCACAAGGTCGGAAATTGATAGGGCAAACCCGGTGATTGAACAAGTTCCCAATCAAGCAGAATTACATGAAGAGTTGAGAACTATTCGAGCTCTTCTGATGAGAAATGAAGAAGAGTTAGCACAATTGAGGGCAGAAAGAGATGCTGAAAGGAATGGGAGTGAGCAAAGGGGTGAGCATTCAGATGGGAATTACTCTAATGATGCGTAAATCACGCGACAACGACAGCGGAAGACTATTTTTGGTATTTTCTGGATTTTATACGAAATGAACAATCAAACGAGACAATAAAGTAAAACGATAGATAAAAGAATCCACCACCAAGACTCGTAAAGGCTAAGCCACCGGAATCAAGGATAAAGGAAACACTCCGCTCCACCACTACAATCGATAAAGGTCTAGCCACCACGATTATAGATAAAGGAAACCGAAGATTTAAAGGACCTCACCACAATATTTGATAAAGAACAAGTCACCACAAATATTGATAAAGGGGTCACTCCTAACCACCAAGATCAAAGATCTATAAAGGTAAAAGAAGATTTGTGAGAAATAGAGGCTGCTCTATTAATTTTCATTCAACATCAACTACTTTACAATGAGAAATAAAGGCTGTATTTATAGCCATATACTCTTACCTAGGAATCAACGACAAAATAATAAAATAATACAAAAGCTGTCATGTGCAAGCCACTAATTATTTTGGACCAATAGGAAATAGACACATAAGGCTTCTAGAAACAATCCTCTTCAAGTGGCCCACCATACCGTTAGGAATGTTAATGCTTTTGCACGCTCCTCTTGGATCCACTAAAAAGCTGCCACGCATCCACTCCCACGTCCTTATTGACCCCACACAACCTTCAGTTAAAACAAACTTTATTATAGACAACTGGAGCACGTCATCTGGAGGACCTTCAGAGTTCATTTTCACTGGAACCCTTCAGATGCATCTGGAGCTCGTCAGATGCCACTGGTGATAATTCCCACTGGAGCAAGGTCACTACTGGAGACTGAGTTGTTTCAGTGAAAAGATGGTTAAAATGTGATACAGCTGGCAAAATTAACATTGCTTGTTCAGACTGCATGGTTCGCTCAGATTCCTTCTTCAGTTTAGTCAACTGCTTTTCTCCAGATTCCTCCAGTTCAGCTTCAGTCAAACTTGGTTCATTGAATCTGGACATTCCGCATCATTCTCCCCCTCTAAAAAGAGACTTGTCCTCAAGTCTTCGAGATACTCATCCTCCAGGTAGGGCATCAGATCACCAACATTGAATGTACTAGAGACTGACATATCTCCAGGAAGTTCAACTTTGTAAGCATTTTCTCCATATCTCTCCAGAATCTTGAATGGACCGTCAGCTCTGGGCATCAGTTTGTTGTATTACAAGCAACAAAATGAGCCATTTTTGAGAATCTATCAACAACCACCATTATAGAATCTTTTCCCCTCTGGGTTCTGGGCAGTGCAACAATAAAGTCCATACTGAGATCTTCCCAAGGTTGGTTTGGAACTGGAAGAGGAGTGTACAAACCTTTGTGAAAAGTTGTCTTTGCCTGGTGACAAGTTGGACAGCGATTGATAATACTCTGGACGTCCTTCAGTAGACTTGGCCAGTAGAAGTGTTCAGTTAGAATCTCTCCAGTTTTGTTGATTCCAAAATGTCCAGCTAGTCCTCCTCCATGTGCTTCCCTTATTAATAAATCTCTTATTGAAGGCAAACTCAGCGTGAGCAAGCTTCAGATCCCAATCCTTCAGCGTCTTCTTCACCAGTGTTCTCAATAACATACCAATTGTTCTGTTCGTGACTTCAGTCTGTCCATCAGTCTGGGGATGGTGAGACGTACTGAACAACAATCTGGTACCCATCAGTCTCCATAGAGTCTTCCAGAAATAGCTTAAAAACTTCACATCTCGATCAGAAACAATGGATTTAGGAATTCCATGTAATCTGACAATCTCTTTAAAGAACAAATTCGCTACAGCTGAAGCATCATTTGTTGTATTACAAGCAACAAAATGAGCCATTTTTGAGAATCTATCAACAACCACCATTATAGAATCTTTTCCCCTCTGGGTTCTGGGCAGTGCAACAATAAAGTCCATACTGAGATCTTCCCAAGGTTGGTTTGGAACTGGAAGAGGAGTGTACAAACCTTTGTGAAAAGTTGTCTTTGCCTGGTGACAAGTTGGACAGCGATTGATAATACTCTGGACGTCCTTCAGTAGACTTGGCCAGTAGAAGTGTTCAGTTAGAATCTCTCCAGTTTTGTTGATTCCAAAATGTCCAGCTAGTCCTCCTCCATGTGCTTCCCTTATTAATAAATCTCTTATTGAACCCCTGGGAATGCACAACTTACCATTCTTGAATAAGAAACCATCTTGAACAGTGAATGGTCCTTTCAGATTAGCTTCAGTAACTTTCTCAGAAAAATCTGGATCAGCAGCATATAACTCCTTTATAAAAGAAAATCCAAGCACTCTTGCTTCCAGAACTGATAATAAAGAATATCTTCGTGATAGTGCATCAGCAACAACATTGCAAACTCCAGCCTTGTGCTTTGAAACGAATGAATAAGATTGCAAAAATTCCACCCATTTTGCATGCCTGGCATTAAGCTTATGTTGACCATTAATGAACTTCAGTGCTTCATGATCAGAAAACAATACGAACTGTTTTGGCTTCAGATAATGTGACCAGTGAGTGATAGCACGAATAATTGCATAGAATTCTTTGTCATAAGTACTATACTTCAGTTTAGATCCATTCAGTTTCTCACTGAAGTATGCAACTGGACGACCACTTTGCACCAGTACTGCACCAATACCAACTCCACTAGCATCACATTCAAGTTCAAATAGCATATCAAAATCTGGTAAGGATAGAACTGGAGCTGAACTGAGCTTCCCCTTCAGTGCTTCGAACGCCAGTTGAGCTGAACTTGGCCAGTTGAACACACCTTTCTTTAGGCAATCAGTGATAGGAGCCACAACTGTAGAAAAGTTCTTTATGAACCTTCGATAGAATGATGCAGTCCATGAAAACTTCTAACTTCAGTGATGGTTGTAGGAACTGGCCACGATCTGATGGCTTCTACCTTCGATGGATCCATTGAAATCCCATTTTTCGACACAACATACCCCAGAAATATCACACTATCCACCATAAAATCACATTTCTCCATTTTTCCATACAACTGGTGTCTTCTTAGCAGTTCAAATACTTTCTTCAGATGACCAACATGTTCAGCTTCAGATTTAGAGTACACCAGAATATCATCAAAGTAAACAACAACAAACTGACCTATAAGTGGCCTCAGAACTTCATTCATTAGCCTCATGAATGTACTGGGGGCATTTGACAAGCCGAAAGGCATCACTAACCATTCATATAAGCCTCCTTTGATTTTGAATGCAGTTTTCCACTCGTCTCCATCCTTCATTCTTATCTGGTGATAACCACTTCTGAGATCAATTTTTGAAAACACTCTGGAGCCATGTAACTCATCAAGCATATCATCCAATCTGGGAATAGGATATCTATACTTAATAGTTATATTGTTGATGGCTCTACTGTCAACACACATTCTCATCGTTCCATCTTTCTTTGGGACCAGTAGAGCAGGAACTGAACAAGGACTCATGCTTGCTCTGACATAACCCTTTTCGACCAGTTCATCTAGTGTCTTTGCAATTCTTTGGCTTCATTAGGAGAACAACGATAAGCTGCTTTGTTTGGAAGAACTGAGCCTGGAACCAAGTCAATCTGGTGCTCAATACCTCTAACTGGAGGTAAACCTTCAGGTAAATCTTCAGGAAAGACATCTCTGAACTCCTTCAGTAACGACTTCAGTAAACTGGGGACTTCAGTGGACTTCTTCTCTTCAGACTTTTCAACGACCAGTAGCATTAGAACTGGAGAGCCTTCAGTTAACTCTTCCTCAACTTCAGATTGAGATAAAAACAAAGGCTTACTGGGCTGATCTTTCTTGACTTTCATCAGTTCGGTGGGCTTCAAAGAAGTCAAGGTGACCTTCTTTCCACTTACATTTAGAGAATATGAGTTCATACGACCATCATGATGAACATAATTATCAAATAACCATGGTCGACCCAACAAATGTGACAGGCATCCATGGGAACAACATCACATATAATTTTATCTTGGTAAACTAACCCAATTGAAAAGGGAATAGTGACTTGTCGATTTACCTTTACTTCAGAACCTTCGCTTAACCATTGCAACTTGTAAGGTCTGGGATGCTTCACTGTTGGTAGTTCCAGTTTCTCTACCATGTAAGTCGAAGCAGCATTTGCACAACTGCCACCATCGATGATCAGATCACATACCTTGCCTTTCACTGTGCATCTGGAGTGGAAAATATTCTCTCTCTGAGCAGTATCAGCTGTAACTTCATCAGTATGCATCACTCTCCTGACAACCAACATCTCTCCCACATCTGCACCAACATAAGATTCTTCATCTTCTTCTTCATCGTACACTGGCTCACCTTCTTCAGTGTCGACATCTGGTAAACATTCAATTTCTCTTGCAGTCAATGCTCTTTGATTAGGACACTGGGCCTGGAAGTGACCAAAGCCATGACACTTGAAACATTTTCTTCCAACTGGTTCTTTAGAAGCTCCAGTTTCTTTTTCTTTCCCTTTAGAGGATTTCTGAGCAGCTTCAGTAAATCTGGCAACTGGTTGACTGGTAACTGGTTGACTTGCACTGGCAGGAACCTTACTGAATGACTTGTACGGAACCTTCTTCTTCAGTTGTCTCTCAATCTGGATAGCCATCTTGCATGCACCTTCATACGTCCAGATAGGCTGCAACTCAATCTTCTCAGTAATGGCAGCGTTCAGACCACCAAGAAATCTGGCTATAGTGTGCTCTTCAGTTTCATTCACACCAGTTCTGGTCTTCAGATGCTCAAACTCTCTAATGTATTCTACAACCTCCTTAACTCCTTGTTTCAGATTGTTCATCAGTAAGTACTGGTCTTGCTTGTACGACTGGGGAACAAATCTCTTTTGCATAACCTCCTTCAGTTTGGACCAGGTCTTGATTTTGCTTTTGCCTTTATATTCCCTTTCAGACTTCATGTTATCATACCAGGATGAAGCATATTTCTTCAGTTTAATAATGGCAACTTTGAAGCTTTTTCTATCATCATAACCTTTTATCTCCATAATCCTGTCCATCACCTGGACCCATTCAAAATACTCTTCTGGGTTAGAAGACCCATTAAAATCTGGTGGATCTATCTTAATATCCCTAGTATCATCACCCTTATGCCTCCTACGCCTTTCTCTTGGACGTGGTTCATCAGAATCACTAGAGTGTCTAGGATTACTATCAGATCTCTCACTACCACCTTGAGATTCAGTATCTCTTTCACTTGGAACAACATTTTCTCGATTAAACCTTAAACCACCATCTTCTAACATATGAACAACTCTACCAAGAGCTTCTTGTAGATCTTCTATCTGTTTATCTCTCCTAGCATTATTAGCTTCATCTAAAGTCATATTTCTTCTAAACGCCATTTATAACCAGCAAACAACTCACAATCAATAGGTCTAAACAAATAACCAACAGATCTAAACGTTCAAACAACAGACCTAATCAAAAGATTAAGAAACCTTTTGCAAACCTGTCTCTGATACCAATTTGATGCGTAAATCACGCGACAAACGACAGCGGAAGACTATTTTTGGTATTTTCTGGATTTTATACGAAATGAACAATCAAACGAGACAATAAAGTAAAACGATAGATAAAAGAATCCACCACCAAGACTCGTAAAGGCTAAGCCACCGGAATCAAGGATAAAGGAAACACTCCGCTCCACCACTACAATCGATAAAGGTCTAGCCACCACGATTATAGATAAAGGAAACCGAAGATTTAAAGGACCTCACCACAATATTTGATAAAGAACAAGTCACCACAAATATTGATAAAGGGGTCACTCCTAACCACCAAGATCAAAGATCTATAAAGGTAAAAGAAGATTTGTAAGAAATAGAGGCTGCTCTATTAATTTTCATTCAACATCAACTACTTTACAATGAGAAATAAAGGCTGTATTTATAGCCACATATTCTTACCTAGGAATCAACGACAAAATAATAAAATAATACAAAAGCTGTCATGTGCAAGCCACTAATTATTTTGGACCAATAGGAAATAGACACATAAGGCTTCTAGAAACAATCCTCTTCAAGTGGCCCACCATACCGTTAGGAATGTTAATGCTTTTGCACGCTCCTCTTGGATCCACTAAAAAGCTGCCACGCATCCACTCCCACGTCCTTATTGACCCCACACAACCTTCAGTTAAAACAAACTTTATTATAGACAACTGGAGCACGTCATCTGGAGGACCTTCAGAGTTCATTTTCACTGGAACCCTTCAGATGCATCTGGAGCTCGTCAGATGCCACTGGTGATAATTCCCACTGGAGCAAGGTCACTACTGGAGACTGAGTTGTTTCAGTGAAAAGATGGTTAAAATGTGATACAGCTGGCAAAATTAACATTGCTTGTTCAGACTGCATGGTTCGCTCAGATTCCTTCTTCAGTTTAGTCAACTGCTTTTCTCCAGATTCCTCCAGTTCAGCTTCAGTCAAACTTGGTTCATTGAATCTGGACATTCCCGCATCATCTAATCCCTCCCAAAGTGCTGCACCATCAATGGCGAGATCACAACATGCTCAAGAGAATGTTGTTGCAGCAGTAGGTGTTAATGGGGTGAATGGTGGTGGACCTAGAGTTGTGAATGCACCACGCATTAACAGCTTTAAATATGAGAGCTTTCAGAAATGTGGTGCCAAGGAGTTTGATGGTACCCAAAACGCAGTGGGTGCTATGGAGTGGATTGAAGATATTGAGGTAGTATTTGCATCTTGTTACTGTCCGGATGATATGAAGGTTTTGTGTGCAAGTAGGATGTTGAAGAAGAATGCCCGTAATTGGTGGAGGGCTACTACAGTTTCTATGGCTCTTGAGATACTTGCAGTTATGCCTTGGGGAACATTTAAGGAGAAGTTTCTAGAGGAGTATGTGGGAACTCGTGAGTTAAGACTGATTGAAAAGGAGTTTAGATCGTTGGTTGCGAAACCCGGTGCAATTCTGAATATGCACATTCATTTATGGAGAAGTTGAAGTTTGTTGGACACTTGGTTTGAAGGCAGGAGGACCAAATTAAGGCTTATTGTGATGGTCTCCCCGCTAGTTATCGTGGATTATGTAGACAGCATGTGACTTTGTCGGCGGTTATTAAGGAGTCAAAGAGGTTGGATGATGACTTCAAAAGCGAGAAAGTTGTGGAGAAAGTTGATGACAAGAAAGAAGGGTTCAAAAGAAGGTCAAATTGGTCATCTAACAACAAAAGTAATAATAAGAAGTTCCGTGGGAATCCTAGCTCAAGTAGTGACAAAGATAAAAAGAAGAATGGTTCTTGGTGTGCTTTTTGCAAGACTGTTCATGAAGGTCAATGTTCCGACAAGACAAGAAGGTGCCATAAGTGTGGGAAGTCGGGACATCTTGCAACAGAATGTAGGGACAAGACTCGTTGCTATAAGTGTCAAGAAACGGGTCATCTCATTGCCGATTGTCCACAAATGAAGAACGACGGAAAGAGGACAGCCACGACAGCAACAAAAGTGAGAGCCTTGCAGATGACTGTTGATGATGCTAAGAACAACGACGAGGTGGTAAGTGGTACTTTCCTTGTTAATTCAAAATCTGCCTCTGTTTTATTTTATTCGGGTGCAAATAGGTCGTTTGTGTCCACATTATTTGCTCCTAATCTAGAAAGAGTCACTACTCCCTTAGATTGCTCAATAGAGGTAGAGATTGCTAATGGTACGGTTAGTGATATACGTGTGGGATATGATGATTGTGACATTGAGATTGAAGGTCGTTTGTTTCCGGTCCAGTTATTGCCTACTACCTTAGCCGGTTTCGATGTAGTGATTGGTATGGATTGGATGTCTAGAAATGAAGCTAATATTTTGTGTTCCCAAAAGATTATTCGGATTCCTATACCCGATGGTAAAGTGGTAACGGTTTATGGAGATAAGAAGAGAGGGGGGATAAAGATCATTAGTATGATGAAGGCTATTAAATGTATAAGGAAGAATAAGAGTCATTTCTTGGCCTATGTTATTGATGCAAGAAAGGAGAAGCCTTTTGTTGCTAGTGTTGATGTAGTATCCGATTTTCCCGATGTGTTTCCCGATGATCTTCCCGGTATTCCTCCCGATTGTGAAGTTACTTTTCAGATAGATCTTATTCCCGGTGCTACACCTGTTGCTAAAGCACCTTACCGATTAGCTCCTACAGAAATGAAGGAGTTTTTTTCGGTAAAAGGCCGTCACCCCTGGTTCGAAATTTTATTAAAATGAAGAACAGGCAACATAGCATAATGCTAGTTGGCTTACAAGACATCCATGCACATCGTGCAATACAAGACCAAAATATAAAGCGTCCACACACCTACTCAAATCTAAACATGAAATTCGACTAGAAGAGAGATTACATAGACTGAACTAATAAAACCGGAAGGTCCCAAGCCGCCAGCAGTCTCTCAACATTTGAAGTTCTTTTGTATCTGAAGGTTAAAAGCTTGAGTCGAACCGTAGAGAGAATGATTTCAGCCAACACTTCAGCTGTTCTTGATGTATTTGTAAATAGACGAGCATTCCTTTCTTGCCATAGGAAGTATACTGAAGCTGCAAGTAATAACTTATCAATAACATTTTGCATCGACTTCTTTTTAGCTCTTGGAGTCAATCGATCAATAATCAGGTTCCAATTCGCTGGTCGTTGTTGCAAACCAGCTTTCATGAAAGCACAATTCCACACCTGCATAGAATAGGTACATTCAAAGAAAAGATGGGAATGAGAATCAGGCTGATTTTTACAAAATGGGCATCGCAAATCTAAATTTGGATTTATGTCCCATTGCATTAAAACATCTTGCGTCTTGAGTCGTTTCCTGAACACCAGCCATAGGATGAATGCGTGTCTCGGAATGCAATAATTAA
Source organism: Erigeron breviscapus (assembly GCA_034093135.1). Taxonomy (NCBI): domain Eukaryota; kingdom Viridiplantae; phylum Streptophyta; class Magnoliopsida; order Asterales; family Asteraceae; genus Erigeron; species Erigeron breviscapus. Next base: position 187,720,789 of record CM067167.1, read on the forward strand.
ACCAAACAAGTTCATACCAATCAACAGCAGTATGTCTTGGTCGTAACTCATTCCAAACAGAATTAACTGAAAACTCCCGAATGATCCCATCCCTGTCCTTCCAAACAAATTTGTCTTGAACTTGAGGATTAAAAACCGGTAGAGAAGCACTTGGAAATCTGCTATTCCATTCAATCGGCCAATCCCATCCCCCATTTGAGAATAAATCAGTAACTTTAGAATCAATAGTGAAACCAGCCGATGTTATTTCACGAGGAGTAAGCTTGTCATAAAGAGGACTAAAGGAGTTCCAATTATCATGCCAAGCAAAAGTATTACGGCCATTACCAATCTGAACCCAAATAAAATGCCGAATAAGAGGTCGAATTTGCAACATATTCCTCCAACTCCAAGATAAATTACCCCTATAAGGAACATTCCAAAAAGAGGTGCCACGAAGTTTATGAGTATGAACCCATTTAACCCATAGCGATTCTTTGGAAGTCACAATATTCCATACATGGACAGAAAATAACGCAATATTGAACTGGTGTAGTTTGCGAATTCCTAGCCCTCCCTCCTCTTTTGGAAGACATACATCATCCCAAGCAACCTTAGCCTTTCCCTTGCATATATCACCTTTACACCAAAGAAAACTACGCATAATCTGTTCTATATCCATGATAATACTCATAGGTAGAATAAAAACTGAGGACCAGTACACATGAATAGTCGCTAGAACAGAATTAATAAGTTGTACTCTACCAGCAAAAGACAAGAATTTGTTTCGCCAATCATTAACTCGTTTTTGAACCTTTTCGATCAAAGGTTTACAATCCTGAAGCACCATCCTTGACGAAACCAAAGGAACCCCAAGATACTTAACTGGTAGCTGGCCTTCCTCAAAAGGAATAATATTTAAGATATCAAGTTTAACCGAATTAGGCACACTACAGAAAAAAGCAGTGCTCTTCGGTAAACTAGGAGCAAGACCAGAAGCATCCTTAAATTCATTAAGAGAGGCCATGACAACTTTGGCCGAATCCACATTACCACGTATAAATATAAAAAGATCATCAGCAAAACAGAGATTAATAACCTGAAGTTCCTGGCAATGGTGATGGAAGAGGAAAGAATCTGACTCAGCCACATTACGATGAAGGATGAGCGTGAGGATCTCCATGACAAGTGTAAATAAATAGGGAGATAGAGGATCTCCTTGCCTTAATCCCCGTTTACCCTTGAAATAGCCATGAAACAGCCCATTAATGCTCAACGAGTAAGTAACAGATGTAACACACAACATAATCCAGTGAATCATTTGATGCGGAAAGCCAAAAGCAATAAGAATATCTTAAGAAAGCCCCAATCCACCGTATCATATGCTTTTTGAATATCAACTTTTAAAGCACATCTAGGTGGTCCTCGATCAAGATGATAATTATGCATTATATCTTGAGTTAAGAGAATGTTATCAGAAATTTGTCTCCCCGGAATAGAAGCAGATTGATTCATGCTTACAACATCTGAAAGACAATCTTTGATACGGTTTGCAATTATTTTACTCATACATTTGAACAGAATATTGCAAAGAGCTATTGGTCGAAAATCTGTTACCAAGGAAGGAGAAGACTTCTTAGGTATTAGAGCAATGATCGTGTGATTCAATTCCTTTAGAAGTTTTCCAGAAACAAAGAAATCTTTAACAGCAGCGGAGACTTCTTTACCAATAACATTCCAAGATCCTTTAAAGAAAGCCGCTGAATATCCATCAGGTCCTGGTGATTTATCATCACCCATAGAAAAAATTGCATTCTTCACTTCATCATCAGATACATCACGAATCATATCCATAGCTTTTTGATTCGGTACAGTATGTATATTTAAACTTTGTAAATTGGCATGAGAAGCATTACCTGATATACCAAGGGAAGTTGAGAAGTGGTTAACAAAAGCATCATACACTTCTTGTCCCTCTACCAATTTACCCGAAGAGTCCAAGATAGAACTGATGTGATTTCGGGCAGTTCTTCCCTTTACAACCTTATGAAAATAAGCTGAATTTGAATCACCAACCCGCAACCACTCAATCTTTGCCTTTTGCTTCAGAAATCGTTCTTCTTCAATTAATGCATCATTAAATGCTTGAAGGTAGACTGCTTCTTCCTCTCGTAAAGAAGAGTTGTGTGGATCTTTGTCTAGTGCCTCTTGAACAGTTTCCAATTCAGTTCTAAGTTTAATAACATTAGAATGAATATTACCTTTATCCACCAGTAATTTTCGAAAAGGTTTCTTCAAGTTTTTTAACTTTTGCACCACCTGATACATCTTGTTGCCCTCAATCTGATTATCCCAAGAATTGCGAACCACTTCCTGAAATCTTTTGTCAAAGACAAGTATATTAGCAAACTTAAAAGGCTTAGGTCTGAACTTCAATTTAGAAGGAAATTTAAGGACCGCTGGAGCATGATCAGAGTTAAGATATGGCTGAAAAATAGCATATGCACCAAGAAATTCTGTGGAAAAATCAGAATTTGCCATCACTCTATCAATTTTCCTCAAAACGCCATTCAATCCTTTCGGTTTTTGGTTCCAAGTGAATTAAAGCCCCAAGCTATTAACATCTGAAACTTCAATATCATCAATACACTCTATAAAATCCCTCATGGCAATATTAACAGACGAAGCCAAGATTGAATGGTTAGAGGTGGGTGACTCTAATACTTTGTACTTTCACAACACTGTTAAAGCAAGATCTCACAGGAGCCGGATAGAGAAGATTCAAGACGTTAATGGAGTTGATCATGAAGGGGGTGGTGTGGCTACTGCGCTTGTAAAACATTATGAAGACTTCCTGGGAACTGAAGGGCCTCCATCTTGTTTTAATCCTAATGAAGTTTTCAGAAGAACTATTAGTAGGCAAAAAGCGGATTATATGGTTCGAGCGATCACTGATGCTGAAATTAAAGAAGCTATGTTCTCAATTGATGAAAATAAAACCCCGGGTCCTGATGGGTATACCTCGCTCTTCTTTATGAAGACTTGGGATATAACGGGAAAGGAGGTATGTCTTGCCATTCATGATTTCTTTAAGACTGGCAAAATTTTGAAAGAAATCAACCATACCTTCTTAGCATTGATTCCGAAAGTGTCCACTCCTAATAGAGTTACAGATTATCGCCCAATTTCTTGCTGCAATACAATATATAAATGCATTAGTAAAATTATTACTAATCGCATTAAGGATGGGTTGGACGATATTGTGGATATTAATCAATCTGCATTCATTCCGGGAAGGCTTATATCGGATAATATTCTTCTAACTCAAGAATTAATGCATAATTATCATCGTAAGATTGGCCCCCCATGATGTGCTGCTAAGGTTGACATTCAGAAAGCATATGATACTGTTAATTGGAGCTTCTTAAGAGCAACATTAATTGGTTTTGGATTCAATCCGACTATGGTACATTGGATCATGTCTTGTGTTACCAGCGTTTCTTTCTCTATCAGCTTGCATGGTAATATTCATGGTCTTTTCCAAGGAAGACGAGGACTTAGACAGGATGATCCCATGTCCCCATACCTCTTTACTATGGTTATGGAGGTGTTAACTCTGATGTTACACAAATCTGTGCAACATTCACCGGGCTTCAGGTTTCATAACTTGTGTGGAGAACAACGAATTATTAACATTTGTTTTGCAGATGATCTCTTTCTCTTTGGCCGAGGTGATCTTGCTTCGGCCAAAGCTATTATGGACGGGCTTATGGAGTTTTCTAATGCCTCAGGACTTATGCCTAGTCTAGCTAAAAGCACGGCTTTCTTTTGTAATGTCCCTGATCGTATTAAGAGGGCTATTTTGGAGATCCTCCCATTTGAAGAAGGCTTTCTTCCGATTCGTTATCTTGGTGTTCCACTTATTTCATCTAGACTTTTACACAAAGATTGCACAATTTTGGTTGAAAGGATGGAGGCTAGAATAAGTGATTGGAAGAACAAGTCTCTTTCGTTTGCTAGCAGGTTACAATTAATTAATTCAGTTCTCTCTTCCATGCATATTTATTGGGCTTCAGTTTTCATTCTCCCTGCTAGTATCATTTCTGATTTGGAAAAGAAGATGCGGGCTTTTTTATGGACTCAAGGACCCATGAGCAAAGGTAAAGCTAGGTGGCATGGAAGGATTGTTGCCTTCCTAAGTATGAAGGAGGAATTGGAATTAAAAGAATTTGTGATGTTAACAAAGCTCTTATGACTTCTCATGTATGGAGTATCTTGAATAATCGAAAGTCTCTTTGGGTACAGTGGATTAATGTGCATAAACTCAAGGGAAGAAATTTCTGGGATGTCCCTTTGAAAGCTGGCTCAACATGGGGATGGCGTAAGCTTCTTCAATTGCGAGAAGTAATCCGACCACATATTAAGTATCTGATAGGGGATGGGTGTACTACTTCAGCTTGGTTTGATAATTGGGCTTCTATTGGCCCTTTATGTAAGTTTATTACATATAGAGAGATGACTAGAGCGGGATTTCGTCTTGATTGCAACTGTTAATGATGTTCTAACTAATGGACGCTGGAAATGGCCAATTGTCTGGTTTGATCTATTTCCAGTGCTTATAAATGTTACTCCTCCTGTTCTTCGTCCTGCTGTTTCTGATATAATTACTTGGTATGATAATAATGGGAAGGAAACTGGTTTTTCAGCCTCTTCCACATGGGAAACCATCCGAGTTAGAAGACCAGTTGTTCCTTGGGTTGATCTTGTTTGGTTTGCACATAGTATTCCGAGGCACTCATTTCATGTCTGGCTTATTATGAGAGAAAACTGAAGACTCATGATAAGATGAAGCAATGGGATGTTAGTGGTTCTACTAACTTAAATCTACTTTGCTGTTCCCTCTGCAAGCGTGGACCTGATTCGCATCAACATTTATTTTTTGAATGTAATTACTCATTGCAGATTTGGAATTTGGTTCGCCCCTTAATGGGATTTCATGCGGTTCCAAACCGATGGACTGATATCACTTCAATGCTATTGTTGACATCAAAGCCTAATCTAGCCAAGACGGTTATTGCTAAGCTTCTGATTGCTGCTTCGGCTTATTACTTATGGCAAGAGAAACTCCAGATTATTTTCTCCTAAAGAAAGATCGGTTGCTCAACTGCGTGATGTTATTGTGTCTACTGTCCGGATGAAGTTAGCCACTATGAAGTTCAAGAAAAAGATTCAAGGAAGAAGCATCCTAGAAGAATGGAAGTTGGATATCACGTAAACATTTATTAAACATCACTTTTATTGTTTTTCCATTAAGAAGTCAACCAGTCTTCTAAATGTGTCCCTCTGACAGGCCTTTGGATTTATCTAAGGGTAGGAGTCTCCATTTGGTTAGCCATTTTGAGCTCTTCACTGTGATGTGCATGTTTGAGATTTGGTTTCGATTTGGTAGAATGATAGAGGTTGATGTTTGATATTGGTTACTTACATATTAGAGGTGTATTATTAATGCTTTTGATGTTATTAGCCTTTTTTATGTATTGTTCAGCTAGGTCGTTTGTGACGTTATTGTTTCACATACATATGGCATGTCATATGTATGAATTAGTTTGGTACTTTGCCAAGCTACTTGTAATAATCTTCTTTTGGGTGATTTATAAAAGCTTACCGGGGTTTAAATTCCCCTTTACCCAAAAAAAAAATAAATATTAACAGACGATGCTCCAACAGAAGTATCTTTTAAACTGAGCGTAGCATTGAAGTCTCCTAAAATACACCATGGTTTATTCAAAGTAACTAACTTATGTCTACTTAGATTAAGCCAAAGTTGGCGCCGATCAATATAGTAATTGTGTGCATAAACAAAGGAACCAAAAATCATCTTCTTATCCGCCTTTAAAAGAATCTGAGTATGCACAACTTGATCAGAAGCAGCAAGAACCATTAAGTCAACAGATTGCGGATCCCATCCCACAAGAATACGGGTTCCTTTATTACACAGAGAAGAATTCGAGATCCATCTCCAATTAAAAAACACATTAGAACACACTCTGTCAAGATTACTTTGAGCTAAATGTGATTCTAAAATAGCACAAACAGAAAGGGAATTATCTTTAATAAACTGTCGAACCAACTTTTGTTTAGAGGTTTGGTTCAGACCTCTTATATTCCAGGATGCTATATTAATCATTGGAAACCACATTAACGGGAGTGCTTGCCCCCTCAGAAGTAATAGAATCAACCATAGCATTAGCATCGTCATCAAAAATGACTTCATCATCATCAGAAGTTTGTAAAAAATCAGCTTTCTCCAAGTAACTCTTTCTTTTATTTCCTTCATCATCAAGATCAGCAAGAGCATCATAGGGATTAGCTGTGGGAAATGGAACATCCTTACCAGAAGACGAGGCCTGGTTAGAAGCATTCGAATGCGTCGCTTCCTTACCCCTCTTTGACTCATCTTTCTTTTCTTTTTCCCCAGTATTTTCAGGTTGTCTTTGTCTATATATAACATTTGGTTTTTGTTTATTCATTCGAAAACCTTCAGCTTGCTTGGTCTTTTGCTGTTCAGTCTTCCCTTTGTTCCTCTTACGCCTGACAGTAGTGAACCCATCATCCTCCTGTTTCCCTTTATATGGTATATTTTCTTTCTTTGGTTTTTCAACGAGAGGACACTGTTTTTTTTCATGCCCAAAAACCTTACAATGAGAGCAATGAGGTGGTTTCCATTCATATTCTACATAAACAGTTTGTTTTGAAAATCCCTCACCATTCAGATTCGGGATTGCAATAGTCACTTCTTCTCGTGGCTGAACCTTTGCCTCAATTTCAATTAATGCCCTTGCAAAGCTATGTCTACCCCAAGACGAGGTACACATTTGACTAGTATAGGAGTCCAGCATCATCGGTTTGCCAATTTGAGAAGCAATCATGCTAAGTCCATCTTCTGTGAATGCAACCAGTGGAACATCATATAGATCAACCCAAACAGGAATAGAAGTGATTTCCTGTTTTGAAACACAAGTATTCGGTGTCCATATATTCAATAAAATAGGTACAGACCGAATCATCCATGGTCCTTTTTCCAAAACTTGCTTCATACCTTGTTCTGAGCTAAATTGAAAGAAGAAAAAACCAGCATCGTTCATCATAAGACGCTTCAACCCAAATTTAGCCCAAGTATTCTTAACATAATTTTCGACAACCGGGAAAGCAAGTCGTTCTCCTAAAAAATAACCATACAATGAATTGGAGAATCTACTTGTAACTTCCTTTACAGATTCAAGTGGAATAACAACGTCTACACCATCAACATTCGAGCTCCCAGGGATAAAACGAAAATTACTATTTTTAGTATTTGCATTTTTCGAATCACTAGGCTGAGACAATTTTGAAGCATAAGACTCCTTACCAGAAGTATGCAAATATGAAGCCTGATCATTAAACGTACCAGAATTGTCAAGGGAAGGAGCAGATGTCGAAAAATCTGATGACTTCAAATCATTTGCTGTTCCTTTAAGCTTATTAGCCTGTTCATCCATAGGTTTTGGCGCAGGTGGCATAGGTGGCAAATCAGTATTCACTTCGACATTACTTTCAGAAAGATTAGGGTTTTTAAGAATCCTAATCGGTTTTTGAGACGTATTATCCATGCCCAGATCACGATGTTTAAGTCTATTAATACGATCAATAATAACAGAAACGTCAAAAGAAGAATCAAAAGAAGCAGCTCTCTTCATAAATTAGGTCACCATAACAGCATGCAAAACAGGACGATCAAAACAAAAAGAAAACCCTAACCCTATAGAAACCCTAAAACGATCAAACCAATCTTAATCCGTTAGCAAGGTCGCCGTCGATCTAGCTGAACTAAATACTTAGCCGCGATCTGACAAAGTTGCTAAAAGATCAGAAAAGTAAGACGGCTAGGGTTCCAGCGAAAGAAAAGAAACGAGTGAGATTCTAAATAAAAACGACACTTACAGCCTCTAACATGCACATCAACTAATTCAAAAACCAGGAGGATTCAAGAACTAATGAGAGGGACACATTAACAAGGAGGAAGAGATCGGAATTGATAGAAGCTCATGGGAAGAAGAAGGAAAAAAATCGCCATAGGGGAGAGCGAAATATGCAATTGCCAATGGAATGAAATGAAAGAGTTAATGGCTCAACTTTAGGAATTACTTGACAAAGGGTTCATACAACCTAGTTCCTCGCCTTGGGGAGCTCCGGTTCTCTTTGTTAAAAAGAAGGATGGATCTATGCGCATGTGCATAGACTACCGCGAGCTGAATAAGCGAACGGTTAAGAATAAATATCCTCTCCCACGAATTGATGATCTCTTTGATCAACTACATGGTGCTTCATATTTTTCAAAGATAGATTTGCGGTCCGGTTATCATCAATTGAAGGTTAAGAAGGAGGATGTAGCAAAGACAACTTTCCAGACTAGATATGGGCATTATGAGTTCTTGGTCATGCCATTTGGGTTGACTAATGCTCCAGCCGCGTTTATGGACTTAATGAATCGGGTATGCCGTCCCTTTCTAGATCATTTTGTTATTGTGTTTATTGACGATATTTTGATTTATTCTAAGTCAGAAGATGAGCACCGTGAGCACTTGAAAGCAGTTTTGGAGGTGTTGAGGGAGAAGAAGTTGTATGCCAAGTTTTCTAAATGCGAGTTTTGGTTTCGAGAAGTGCAGTTTCTTGGTCATGTCATTTCATCAGAAGGTAATAAAGTAGATCCTTCAAAGATTGAAGCTGTTTCAAAGTGGGAGCAGCCAAAGACTCCTACTGAGATTAAAAGTTTTCTTGGTTTGGCTGGATATTATAGAAGATTCATTCAGGATTTCTCCCGAATAGCCAAGCCTGTGACTGAACTAACGAAGAAAGGAGTAAAGTTTGAGTGGACCGATAAGCAGGAGAATGCATTTCAAACATTGAAAAAGAAGTTGTGTGAAGCTCCTATACTCTTGCCTGAAGGTACCGATGACATTTCAAGTATTTTTATCGTTTCCTATTCTTCCCTTCCGCCCCCACCTCTTCCGTCCCTTCTCCTATACTTGCCTTGCCTGAAGGTACCGATGATTTGGTTGTGTATAGTGATGCATCTATTACGGGTTTGGGTTGTGTCCTGATGCAGAGGGACAAGGTGATCGCCTATGCTTCACGCCAGTTGAAGCCACATGAGAAGAATTACCCTACCCATGATCTTGAGTTGGCAGCAGTTGTATTTGCATTGAAATTGTGGAGACATTACCTTTATGGTACAAAATGCACTTTGTTTACCGATCATAAAAGTTTGCAGTATGTCTTTAATCAAAAGGAGATGAACGTGAGACAAAGGAGGTGGATGGAATTACTTAAGGATTATGATTGTGAAATCAAATACCATCCGGGTAAAGCCAATGTAGTGGCGGATGCACTAAGTAGGAAGGTGCAAAGTTTTTCTTGTAAGTTGATGAGCATGCAAGTTCAAGCCAAGTCGGGGCTACTTGATCGAATTAAAGAAGCACAAGCGAGGGCATTAATGAAGGATAACATTGACAAAGAAAGCATTGGAAAGAAGAAACGTCTTGTGATGGAGACTAATAGCCGTGGGTTCAAAACATACAAGGGTCGAATTTGGGTGCCATTGCTTGGTGGTAATCGAGAATTAATCCTTGAAGAAGCTCATAGAAGTAGATATTCAGTTCATCCCGGTGTCACCAAAATGTATGCAGATTTGAAACCGATTTATTGGTGGCCGGATATCAAAGGAGAAGTAGCTCATTTTGTAGCAAAATGTTTGACTTGTGCACGTGTGAAAACCGACCATCAAAAGCCGTATGGATTGTTACATCAATTAGAGATCCCGGAGTGGAAATGGGATCATATCACCATGGATTTTGTAACGAAGCTACCAAAGACGCCAAAAGGGAATGATATGATATGGGTTATTGTGGATCGATTGACGAAGAGTGCACATTTTCTAGCAACCCGACAAGATGTACCCTTAACGAAGATGGCAAAGATATACATTGATGAAGTAGTCTCAAAACATGGAGTTCCTTTATCTATTGTTTCGGACCGAGACTCGAGATTTGTGTTTAACTTTTGGAAGGGTCTTCAACGGGAGTTGGGTAGTAGAATAAATTTGAGTACCGCCTATCATCCTCAAACCGATGGGCAAAGTGAGAGAACTATTCAAACATTGGAGGATATGTTGAGGACGTGTGTACTAGAGTATGGTGGAGCATGGGATGATCATCTGAAGTTGATTGAGTTTGCTTACAACAATAGTCACCATGCAAGTATTGGAATGCCACCTTTTGAATGCTATATGGAAGGAGATGTAGGACTCCAAGTTGTTGGATGGAGCCCAGTGAGAAGCAATTAACCGGTCCCGAAATCATTGAAATCACCTCTGAAAAAGTTAATGTGGCTAAAGAAGCTTTACGTGTGGCTAGAGAAAGACAGAAAACATATGCAGATAAGAAAAGGAGGCCGATTGAGTTCAATGTTGGTGATTTAGTGATGTTGAAAGTCTCACCATGGAAAGGAGTCATTCGATTTGGAAAGAAGGGAAAGTTGAGTCCACGTTTCATTGGACCTTTTAAAATCTTGAAGCGCATTAAGGATTTAGCATATCAGTTGGAATTACCTCCAGAATTGGATGGAATTCACAACACCTTTCATGTATCCTACTTGAGGAAATGCTTAGCCGAGGAGTCAAGTGTGATTCCTATTGAAGACGTGAGTATTGACCCAATGAAGAGAATGGTAGATGAACCAGTGGCGATACTTGGAAGGAAGCAAAAGAAGCTACGCCGGAAAGTGATTGATTTAGTGTTGATAAAGTGGAAGCATAATCATGGAGAAAGCTTAACGTGGGAGACTGAAGCAGTAATGAAGGAAAAGTATCCGGAGTTATTCCTTTCTGATGAGATTCCAGGGACGGAATCCTCTTAAGGGGAGGTAATTGTAACATCCCAAACTTTTTATTTAATGGTTGACTAACGCCGTTAAGTCAACATAGTGTGTTGTTAAGTCTATTTTAGATTTAATGCTCGTATGTAGTTGATGTGCGTAACGTGTGAGGCTTGAAAGCCTAAATATTTAAAGTAGTATAAATGTGTGTAAAATGTAGATAAATGCCTATGTAGTGGTATTTAATGAAGTAATTATGTTGTATATGGTCCATAGAGTAGTTTGTGACTAATAATGAAGGATTAGGAAACTTAGGGACTAGTTTTGACATAGAGGCAAAGTCAAAAACGGGTTTAGGGAGTTAGGGGGGTGTCATTAGGTTGTCAATTGCAGAAAATTCATTCCCTAAACAAACCCTAGCAGCCCCATAGCATTCCTTCATCAATTGCAAGCCGAAAAGTCTTCCTACGTGTGATTCGGGTGTGTTTTGTCAAGTGTTTTGCAGCCCTAGTGTGATCTACGTGTATAGAAGGTAATATCTCATTGATTTTAGATCCTTTTAATTGTATAAGTCATTAGGGATCTTAATGGGGTTATCGGAGAATCGTTTAATGAAGATTAATGGTGGTTTTGATGGATTAAAGCCATATATGGTGTAATTAATGATTGAAATGCTTTGTAATGGTCTAAATATGAAGGATTATGGTGTATTGAATCTGTATTATAGACCTGTAGTCGTTTGGGGTCGAATTGGGGGTGGAATACGATTTTGTAAAAGTGCAGGTCGAAGGGCGCAACTCTAGGTTGCGGCGCAACTCATCAGTTTTCAGCAAAATTATAGTTTTGAACCGTAACTTCGTTTTGACACGTAGATTAGACCTGAATCTTAAGTGAGTCTTTAAAGTGTGTGGGTCTAGTTATTGGCCTTAATGACGTGAGTATGTAGCTTGTCTAATAATTGTTTACTAATTATAGGTAGACGAGCATAGTTGCTTTACACAGTGACTAGTTATTGATTGTTGTGGACTACGCCGAGGTAAGATACACTACTTTTGTCACGTTGAGGGTTCCACAAGCAATGGTTTCTTGTTATAACTTCCCTAACGGTAACTTATGATAAATGTGGGTATTTCGGGTTACACGGGAGGTATTGTGGGATATGAAGTCGACCATGAGACCTAATATGCAGTCCCAAATGTAGTGAAATGAAGTATGGTGTAATGTAGCGATTATTATGCAAATTATGTAGTATATTGCAATACTTGAAATGTAGACATGACGTAGATTCTTGATGTGTGCATGCTTATGTGACTTGTTCACCTAGTTCACTAGTTTTACTAGGCTGCCATGTCACTTGCACGTTTAAGGGCCCAAACAAAATGAAGGAAATGTGTGACTATGTTTATGTTGTGTGATGCCTAAACTAATAATGTGTGAAACCGAGCTCGTAAATTTATAATGCAGGGAAGTGTTAAGCTTAACCCGTACTTGCCCTAGCCCGGCTAAGTGCGTGAACGTAGGTTGCTTGGGTGGCTCCTTGCAACATGGTCATTTAATGCAGGGCGAGTAATACGAGGGGTCTGACCCGCCTCCATACACGGATTACTCCGGGATTGGCTTGCCATTCCTTAACGACGTATGATGAGTAGCCTTTTGGTTGATCATCTAGTCGGGTGTGATGCAGGGCACACTTATATGCAGTTAACGAAGATACGTGTGACTATGTGTGATATAAAAGAAGGATAGGCACAATTAGGGTGATTCATCCTAAGTTGAAATGCAGATTGTATGTGTGTGTGTTATGTGGGTTGTGCCTTAATGTTTTGTCAACAAAGTAGAAATGTTTTAATTGGACAAAGTTTTATAAACATAGTGTTATCTTACTTAGCTAATTCGTTAGCTAACACTTGTTTATTAAATGTGGTTGTTCCCTCAGGTTTAGCTTGAAGGACTAGTTGATGCAGGAAGAATGAGAGTTGGGTAGATGCATGCAGGAGAACTTAGCTACCCATAGACGATTATCTCTTTAGACATTTATTTACATTTCGTACTTGATGTCGAATTTATGTAGTATTGTTGAACGGTTGTTTTGTGTTGGGCAACCGTTGGGTTTTCATTTTAAACTATTTGATGGTATTGCATGTAACACCAACTAAACGTAGAAACCGAACAGTTTTTATCGGTTTTGACTTTTAAAGTCTTTTCTTCCGCAATTTGACACCGTTAGGTGAAAGTTTTTGAAAACCCATATTTTTAAAAGACGGGTGTTACACCAGATGTTTCTCTAATTTCTTGTTTAATTATATATTGAGACATAGAGATTGGTCAAAACATAAAAAAAAAAATGGTCAAAGGTGGTCCAAAATTCTAGATAAGCCTAAATTTCTAAAAGTTCTCTCTCTAGAACGGGCGATCCTGAATCATTCCTTCTCCCTATGATCGATCAAAACTAAGCTTGTGCTTCAATTTGTGAGTGAATCGTTAGGTTTTCTTTCGTTTCTCTCATTCATTGTTCAGTGTTTGGTGGAAATCAATTCTAGGGTTTTCTTTATTTTCTTTTTGATCGCCATACCTGATTCGTCTTGTTTTCTCTTGGTTGGATAGTGTTGTGGGTTTATCGGTCCTGCGGGAATATACCTAGAATTAACCTGTTACACTATTCGATCTAGGGAAGCATTATGGGTTAGGGTTTTCTTTATTTTCTTTTTGATCGCCATACCTGATTCGTCTTGTTTTCTCTTGGTTGGATAGTGTTGTGGGTTTATCGGTCCTGCGGGAATATACCTAGAATTAACCTGTTACACTATTCGATCTAGGGAAGCATTATGGGTTAGGGTTTTCTTTATTTTCTTTTTGATCGCCATACCTGATTCGTCTTGTTTTCTCTTGGTTGGATAGTGTTGTGGGTTTATCGGTCCTGCGGGAATATACCTAGAATTAACCTGTTACACTATTCGATCTAGGGAAGCATTATGGGTTAGGGTTTTCTAGTTTTAGGGTTTAATGTCTTGTCTGTTCGTCATATAGTTACAGTTCTTGTTTTCCGCGTTTTTTTAGTTTTATTTGTCTTATTGTATGAAGAGAGATTACATATTTGATTTAGCAGCACTTGATCAACGATTCAACTAATTACGTGAGGGTGTTGGAAGTATGGCTGGTGGAAAGAAGAAGAATAAAAATGTGAGTCCTAATAATGGTGGGAAGAAACTTGACTTTCCGCTAAAATCGTCATCTAATGCAAGCCATGTGAAGAATATTGACGAAACCCTAGGTGGTGGTTCTGCCACTGTAAAAACTCCTATGGGTAACGTAAACTCTAGTACGGAAGAACTAAGTGATGATCAAGTGGGTATTTCCATCGAAGATCCTTTGAAAAAAGATAAGAGTAAATTACACTTTTCGTCCCTAAAGTTGGCACGTTTTTCACTTTTGATCCCTAAACTTTAAAAATTACAATTTTGACCTTAAAGTTGGCCAATTTTTTCAATAATCGTCCTTTGGCCATACGGCGTTAAAAAATGGCCGTTAACGTGCGCACGTGCGAGACACGTGAGGGCACTAATGTAATTTCACCTTACACCGAGGGACGAAAAGTGAAAAAATTGCTACTTGAGGGACGAAAAGTGAAAAGTGAAAGAATAAATTTGCTATATCACTGCCTTCTTCTAAAATAAAATAAAAATAAAATAAGAGTTGTTGATCGGTTACTTCGGCAATGGCAAGATTGGTCAAGTCGGCAAATGGCTTATTTTTGCAGAAAAAGCGATGAACATTTATGGTGTCTGGAAAATGATGAATTTCAGAAGAACAACCCGTCGGAAACTGCAAAACCCCGTCGGAAAAGAATAGAATGTCACCGGAAAACTTTAAATCACGATTATTCTCTCGATCCTCCGAATTACGACTCGAAACCGGTTGCAACCAACTTTACATTCAATCGCGAACAATCCCTGACCAAAAAATTTCAGATTCAAAGTTTGCCGGAAAAACATGTCAGGTCGCCGGAAAAATTAAATCTCCAATAACTTTGTTGTTTCTTCGAATTACCACTTGAAATCACCACCAATCTTCTCAAAACTTGATCCCGCACAAACCCTGGGCAACAATTGATTCGATCTATACTCTTCGGAAAATTCAATTTCTCACCGGAAAATTCAACCGCCGTCCAAACTCACCCAATCCGAAATATGAAACTATCAAAATGATCAGAATAAAGATCGGTGGCTGCTTTTGTTGTTGACTTTTTTGATTTCCATGATCTTCTTTTTTTTTTTGGGTAAAGGGGAATTTAAACCCCGGTAAGCTTTTATAAATCACCCAAAAGAAGATTATTACAAGTAGCTTGGCAAAGTACCAAACTAATTCATACATATGACATGTCATATGTATGTGAAACAATAACGTCACAAACGACCTAGCTGAACAATACATAAAAAAGGCTAATAACATCAAAAGCATTAATAATACACCTCTAATATGTAAGTAACCAATATCAAACATCAACCTCTATCATTCTACCAAATCGAAACCAAATCTCAAACATGCACATCACAGTGAAGAGCTCAAAATGGCTAACCAAATGGAGACTCCTACCCTTAGATAAATCCAAAGGCCTGTCAGAGGGACACATTTAGAAGACTTGATGACTTCTTAATGGCAAAACAATAAAAGTGATGTTTAATAAATGTTTACGTGATATCCAACTTCCATTCTTCTAGGATGCTTCTTCCTTGAATCTTTTTCTTGAACTTCATAGTGGCTAACTTCATCCGGACAGTAGACACAATAACATCACGTAGTTGAGCAACCGATCTTTCTTTAGGAGAAAATAATCTGGAGTTTCTCTCTTGCCATAAGTAATAAGCCGAAGCAGCAATCAGAAGCTTAGCAATAACCGTCTTGGCTAGATTAAGCTTTGATGTCAACAATAGCATTGAAGTGATATCAGTCCATCGGTTTGGAACCGCATGAAATCCCATTAAGGGGCGAACCAAATTCCAAATCTGCAATGAGTAATTACATTCAAAAAATAAATGTTGATGCGAATCAGGTCCACGCTTGCAGAGGGAACAACAAAGTAGATTTAAGTTAGTAGAACCACTAACATCCCATTGCTTCATCTTATCATGAGTCTTCAGTTTTTCTCTTATAATAAGCCAGACATGAAATGAGTGCCTCGGAATACTATGTGCAAACCAAACAAGATCAACCCAAGGAACAACTGGTCTTCTAACTCGGATGGTTTCCCATGTGGAAGAGGCTGAAAAACCAGTTTCCTTCCCATTATTATCATACCAAGTAATTATATCAGGAAACAGCAGGACGAAGAACAGGAGGAGTAACATTTATAAGCACTGGAAATAGATCAAACCAGGCAATTGGCCATTTCCAGCGTCCATTAGTTAGAACATCATTAACAGTTGCATCAAGACGAAATCCCGCTCTAGTCATCTCTCTATATGTAATAAACTTACATAAAGGGCCAATAGAAGCCCAATTATCAAACCAAGCTGAAGTAGTACACCCATCCCCTATCAGATACTTAATATGTGGTCGGATTACTTCTCGCAATTGAAGAAGCTTACGCCATCCCATGTTGAGCCAGCTTTCAAAGGGACATCCCAGAAATTTCTTCCCTTGAGTTTATGCACATTAATCCACTGTACCCAAAGAGACTTTCGATTATTCAAGATACTCCATACATGAGAAGTCATAAGAGCTTTGTTAACATCACAAATTCTTTTAATTCCAATTCCTCCTTCATACTTAGGAAGGCAACAATCCTTCCATGCCACTTAGCTTTACCTTTGCTCATGGGTCCTTGAGTCCATAAAAAAGCCCGCATCTTCTTTTCCAAATCAGAAATGATACTAGCAGGGAGAATGAAAACTGAAGCCCAATAAATATGCATGGAAGAGAGAACTGAATTAATTAATTGTAACCTGCCAGCAAACGAAAGAGACTTGTTCTTCCAATCACTTATTCTAGCCTCCATCCTTTCAACCAAAATTGTGCAATCTTTGTGTAAAAGTCTAGATGAAATAAGTGGAACACCAAGATAACGAATCGGAAGAAAGCCTTCTTCAAATTGGAGGATCTCCAAAATAGCCCTCTTAATACGATCAGGGACATTACAAAAGAAAGCCGTGCTTTTAGCTAGACTAGGCATAAGTCCTGAGGCATTAGAAAACTCCATAAGCCCGTCCATAATAGCTTTGGCCGAAGCAAGATCACCTCGGCCAAAGAGAAAGAGATCATCTGCAAAACAAATGTTAATAATTCGTTGTTCTCCACACAAGTTATGAAACCTGAAGCCCGGTGAATGTTGCACAGATTTGTGTAACATCAGAGTTAACACCTCCATAACCAAAGTAAAGAGGTATGGGGACATGGGATCACCCTGTCTAAGTCCTCGTCTTCCTTGGAAAAGACCATGAATATTACCATGCAAGCTGATAGAGAAAGAAACGCTGGTAACACAAGACATGATCCAATGTACCATAGTCGGATTGAATCCAAAACCAATTAATGTTGCTCTTAAGAAGCTCCAATTAACAGTATCATATGCTTTCTGAATGTCAACCTTAGCAGCACATCGTGGGGGGCCAATCTTACGATGATAATTATGCATTAATTCTTGAGTTAGAAGAATATTATCCGATATAAGCCTTCCCGGAATGAATGCGGATTGATTAATATCTACAATATCATCCAACCCATCCTTAATGCGATTAGTAATAATTTTACTAATGCATTTATATATTGTATTGCAGCAAGAAATTGGGCGATAATCTGTAACTCTATTAGGAGTGGACACTTTCGGAATCAATGCTAAGAAGGTATGGTTGATTTCTTTCAAAATTTTGCCAGTCTTAAAGAAATCATGAATGGCAAGACATACCTCCTTTCCCGTTATATCCCAAGTCTTCATAAAGAAGAGCGAGGTATACCCATTAGGACCCGGGGCTTTATTTTCATCAATTGAGAACATAGCTTCTTTAATTTCAGCATCAGTGATCGCTCGAACCATATAATCCGCTTTTTGCCTACTAATAGTTCTTCTGAAAACTTCATTAGGATTAAAACAAGATGGAGGCCCTTCAGTTCCCAGGAAGTCTTCATAATGTTTTACAAGCGCAGTAGCCACACCACCCCCTTCATGATCAACTCCATTAACGTCTTGAATCTTCTCTATCCGGCTCCTGTGAGATCTTGCTTTAACAGTGTTGTGAAAGTACAAAGTATTAGAGTCACCCACCTCTAACCATTCAATCTTGGCTTTCTGTTTTAAGAAGCGTTCCTCATCAAGAGCCGCCTCTTTAAAATCATAAAGTGCAGCAATCTCCTGGTTTCTTAATTCTTTATCAGAGGGATCAGCCTCGATAGCTATTTGGAGGCTATCAAGCTCAAGTCGAAGCTCCTTAACCTTATTATGCAGATTTCCTTGCCTAAAGAGCATACTTCGGATCGGATGTTTCAAAAGTCTTAGCTTTTTCACTAATCTGTACATCTTGCATCCAGTAAAAGGAGTATCCCAATGAGTTTTAACCATTTCAGCAAAATCCTTCTTATGAACTAGGAAGTTAGCAAATTTGAATGGTTTGGGTCTTTGCCTAGTAACATTAGGAAGTTTCAAGACACATGGATTATGATCCGAGATTCTATAGGGTTGAAAGATGGCATGAGCGGATTGAAACTCATCACAAAACTGAACGTTTCCCATGATTCTATCAATTTTCTTCAATGTTCCCGTTCCATGCTTGGGTTTTTGAGTCCATGTAAAATGGAACCCGGAAGAATTAATATCCATTACATCAATTTGTTGTATACACTCCTTAAAATCACGCATACCAACATCAATTTTGGAAGAACTAGAGAAGCTATCCTCCAAATTAAGCGCTGAGTTAAAGTCTCCCAACAACACCCACGGTTTTCCTTGTATAAAATGCTGATGTGTACAAAGATTATCCCATAATAATCTTCTATGAACATAATAGTTGTCCGCATATACAAACGAACAATAGAAAGCCTTTCGATCTAACTTGTATATAATCTGAATATGTATGACTTGATCCGTATGTGACAAAACCATAACATCCACAACCTCAGAATTCCACCCCAGAATAATCCTCGTACCCTTACTACAGGACGAAGCATTAGAAGACCAATCCCAGGTTTTAAACACCCTTTTGCACACATCCATAAGACTAGAAATATGTACATGGGATTCCAAGATAGCACAAACATTAAGATTATTTTCACTTACCACCTGCCGAACCTCTTTCTGTTTGAGGGGTCGGTCCAAACCCCTAATATTCCATGCAGCTATACTACCCATTAAAACCGTGCATACCGGGGGTGCTTGCCCCCTCAGAAGTGGAATTAGGCTTAGTATGTGCAGCCATAAAATCATCAGATTCATCATAGATATTTTCCACATAATCATCATCGACTTCATCATTATCAGAATCAGCAGAAAATGCCACATCCATCGTTGCCTTTAATTTCGATGCCTTTTCAGCCATTTCACTTTCTGTGGCTTCCCGAAGTACAGGTACACTTTGTTTAGTCCCATAATCAGATAACGGGTCATCTCCTTTTTGTCCATCTTCATCTACCAGGACTCCAAACGAATTCTTGGTTGGAATCTGCCCTTTAGAGGTGCTTGCTTGATCAGTACTCGTTTTTGGTTTCACCACGGGCCGATATACGAACTTATTCTTCTGATTTTGGACCGGAACTCCTTGCCTTGAACCATTCTTTTTGCCAACTAGCTGGAAACCATCAATGTGCACCTCTGATATAACCTTTTTAGGAATTGGTATGACCTTTTTAGGCAATTTAGGGCATTGGTCGCTTGCATGATTAAACACTTTGCAAGCCGAACAATGAGGAGGTTTCCATTGGTACTCAATGTTAATAACGTGTTTCGAAAAACCATCACCAACCATATTAGGAATTCCAACAGTCAACTTAGATTTTAGCTCATTATCTGCATCCAATTCAATAAGAGCCTGAGCATAACTACTACGACCCCATGCATTAATGCACATGGAATTCGTATAATCATCCAAAGCAACTGGTCTTCCAAGCTTGGTCGCAAGCATGCTTAGACCATCTTCATTAAATATAACCAAAGGTACATTATGCATCTTTACCCAAACCGGGACCTTCTTAATGTCGGACATACTAAAATCAGGAGTCCAATTATTAAGGAAAAGAGGAACTGAGCGAATTAACCATGGTCCTTGTTCTAACACTTTCTCCATACCAGATTTCTCCTCAAATTTGAAGAAAAAGAAACCGGATGCATTCATCATAAGACGCTGAAACCCATATTTAGCCCAAGCATTCTTCACGTAGTTTTCAACAACGGGGAAAGCAAGTCTTTTTCCAAGAAAATATCCAACCAAAGTATTAGCATATTTGCTATTTGCTGACATAATAGCTTCTTTTGGAATAATCAAATCAATGCCTTCAACACTAAATTCCACATTCAGAGAACGGAAATTAACTTTTGGTTTATTATTCACATCAGATCGCACCACCTTTGCATACGAAAAAGGGATATTAACAACCGGAGGATCAGACTGGTTCACCTTATCAGGCTGCACCACCTTTGCAACTGGTGGTACAGATTGATGAATCCCATCACCAACACCATCGCCATTCACGGAAAAACTAGGAGTTTCATTGGTAGTATTAAAACCACCACCTAAATTCCCATCATTCACATGCTGTTTAACATATTCAGAATTATCATCCATGCTACCATCCACTTCCCCATCTTCACCACGTTCCACATTATCAGTATTAGAACTGGTAGAATTGTTTTTTGGACCCTCAGCTTTCCCTTCCGCATCATACAAAGGGTTACCATATTCTTCTACCTTGGGATTTGATGCAGATGTCTTAGAATTAACATTTGAACTATCACCTGTTGGGTCTTTTAATTCAGCTTTTCGAGCTTCAGCAGCTTTCTTCTCATTAGAACCCTTATTAGGGTTTTTCAGGATTGACCTCACAGGTGGTCTCACCTTCCCATCAATATTCTTAATCTTTGAAGCAATACCAGGCGGATTACCCCCGGAGTTAGTCGATCTCTCTTTTGAATTCATGATCCCATGCAAGTTCGTAAGGTGAAAAAACTGAACGAAGATAGCTTAAGTTCTTAAGCTTCAAAACGAAAATAAGATAATTTTCTATCTTCGTTTTGCTATCTTCGTTTTGCTATATTCGTTTTGCTAAGTTCGTTTTGCTATCTTCGTTTTGCTATCTTCGTTTTGCTATCTTCGTTTTGCTATCTTCGTTTTGCTATCTTCGTTTGCTATCTTCGTTTTCCTCCAACTGAACGAAGATAGCTTAAGTTCGTAAGCTTCAAAACGAAAATAAGATAATTTTCTATCTTCGTTTTGCTATCTTCGTTTGCTATCTTCGTTTTCCTCCAACTGAACGAAGATAGCTTAAGTTCGTAAGCTTCAAAACGAAAATAAGATAATTTTCTATCTTCGTTTTGCTATCTTCGTTTTGCTATCTTCGTTTTGCTATCTTCGTTTTGCTATCTTCGTTTTGCTATCTTCGTTTTGATATCTTCGTTTTGCTATCTTCGTTTTGCTATCTTCGTTTTGCTATCTTCGTTTGCTATCTTCGTTTTCCATGAATCGCCTCCTTGATTTCCATGATCTTCGCGTTTCACAAACAAAAATATATATATATATATATATACACACACAGAGATATAGATATAAATTTATTTTTCGTTTTTCGCATGATTTTCATTTTTCGTCCCTCAAGTAGCTATTTTTTCACTTTTCGTCCCTCAAGTAGCTATTTTTTCACTTTTCGTCCCTCAAGTAGCTATTTTTTCACTTTTCGTCCCTCGGTGTAAGGTGAAATTACATTAGTGCCCTCACGTGTATCGCACGTGCGCACGTTAACGGCCATTTTTTAACGCCGTATGGCCAAAGGACGATTATTGAAAAAATTGGCCAACTTTAAGGTCAAAATTGTAATTTTTAAAGTTTAGGGATCAAAAGTGAAAAACGTGCCAACTTTAGGGACGAATAGTGTAATTTACTCAAAAGATAAAGGTGAGCAACATGATGAACATGGGCCCCATTTGAAAGAGACTCGTGAAGCAGTGGATAAAGTTGTGTCTGATGATGGAGAAGCTCATGAACAACATTTGAAAGAGACTCGTGAAACAGCGGATAAGGTTGTGTCTAATGATGAAGAAGCTCATGAACAGGAGGTACAAGATGATCATGTTAAACCTCCTAAGGTTCAATCTAACACTGCCAATCCACCAAAAAAGGTGGTTAATTTCAAGAAACTTGAAACAAAGGAGG
The DNA here is from genome assembly GCA_034093135.1 of Erigeron breviscapus. Lineage (NCBI taxonomy): Eukaryota > Viridiplantae > Streptophyta > Magnoliopsida > Asterales > Asteraceae > Erigeron > Erigeron breviscapus. The sequence goes on from CM067167.1 coordinate 187,743,027, forward strand.
TCCAAGTAGGAATTGATGTGGTATTACCTAGGGAATAAGTAAAAATAGTTCAAGACAGGTGTGCTAACACGTTGTTTGGCTATTTTTTTGGGAGAAAGACTAGCATTCCCAGTAGTTGAATACTTTTACAAAAACAAACTGGCAAAATTTGGACTTCAGAAAATTATGAGGAATGATAATGGGTACTTCTTCTTCAAATTTGCTCAGAAAAAGAATATGATCAGTGTGCTTGAAGGGGCCCCTTGGATGATCCGAAACAGACCTATACTTTTCAATATCTGGTCGACATCCTCTAAGTTACAGAAAGAAGATATTAAGGAGGTTTTTGTTTGGGTTAAAATACATAATAATCCCATTGCTGCTTATACTGATGATGGACTAAGCATCATTGCTACCATGATAGGTACGCCTAAAGTACTAGATTCATACACTTTTTGGTTAATGGGATATCCCGGTGAATTTTATACCATAACCAAAACATTACAAAACAAGTAGTAGGCGGGAGTCCCATAGTAGTTCATATGCATGACATACCATGCATTGTTAACAAGCTATCATCTAGCATACAAAATATAAAACAACCTATACACTAGGATTTCAGAAAACTAATGTATTGCGAACCAACAATATTTCAGCTCCAATTATCTGGTGTGCACCACAATATCACGTGGTATCTTCCAAACTAAACTAATGTTCTTCATTGAGTTACTTTTTTTCCCCCGCTGATCTTGGTCTAAAAGTCTGCATGGTTTGATTGTAATGGAGGGATCGAATAAAGCTAAGGGTACTAATCCAGGTGGTGGCCTAGCTTCTAGGATCAAAAATATTGATGGAAAATCGCATTTACCAAAGAGAACTATTCTGAAAAACCCTAATAGGGTTCCGATAGATGCAAAACAAGAGACGATGGGTTCAGATGATAAGACATGCAAGAAAAATAACGGAACACTAGGTGGTGGCTCTCAATCCAATGCTGAAACTCCTAGTGATGTGAATCCTAATGCTGGGCAAGAAGAAAAACCGGCTGCTTCTCCAAGTTCTGGTAAGAAAGTTGAATTTTCTGGTGAACAACATGTGAATGATGATAAACTAGTTGATGGGGTTAATACTCAATCGAGTGGGATGAATGCTGATAGAGAAAAACCAACTGATGGGGATCTAAAAAAGAAGGTTTCTTATGCTGCGACAGTCCAAGGTGACAATCAGGAGAAACGGAAAATTAATTTGAGGAAACTGGAATCATCAGTTCAGGTCGATGATGTGGATGTTGTGTTGCCTAAGGATTCATTGAAAGAAGTATGTTCTCGCTATGATAACACATTATATGGTTATTTCTTAGGTAAAAGAATTGCATTCCCGGTAGTTGAAAACTTTGTCAAGAATGCTTGGATTAAGCATGGGTTATCACGTGTGATGATGAATGCACATGGTTTTTTCTTCTTTAAATTTCGCTAAGGCAGGTATGAATTTTGTGCTTGAGAATGGACCATGGCTTAATCGCAATGCTCCTATCATTCTAAATGTTTGGTAACCCAATGTCAACTTGCAAAAGTCTGATCTAAAGAGTATACCGGTATGGGTTAAGCTCCATGATGTTCCTATGGTGGCTTACACGGATGATGGATTAAGCATGTTAATTTATAAGGTTGGAGACCCTAAACAACTTGATTCATATACCACAGATATGTGTATTGAGTCATGGGGAGGAAATAGCTTTGCAAGAGCTTTGGTTGAGTTAAATGCTGAGAATGAGTTTAAGGAAAACATAGTTGTGGCTATTCCAAAATTAGAAGGGGAGGGATACACAAAGGAAACTGTTAAAGTTGAATACGAATGGAAACCCCCAAGATGCTCAATGTGTACTGTTTTTGGCCATATGGACTGCCAATGCCCAAAAGTTGTTAAAGTGGTTGAAAAAACTACACCTAAAGTGGATAGTGATGGGTTTCGACTTGTTAAAAATAAGAAAAACAAAGCAAAACAAGGATTTCCTGCCAAACAACAGAAAACTAAGTTAATTTATAGACCGGTGGTGAAATCTAAGGGAAATTCAGAGGGTGCGAGTTCATCTACACTAGTTGCTACAAAGAACTCATATGATCTATTAAACGATTATGGCATAGGTGCAAATGACCCAGTATTGGTACCGGTTGAGGAAAATGAACGGCAAAAACATACAACTAAACAACCCAATGATGATTCAGATGATAGTGAGGTAGAGGAAATATATGCTGAGACCACTGAATTCATCAACTATGATTTCAAAGCACCAAACGAACCTGAGGGGGCAAGCACTCCCGGTGGAGATGGTGTCAATGGGTAGTTTAGCCTCTTGGAATATTAGGGGGTTGAACCGCCCTCTCAAACAAAAGGAGGTTCGTCAGGTAGTTTCTCAAAACTATCTAAATGTTTGTTCAATTATGGAGTCTCATATGGATGTGTCAAATCTTTTTAATGTGTGTAAGAAAATCTGCCGAACTTGGGATTGGACATCGAATGGTAACCTATGTACTAAGGGAATCCGTATTAGTACTGGATGGAACACAGAAGTTGTTGATGTCATGGTATTGTCACAAACTGATCAGGTTATACATACTCATATTATCTTTAAAGAGGACAAAAAGTCTCTATTCTGTTCGTTTATCTATGCTGATAACTATTATAAGAATAGGAGGAATTTGTGGCAAAATTTGTGTCTTCACAAGGCATTTGTTCATGGTTTATGTTGGGGGACTTTAACTCAGCTCTTAATCTAGAAGATAGTCTACATGGCTCTTCCTACATTAATACAAACATGCGAGATTTCAAAGAATGTGTGTAGCAGATTGAGGTTTTTGATATAAACAGTTCGGGGCTACACTTTACGTGGAATCAATAGCCGAAAAAGGGAATGGGTATCTTCTAAAAGATCGACCGGGTTATGGGTAACATTAGCTTTACAGATGAGTTTTCAACAGCTTGTGCACTCTTTCAACCTTACAGGGTTTCAGATCATTCTCCATGCATCTTGAAATTTCCATCTATTACAAGGTGTCGCCTAAAACCCTTTAAATTTCCTAACTTTCTTCATAAACAGGGATTCTTAGAAGCTGTTGATAATGCATGGTATGTGGAGATTACAGGTCATTTTATGTTCAAGCTTGTTAAAAAGCTCAAATCATGTAAACAACCTATGTGTAGGCTACTTCAGAAGCAAGGCAATTTTCACCTTAATGTAACGAATTTGAGGAGTGAATTAGATAAAATTCAAGCTGAAATAGACGTGGACCCGACTAATTGGTTCTTCAAGAAAAATAAATGTCATGTCTAAGGGATTTTCAAACAGCTAAACTTGATGAAGAACGCTTTCTTAACCAAAAAGCTAAAGTGGAATTGCTAGGTGTGGGTGATTCTAGTTCAACATTCTTTCATAATTCAGTCAAAAGTAAGAACCATAGGAGCAGAATTGAAGTTATTCGTGATGCTACTGGGGTTTTTCATGAGGGTGGAGCTGCCCCAAAGGCTTTTGTGAATTATTATGAAAACTTTCTTGGCCGAGAGGGGTATACAAATCGATTTCCATCACCTCAATTGTTCACAAAGAAGTTATCAGACCAGCAATCATCAAATATGGTTCGTATTGTTTTTGATGAAGAAATTTGGATGGCTATGTTTGCAATTGGGGAAAATAAAGCTCCAGGTCCCGATGGCTTTACATCCACGTTTTTTAAAGGTTCGTGGGATATAGTAGGGAAGGATGTATGTAGTGCTATTCATGAATTTTTCAGAAATGGCAAGCTTCTGCAAGAGGTAAACCATACTCTAATTGCTCTTATCCCTAAGGTCTCGACTCCCTCTTGTATTACAGATTATCGACCTATATCTTACTGCAGCCCTATTTATAAATGCATTAGTAAGATAATAGCGAATCGAATAAAGGAAGGGTTGAAAGATATTGTTTGCATCAATCAATCAGCTTTTGTTCTTGGTCGTAGAATTTCAGATAATATACTATTAACACAGGATTTGATGCACAATTACCATCGTGATGTTTTTTTTTCGGTATAAAGGCCGTCACCCCTTGTTAACTTTGTATTAATCACAATATAAACAGGCGAAAAGGCTAAATGCCAATTCGACTTTACAGGAACGCACTAAACGTGCAACAACCAATAACCAGTACACAAACAACCTAGAAGCTCATCGAGAATACAAATAAAAACTATACATTGCGAACTAGAGCTAAAGGTAACTTCCAATGCTTCAAAGCTTCTTCTACACGAACAGTTCTTTTAAATCGAAAAGTCAACAACTTCAATCTGATTGTCTCTATAATATCATCAATTATCTGGTCACACGATCTTTTTTTGTTGTTGAACAATCTCGCATTCCTTTCCTTCCAAATAAAATAAGTCGAAGCAGCCAAAAGCAGTTTAGAAACAATGCTTGAAACAGCACGACTTCCACCAAATTTGCAAAACGACTGAAGGATAGTACTCCAATCACATGAAACATAATTAACATTTCCCTTTGAACATACACCCTTCCAAACCTGCATAGAAAAATTGCAATCAAAGAATAGATGCTTATGTGAGTCAGGCTGCAAATCACAAAATGGGCACGTCCTTTGTATGGCAGATGAAGAATGAATATCCCACTGTCGTAAAACATCTTGCGTTTTCAACTTCTGATTGCAAACTAACCAAAGATGGAATGCATGTTTCGGGATCCCATGAGCAAACCAAATCAGATTAAACCAAGGCACCACATCTCCTCTCGGCCGTAGATCATTCCAAACATTCGCAACAGAAAACTCCTTGACCACCCATTTCTATCTTTCCATAAGAGAAGATCAGGTTTAGAGACCTCCAATGTTGGAGGGACCAGATTAGGCAACATATTCGACCAATCAGTAGGCCATAACCAAGAGCCATTACAACAAACATCCGAAAGCCTAGCGTCAAGAGAGATACCAGATCGTGCAATCTCTCTAGGAGACATATAGGCACTAAGCGGGCTCAAAACACACCAATTATCATGCCAAAAATAAATAGAAGCACCATTCCCAACCAAAAAGTAGAAAAAGGGACGAACCTGCTGGCGTACTTGTAATAACTTTCTCCAAGACCAGGACATGTTACCACGAGCAGGCACCTCCCAAAAACTCTTACCTTTCAACTTATAACAATGAATCCACTTAACCCATAAAGACTCCTTTCCAGCAACAATACTAGAGATGTGACAGATCAGGAGGGCCGTATTAAAATCATGAAGCCTTCTAATCCCAAGTCCCCCTTATTCTTTAGGTAAATAAATAGATTCCCATGATGCTTTAGACTTACCACGCTTGAGTTTGCCTTGACACCACAAAAAACCCCGCATGATTTGCTCGATTTCAAGAATAACTCTATTAGGGAGCAAAAACACCGAAGACCAATAAACATGTAAAGAAGATAAAACAGAGTGAATCAATTGTAATCTTCCAGCAAATGATAAGAATTTTGTTTTCCAATCAGAAACCCTGTTTTGAACCTTCTCAATCAGTTCTTTGCAATCTCTATATATGAGTCGAGTGGAAACCAATGGCACACCAAGATACTTAACTGGGAGCTTACCCTCTTCAAAAGGTAGAATATCAAGAATAGCACGTTTGACATCATTAGAAACATTACAAAAATACACAATACTTTTAGGAATGCTAGTCGCCAACCCAGAAGCATTCTTAAATTCCAGAATTGCCTCTTTGATAATCTTAGCTGATTCCACATCACCATGCAAGAAAATAAAAAGATCATCTTCGAAACATAAATTAATTATGTCAAGCTTACCACAGTGCTGATGGAACTGAAAATCAGATGCTTCGGCCACCCTTTTCTTAATAATAAGGGTCAATATATCCATAACCATGGTAAAGAGATACGGAGACAACGGATCACCCTGTCTTAGGCCACGCCTACCTTGAAAAAATCCATGCAGATTTCCATTAATACAAATAGAAAAAGATGGTAGTTGAAACGCATTCCATAATCCAATCAATCATTCTAGGATGAAAACCGAAACCAACAAGCACCCTCCTCAAAAACCTCCAATCCACCGTGTCATACGCTTTCTGAATATCAACTTTAAGAGCACACCGAGCCGGCCCCCTATCTAAGTGATAATTATGCATAAGTTGTTGAGTAAGTAAAATGTTAGCAGTAATCTTCCTACCCGGAACAAACGCAGATTGGTTATCACTTATCAAATCATCCAACTGACCCTTTAATCTATTAGCAATAATCTTGGTAATACATTTATACAGTACATTACAAAGAGCAATTGGCCTGAAATCAGTAACCTTAGATGGTGAAGATACCTTGGGAAGCAATGAGATAATAGTATGATTGACCTCTTTCAGCAGATTGCCTGTGGCAAAGAATTCCTTAACAACGTCAACAATATCATAACCTACAATATCCCACGCACTCTTGAAAAACGCCAAAGTGAACCCATCAGGACCCAGTGCTTTATCATCACCCATAGAAAACAAAGCTTGCTTAACCTCCTCAACCGTAACCTCCACCACCATAGCATTTGCTTGTTCACTAGAAAGCTTCTTTTGAAACAAGTTAATGGAATTCAGAATCGAAACATCGCCTACCTTACCCAAAAAATCTACATAATGATTCACAAAAGCTACAGGTACACCATCTCCATCAACAATAGATCCATCTGAAGCCATAATAGAAGTAATCTGATTCCTAGCAGCCCTAGATTTAACAACTTTGTGAAAATAAGCTGAGTTAGAATCGCCAACTTTCAACCAATTAACCTTCGACTTTTGCTTAAGAAACCTCTCTTCAGCGAGCACATCATCTTTAAAAGCATTTAAATATGCAGCCTCCTCCTCCCGTAAAATAGGATTTGAAGGATTTTTATCAATAGCTCGTTGGACTTCATCCAATTCATGGCGAAGTCGAGTAACATTTGTATGAAGATTACCTTTATCATGTAACAATTTCCGTAACGGCTTCTTCAACAATTTCAATCTCTTGACCACACGATACATATGAAATCCTTCAACACTTTCATTCCAAGCATTTGAAACCACCTGTTTGAATTTATGATCATGAATAAGAAGATTAGTGAATTAAAAAGGCTTAGGAACAAAATTTGAACCCACGGGGATCCTCAAAATAGCCGGCGAATGATCCGATATACGATAGGGCTGAAAAAGTGCATTAGCATCTTGAAAGCATCAGAGAACGCTAAATTTGCCATAGTACGATCAAGCTTCTTTAAAATACCCTTACCACCCTTCGGCTTTTGAGTCCAAGTATAATGCAAGCCCGATTTGTTAAGATCCGATACCTCAATCATATCAACACATTCCTTAAATTCTCTCATAGCGATATCAATAACAGACGAACCAGCATCCCTATCAGCCAAACTTAAAGTAGCATTAAAATCCCCAAGTAAACACCAAGGACTATCCTTCACAAATTCTTTATGCATCAACAACGACTGCCATAAGGGTCTTCTATCTATATACTTATTATGCGCATAAATAAAAGAGCAGAACACCATTTTTTTAACTGATTTCAAAAAGACTTGAGTATGTATAACCTGATCTGTCTGAGATAACACCATAATATGGACAAGATCTGGATTCCAACCAAGAAGGATACGAGAGCCTTTAGAACAAAAATTAGCATTCGAGCACCACTCCCAAAACCGAAAAACTCTTTTACACAAGACCTCCAAATTTGACACCGCAACATGAGATTCTAGAATTGCACAAATCGAGAGCTTATTTTCACTTATGACCTGACGCACCTCGTTTTGTTTAGGGGATTAATTCAAACCCCTAATATTCCATGAAGCAATGTTATACATTAAAAACCTCATCTCCGGGAGTGCTTGCCCCACATTAGCGTCATCACCCAAGATATTTGATACATCACCTGGAATATCTTCAACCTCATCGTCATCATTAACCACATCCTTAATATCACGACCCAAGCCTGATGGCACTTCAACTTTATTATTCAAAAGAACATCACTTACATCCTCACTAGTCTCAAGAACAGAATAAGAATTACTAACTGAAACATTCGCACTAGACATGCTAGCACCCATTGAGTGTAAAGGGGGCTGTTGAGGAGCACTCGTCCTCTCTTTAGGAGGAGGATTTGTCACATTCACACTTGGAGAAGGCTGATTAATTGGCTGTTTTTTCCTATATTCCAAGATTGGTTTTTTGGGTATCTTCACGCCCCCTGCCACCTTTGCATTACCCGAAATAACCTTGCCTTTCTTGCGCTTTACAAGAGTATCTCCAACAGTGACGCTCTGTTTATCTGGCTTACATTGAGCCGGACAAGCATCAAACCCATGTCCAAACACCTTACACTGAGAACAGTGCGGAGGTTTCCACTCATACTCAATCTCAATATCTTCTTTAGAAAACCCCTCACCATTCAAATTCGGAATAGCAATAATTAACTTATCTTTCAAACTGCATTGGGCATCTAACTCAATGAGAGCCCTAGCATAGCTGTGCCTTCCCCATGAGTTCACACACATATTACTAGTATAAGCATCCAGCATCAATGGTTTACCCATAGTAGAAGCAAGCATACTAAGACCATCGTCCGTATACGCTACAAGTGGCACCCCATAGAGTTTCACCCACACAGGAACCTTAGAAAAGTCCTGTTTCGTCAAGGACACATTAGGTGTCCATTCATTCAAAAACAGTGGCGTGGACCTGATCATCCATGGCCCTTTTTGCAGAACCTGATTCATACCATCTTTTGACTTAAATTGGAAGAAGAAAAAACCAGAATCATTCATCATAACTCTTAGCAAACCAAACTTTGCCCAAGTGTTTTCCACATAAGTCTCCACAACAGGAAACGCCAAACGAGTGCCCAAAAAGTAACCATAAAGAGAATTTGAAAATCTACTATTCACCTCAACAACCGAAGTAAGAGGAATAACCAAATCAACACCATCTATATTTTTGTCTACTGGCAAATGCCTAAAATTCCCTTTTAGTTTGACCTCACCCTTGCTAGCTTCCCTATACACATTAGAATCAGATTTAAGAGCAGAAACATACGACATAGGGATCTTAGCAGCATCACTAGGCTTACATGCATCTTTCAAAACTTGGGGAGGCTTACCAGCACCATGACCATCCCAATCCGGGTGTTGTTCATCAATAACCTCTATAACCTCCCCACCATCAGAATCCACCCCAACTTTAAAAGAATCTCCATTAGTAGGCTGGTCATGGGATGATGAATTCAGAATGGAATTACTTACATTACCAATACCAGAAGACTTGGCAGCACCCTTATTTTGGTCCCCCAAGATGTGCGTTTAAGGTAGACATTCAAAAGGCATACGACACGGTAGATTGGAAATTTCTTGAAGCTACTCTACATGGGTTTGGGTTTCATCCAAGAATGATGAAGTGGATCATGGCATGTGTTACTACCACCTCGTTCTCCATAGTTATTAATGGAATGTTCATGGGTACTTTAAAGGAAAGCGAGGCTTAAGACAAGGAGACCCGATGTCCCCTTATCTTTTTACACTTGTTATGGAAGTACTTGTGCTCCTTCTTTAGTTTTCTATTGCTACGACTGCCAGTTTTTGTTTTCATAATCAGTGTGAAAAGGAACGGATTATTAATCTTTGTTTTGTAGATGATCTGTTTTTATTTGCAAGAGGAGACACCAACTCAACAAAAACTATAATGAATGCTTTAAATGATTTCAAAGGTATATCTGGTTTGGTCCCAAGCATGCCTAAGAGTACAGCCTTTTTCTGCAATGTTGCTGATCACGTGAAACAAGCTATTCTAACAGTGATGCCATTTGAAGAAAGAAGTCTTCCTGTTAGATATCTGGGTGTTCCTCTTATATCCACCCGACTTCTTTATAAGGATTGCAAAGCTTATTCAGTCAGTTCTATCATCTCTTCATATTTATTGGGGCTCAGTTTCTATATTACATGCTCGAATAATAAAAGATCTAGAGAAAAAAGATGAGGGGTTTCTTGTGGTGTCGGGTCCATGGCTAAAGGCAAAGTAAAGGTATCTTGGAGTGCTATATGTTTACCAAAGAGTGAAGGGGGTTTGGGAATTAGAAGATTTGAGGAAGTCAATAAATCTCTTATGGTATATCATATATGGAGCTTGTTAACTAATAGGGAGTCATTGTGGGTGAAATGGATTCATGCATATAGGCTGAAAGGTAGGAGCTTTTGGGATGTACCTCAACAACCTAATTGTAGCTGGGGATGGAGGAAATTGTTGCTATTGAGAATGCAAATTAGACCATTTTTCTGGTCAAAATTAGGTGATGGGAAGGATACATCAGTTTGGTTTGACAAATGGGATGTTAATTTCCCATTAAATAACATTATAACACCGAGGCAGATTGCACGAGCCGGATTTACTCCAAGAACTCAAGTTGCTGATCTCATTATAAATGGAGAATGGAAATGGCCGGCTGTTTGGTTGAATTTATTTCCGACATTAGTAAATTTTCCAACGCCGATGCTACATCCTGCTCATAGAGATGAAATCATTTGGAAGGATGTGGAAGGAAACGAGAAGCATTACTCTTCAAGAGAGGTCTGGGAAGCTATTAGAGTGAGACAAACGGAGGTTACATGGGCCAATGTCGTTTGGTTCTCACAATGTATCCCTCGACATTGATGTGAAATACTCAGGGTTAGGCTGAGTCAACTCACAAAACACAAGCACAGCGGAATATAAAACTATTTTTATAGAGATTTTCTGGATTTTATAACAAAACACACCCAAGCTGACTATAAGAACAAATAGTACAGCAACAATAAAACCGAGAAAATAGACTGAAAGAAGAACAACAAGATAAAGTAAACAAGGATAGATAAGAATCTAATACTTGACTCGTAAAGGACTGAACCACCAGAATCAAATAGAAGAAACACTCCAAAACCACCACTATATTTGATAAAGGCTGAGCGGTGACAACTACAAATAAAAGTAATGAAGATTTTAAGATCTCACCACAATAATCTATAAAGGCTAAGCCACCAAGATTACTGATAAAGGGATCACTTCAAACCACCAAGATCAAAGATCCATAAAGGTAAAGAAGATTTGTAATTGAATAGAATTCAGCTCTATCAAACTTTCATAAAAACACTCTGTCCTCTTACAATGGATGGCAGCCTCTATTTATAGAGGAAATACAAGAGACAATGGAATATTCTACCCTAGACAACTAGTACAAGGTTGTTATAAATCAACCAATAGGAATAGAGAACATAATCTGCAGTTGTAGGGTAGTGGTGGTTCTCTCTCTGGTCCCCACTCGTCTTCTTCCTCTCCCACGATCAGGTGTCACCAAAACAAGACAAAATCATATAACTGAATTCTTATCCTTATTCAGAATCATCTAGAACAGCCACTCACACGTGCTAATCACATGACTTGACCTGGTTATTGAAAGCATCAAAATAGATAAGAGTTTGAAAATCCCAAGCTGATTCAGTTCCAAGCTGACTCTGCCCAAGCTGACCCAGACTGGACGTCCCAAGCTGACTCTTCTTCCAAGCTGACCCAGATTGAACGAATTCGCGAGCCGATCTTCAAACTTCCCCCACATTTCAGTTCTCCCATTTAAGGTGAATCCTAGGGGGCAGATAGGATTACCAATCATCTTCCCAAAGTGTGCCATCGAGGGAAACATCATCATGGCCTGAGCTGAGTCCAAGCTGACTCGGTCTGAACTGAGTTCAGGACAACTCAGGGGCAATTTCGCATCATCCTCCCCTTATAAATTTGGACTTGTCCTCAAGATAATCATCCTCCAGGTATGGCATCAAATCACCAACATTAAATGTACTTGAGACTGAGGTATCTCCAGGCAGTTCAACTTTGTAGGCATTCTCTCCACATCTTTCTAACACCTTGAAAGGACCTTCAGCTCTAGGCATCAGCTTACTCTTTCTTTTTGAAGGGAATCTTTCCTTTCTGAGGTGGATCCAAACCAGATCTCCCGGTGCAAAAGTTGGTTGTCTTCTATTCTTGTTTGCCTTGGCCTTGTAATCAGCATTTACCTTCTCAATTCTGGCCTTGACTTGTTCATGCAGCTTCTTGATCTCTTTTGCCCTGCTTTCAGCTTCAACACAAACTTTTGGCTCAATAGAAAATGGAATCATGTCTATGGGTGTTAGTGGATTCACACCATAACAGATTTCAAAAGGAGATTTTCCAGTAGAATAATTAGGAGCCCGATTGAAAGCAAACTCAGCTTGAGAAAGCTTCAAATCCCAATCTTTCAAAGTCTTCTTCACTAGTGTTCTCAACAGCATCCCAATGGTTCAGTTTGTTACTTCAGTCTGACCATCAGTTTGGGGATGGTGAGAAGTGCTAAACAGCAGCTTAGTACCCATCAGCTTCCACAATGTCTTCCAAAAATAACTCAAAAACTTTGTATCTCTATCTGAGACAATAGTCTTTGGAATTCCATGAAGTCGAACTATCTCCTGAAAGAACAAGGTTGCTACCTTGGTGGCATCATTAGTAGTGTGGCAAGGAATAAAATGAGCCATTTTAGAGAATCTATCAACCACCACCATAATTGAATCTTTGCCACGCTGAGTCCTAGTTAGAGCAACAATAAAATCCATACTCAGATTTTCCCAAGGCTGATTGGGAACTAGAAGAGGTGTATACAAACCCTTGTGAAAAGTGGACTTAGCTTGCTGACAAGTAGAACATCTCTTGACTATATCTTGTACGTCTTTCACCATAGAAGGCCAATGAAAATGTTCACCCAGAATCTCCATAGTTTTAGTAATTCCAAAATGACCAGCCAAGCCTCCCCCATGTGCTTCTCTAATCAACAGATCTCTAATAGAGCCCTTTGGGATACACAACTTACCCTTCTTGAATAGAAACCCATCTTGAATAACATAAGGCCCTTTAGCTTCATTTGGAGAGGAACAAATAATAGAGCCAAAATTTGGATCAGCTTCGTACAAATCCTTAATAAATGAGAATCCAAGAACTCTAGACTCCAAAATAGATAGCATATAATGTCTTCTTGAGAGAGCATCAACAACAACATTAGAGGAGCCAGTCTTGTGCTTGGAGGCAAAAGAATACATCTGCAGAAACTCAACCCATTTCGCATGCCTTTGATTCAGCTTGTGCTGCCCATTAATGTACTTAAGAGCTTCATGGTCAGAATACAAAACAAACTGCTTTGGCTTCAAGTAATGAGACCAATGATCAACAGCTCGAATAATGGCATAGAATTCTTTATCATAAGTGCTATAATTCAGCTTGGATCCATTCAGCTTCTCACTAAAGTAAGCAACTGGTCTTCTATCTTGTATCAACACAGCTCCAATGCCAACACCACTAGCATCACATTCAAGCTCAAAGAGTGAATCAAAGTTAGGCAAAGAAAGGACAGGAGCTGAACTCAGCTTCTCCTTTAAAGATTCAAAAGTAGTCTGGGCTGACTTAGGCCAACTGAAGACCCCTTTCTTTAGGCAATCAGTTATAGGAGCAACAACTGTAGAGAAATCTCTAATAAATCTACTATAAAAGGATGCTAAGCCATTAAAACTTCTGACTTCAGTGATAGAAGAAGGAACAGGCCAGGATCTGATTGCTTCTACCTTGGATGGATCCATAGAAATGCCTTCCTTAGAGACCACATAACCCAAAAACACAACACTACCAGTCATGAAATCATATTTCTCTAACTTGCCATAGAGTTGGTGTCTTCTTAACAGCTCAAACACAACTTTCAAATGATCTAAGTGTTCCTTCTCAGACTGAGAATAAACCAGGATATCATCAAAGTACACAACCACAAACTTGCCAATAAGAGGCCTCAACACTTCATTCATTAACCTCATGAAAGTGCTGGGTGCATTGGATAACCCAAATGGCATGACAAGCCACTCAAACAGCCCACCTTTAATCTTAAAGGCTGTCTTCCACTCATCTCCCTCCTTCATTCTGATCTGATGGTAGCCACTTCTCAAATCTATCTTTGAAAACACACTAGACCCATGCAACTCATCAAGCATATCATCCAATCTAGGAATAGGATATCTATACTTGATAGTGATGTTATTGATGGCTCTGCTATCAACACACATACGTATAGAACCATCTTTCTTTGGCACCAATAAAGCTGGAACAGGACAAGGACTCATGCTAGCTCGAACATAGCCTTTAGCAATCAGCTCATCTACTTGCTTTTGTAACTCATTAGCTTCATTAGGGGAGCATCTATAAGCAGCTTTATTAGGAAGAATTGACCCTGGGATCAGGTCAATCTGATGCTCAATCCCTCTAATAGATGGCAAACCAGCAGGTAATTCCTCTGGGAATACATCAGCAAATTCAGCAAGTAAACGTCTAACTACACTAGGGACTTCTTCACACTTCTTATCTTCACCATTTTCAAGCATAAGCAACAACAAAACAGAAGCACCACTGTCTAATTCCTTTTCAACATCAGCTTGACTCAAGAATAAGGATCTATCAGCCTTAGTGCTTGATTCAGCTTTAATAATCTCATTGGGTTTTAGAGAAGTCAGTGTGACTTTCTTCCCATTAATAAACAAAGAGTAAGTATTTAAGTGACCATTGTGGTATACATACTTATCATACAACCAAGGTCTACCAAACAATAAATGACAAGCATCCATAGGCACAACATCACAAGTAACTTCATCTTGATAAACAGCTCCAATAGAAAAAGGAATAACTACTTGGCGATTAACTTTTACCTCATTGCCTGGGCTGAGCCATTGTAGTTTGTATGGATGAGGGTGCTTGGTAGTCGAGAGACCCAGCTTATCCACCATATAGGTAGACGCAGCATTAGCACAGCTTCCTCCATCAATAATCAAACTGCACACCTTTCCCTTGATAGTGCACCTTGAATAGAAAATGTTTTCCCTTTGAGCTTTATCATCAGAAGCTTCATCAGCGTGCATTGCTCTTCTAATCACCAACATTTCACCAACATCAGCTTCAACAAGCTCTTCTTCACTAGGATCTTCATCATAGGTACACTTGTCTTCATATTCAGCTTCAGCCTGCAGTTCTTCAACTTCTTTCAGTGTGAGAGCCCTCAGATTGGGACACTCAGCTTGGAAATGTCCATACCCATGACACTTGAAACATCTCTTCTTAGGCTCCTTGGAACCTTCCCCAACCTTCTCCTTTCCTGTATTAACTTCTTTAAAGATGGGAATTTTAGCAGGTACAGCCGGTTTAGGAATTGACTTATAGGCTGACTTCTTCTTCATTTGCTTCTCAAGCTGAATGGCCAGCTTGCAAGCACCTTCGAATGTCCACACAGGCTGCAACTCCATCTTCTCAACAATCAAGGAATTCAGACCTCCCATGAATCTTGCGATAGTATGCTCCTCAGCTTCCTTCACCCCAGTTCTGATCTTAAGCTGTTCAAACTCCCTTATATACTCCACAACCTCCTTACTACCTTGTTTCAAGCTGTTCATATGAATATACAGCTCTTGCTTATAAGCTTGGGGAACAAACCTCTTCTGCATAATCTCCCTCAGCTTTGACCAGGTCTTGACTTTACTTTTACCCTTATATTCTCTTTCTTCCTTCATGTTTTCATACCAAGCTGATGCATACTTACTCAGCTTCATGACAGCAACCTTGAAACCCTTTCTATCATCATACCCCTTAATCTCCATAATCCTATCCATAATCTGAACCCATTCAAAGTAATCTTCAGGGTTAGAAGAACCAACAAAATCTGGTGGGTCTACCTTAATATCTTTAACATCAATCTTATGTCTTCTATGCCTCCTCCTAGGCTGATTGGAAGCATCAGACTCACTAGAAGATCCAGAATTACTACCAGATCCAAGACTAAGGTTTTGAGAACCAGAACCCCCTTCACTAACAGCAACTTCTTCTCTATTTAATCTCACACCACCATCTTCTAACAGATTAACAACCCTCCCAAGCTGTTCTTGGAGAGCTTCGATCTGTCTATCCCTTCTAAGATTATTAGCTTCTTCCAGAGTCATGTTTCTTCTATAGGCCATACTTTTACAAAGAGAAACTCAGAACAACAACAAAACTCCAAGGATAAAAAGATTAAGAAACCTTTTTAAACCTGGCTCTGATACCAACTGATGTGAAATACTCAGGGTTAGGCTGAGTCAACTCACAAAACACAAGCACAGCGGAATATAAAACTATTTTTATAGAGATTTTCTGGATTTTATAACAAAACACACCCAAGCTGACTATAAGAACAAATAGTACAGCAACAATAAAACCGAGAAAATAGACTGAAAGAAGAACAACAAGATAAAGTAAACAAGGATAGATAAGAATCTAATACTTGACTCGTAAAGGACTGAACCACCAGAATCAAATAGAAGAAACACTCCAAAACCACCACTATATTTGATAAAGGCTGAGCGGTGACAAATACAAATAAAAGTAATGAAGATTTTAAGATCTCACCACAATAATCTATAAAGGCTAAGCCACCAAGATTACTGATAAAGGGATCACTTCAAACCACCAAGATCAAAGATCCATAAAGGTAAAGAAGATTTGTAATTGAATAGAATTCAGCTCTATCAAACTTTCATAAAAACACTCTGTCCTCTTACAATGGATGGCAGCCTCTATTTATAGAGGAAATACAAGAGACAATGGAATATTCTACCCTAGACAACTAGTACAAGGTTGTTATAAA
This sequence comes from Erigeron breviscapus, assembly GCA_034093135.1. NCBI lineage: Eukaryota > Viridiplantae > Streptophyta > Magnoliopsida > Asterales > Asteraceae > Erigeron > Erigeron breviscapus. The sequence goes on from CM067167.1 coordinate 187,759,769, forward strand.
TCAACCAATAGGAATAGAGAACATAATCTGCAGTTGTAGGGTAGTGGTGGTTCTCTCTCTGGTCCCCACTCGTCTTCTTCCTCTCCCACGATCAGGTGTCACCAAAACAAGACAAAATCATATAACTGAATTCTTATCCTTATTCAGAATCATCTAGAACAGCCACTCACACGTGCTAATCACATGACTTGACCTGGTTATTGAAAGCATCAAAATAGATAAGAGTTTGAAAATCCCAAGCTGATTCAGTTCCAAGCTGACTCTGCCCAAGCTGACCCAGACTGGACGTCCCAAGCTGACTCTTCTTCCAAGCTGACCCAGATTGAACGAATTCGTGAGCCGATCTTCAAACTTCCCCCACATTTCAGTTCTCCCATTTAAGTAAGGTGAATCCTAGGGGGCAGATAGGATTACCAATCATCTTCCCAAAGTGTGCCATCGAGGGAAACATCATCATGGCCTGAGCTGAGTCCAAGCTGACTCGGTCTGAACTGAGTTCAGGACAACTCAGGGGCAATTTCGCATCAGACATGCTTTCATGGTTTGGCTGATTCTCAGGAAAAAACTTAAGACTCAAAGCAAACTTATGAAATGGAACATGAACGGAAACGCCAATCTAAATCTTCTTTGCTGCTCACTGTGCAAAAGAGGACCGGATTCGCATGCTCACTTATTTTTTGAATGTCAATTCTCTTCACAGGTTTGGAGCAACAATAAAGTCTTGGCAGAAGTATCTTCTATTTCTAACGAATGGGATGATATCTTGGAATGGCAAATTTCAAAATCAAAATCAAGATCAGCAAAGAATGTTATTGGAAGATTGCTGGTAGCGGCTACGGCTTATTATATTTGGCAAGAAAGGAATAACTGGCTTTTTACTAATCATGCAAGACCCCCGGACTTGATTGTGGAACAAATTATCTCTACTGTTCGTTTGAAGAGGGTGACACTCAGGTTTAAGAATACAAGTCATGTTGATCGCTTATTACGAGCTTGGAAGGTGCCACGAGATATTGTGGTGAATACCAGACAAAGGCGCATGTGCAAGAGGAGTATTTTCATTCACATTAGTTAGTCTGTTTTCTAATGTGTTGATTTAATTGTATGCTAGCAAATAGATGATAGCTTGATCGTGTAATTATGTTTAACATATTATGGTCATGTCATACATATGAACTAGCATTATAATTTAGCCATGCTACTTGTATTGTAATGTTTTGGTTATGGTATAATATTCACAGGGGTATCCCATTAACCAAAAAAGCTTGTAGCAATCGATCCACAGCATGCGTACCTTTGAACCTGAGTGTAACCAATTTGAGTCGAATTGTAGTGGTAATAAGTTCCACAATTTGGTTAGGAGGTCTTGCATGGTTCGTGAATAACCTGTTGTTTCTTTCCTGTCAAATAAAATAAGCTGTAGCCGCAACAAGAACTCTTCCTATCACATTCTTGGCCGATCTGGACTTAGCCTTCGTGGTAATCCATTGCCATATGTCATCCCAAGAATCAGAAATTGAAGGAAATTCAGCCAAAGTTTTTATCTTCTTCCAAACCTGCGAGGAGAAAACACACTCAAAAAACAAATGAGCATGTGAGTCATGACCTCTCTTGCATAGAGAGCAGCAAAGGAGGTTTAGGTTTGCATTCCCAGCCGAACTCCATTGCATCATCTTGTCTTGAGTCTTCAATTTCTGTCTCGTGATTAACCAAATAAGAAAAGCATGTCGAGGTATGCATTGTGAAAACCAAATAGCTCCATCCCAAGTAACTTCATCTTGTTTGATGCGTATAGAATTCCATACCACCCTCGTAGAGTAGTTTTCTTCCTTGCCATCCATATTTTTCCATATTATTGAATCCAATTGGTTAGGTTGCAAAGCTGGTTTTTGAAGAAGAATTGAAACCGGCTTGTTTAATCTGTCTAGGCGAGATAAATTGATTTAATGGGCAGTCTTCTGACCATCTATCAAACCAAACTGATGAATTTTCCCAATTACCAATTCTTGACCAAAAAAATGGTTTGATCGAGCCTCTTAGTTGCAACAGCTTCCTCCAACTCCAACTACAATTCTTCGGTTTTGGAATGTCCCAAAAATCTCATTCTTTAAGCCTGTGTGAATGAACTCACTTCACCCATAGCGATTCTCTATTAGTGGGAAAAGAGGGATATACTCCCCGGTGAATCATATTACCTCCCAAAAACATTACAAACCAAGTAGTGTGATTGAATATCACACTAGTTCATATATGGGACATGCCCTATATATGTTAAACTATAATTGCCGTAAGGAAACAAAGAAAAAACAAGCCTATCCAAACAATAGGCAGTACAAGAAAGATAAAACAATGCAATTAAAAAAAATCAGCCTCCATCATGATCAACATGTAGATGTATGCTCGTTGATTTCAATGTGTTCATCAACATCAACATCAAAATCATCATGTTTGGTGGCTATCCTTTTGCAAAATCCGGATTCATTTGGAACAATGGTCCTAAGTCTTCACCGTAGTCATTTAGGAGTTCATATTTGTTTGTAGATGTGACTTTCGAAGTACTTGCCCCTTCCTTATTGATATTCGGTTTGGAGATTGGCCTATAAACCAAGGTTTGCTTTTGTTTATTAATGTTGACTCCCTTTCTGGCCTTCTTTTTAAGCTCCCGAAAACCGTCATTAGCTACCACCTTCTTCACCTCTTGAACAACCCTAACATTCTTAGGACATTGCATATCACAATGGCCAAAAATGCAGCAACTTTTACATCTTGGTGGTTTCCACTCATATTCAACCCGTATAGTTTCCTTTGAATATCCTTCAACCTCAAGATCTGGAATACCCATAGCAATTTCTTCTTTAAAATCCTGTTCAGCTGAAATATCAATTAAAGTTCGAGTATAATTGCTCCTTCCCCATGATTTCAAACACATAGTGTTAGTGTAAGAATCAAGCATTTTCGGGTTCCCCAACTGAGAAGCCAAAAGACTCAATCCATCATCAGTATATGCTGCCATAGGAACATCATGTAATTTGATCCAAACCGCAATACTCTTGATCTCCTTTTTCAAGGACATAGCAGGATAATCCATGGCCCTTCTTCTAAAACTTTATTCAATCCATCTTTTGCATTAAACTTAAAAAAGAAGAACCCATTTCCATTGATCATGACCTTAATCAGTCCGTATTTTGTCCAATTATTCTTCACAAAACTCTCCACAACAGTCTTTGTAATCTATTGCCCAAAAAATATCCAACCAAAGTGTTTTTAAATCTGTTACTTACCTCACGTACTGACTCCTTTGGAAGAACCAAATCAACATCAGAGTGCATCTCTTTGGCCTCAAGCTTTCTGAAATTAACCTTCTTCTTTTCAGCCATCACTTGAACCTTAGCTGCATAAGACACCGGTGTTCTACCCATATTTATCTCTGGTTGTAAAGGAGAAACAACTGGTGCCACCTCAACTTGTACCTGTTTTTGTGCAGCTTTATCATTGCCAGACTTGTCTAACAAATCACCAACTTAAAAGGGCATTTCAAAGCCAATTTTTTTCTTGTTTCCACTCGCATTCAGATCCGAATACGAGTCTTCCATGGTGGGCCTACGATGCAGTATCTTGCCATCAATATTAGTAATTTTACTAGCAATTCCAGCACTCCAAGTCTCATCCTCATCTGTATCATGTGAGGATGATTCCATCTTGTCTTGAACATTTGGTGCATCAACAACAGCCCCACCCGATCCTTCTTCACACTTTGTTTTTTTGATGAAGCCCTAGGAGTTTCATTAGTGGAAAGGATACCACCACTCGAAGATTCATTCCCACTCACAGCTGCTGATTTAACAGTAGCAGCAGTTTTACTATCAGACGACCCCGTTATAAGAGTTTCCACCCTTATTAGGGCTTCCATTTTAATTCTTCTTCTTTCTAGACATGTCAATCGAAACTTCCCTTAGCCTATTAAAGCGTTCCTCTAGAACTTGGAGATTAAACGGACTATCTCTCTTCGTACACTGCTCAACATCACGAAAAAAGAATACCAGAAGCCAATGAAACCACGGCACCACCAATTAGATCTGAAAATCAGAAAACCAAAACCCTAACCCTAATTTATTATGACAATAACCTATAGCAAAACCCTAAAAACGAACATAAACAAGATACGAACACAAAATTCTTTAATAATTTGTTCAAAATGATCAAATTACATAAGCTATGTGATACGAATAATATAGAGGACGGATTAGGGGTTTATGTTTGAAGGGGGGAACCGCCATTAGGGTAGAGAGAAAAAGGTTTTTTTTCACACGATTCACTATTAGTGAGAATGCTCCAAATGTGATAAACCATCAATGATTTATTAACCTCACTAATCCGCCTTATGCCAAGTCCACCTTCAGATTTTGGTAAACATATCGAGTTCCAAGAAACTTTAGCTTTTCCCTTTGACATCGGTCCTTGACACCACAGAAAAACCCTACTTTTTTTCTTAAGGTCTTTAACAATACGACTAGGAAGGATAAAAACCGATGCCCAATAAACATGAAAGGAAGAAAGCACTGACTTTAGAAGCAGCAGACGCCCTGCAAATGATAAGTATTTATTCCTCCAGTTGGTAATCCGGCTCTCCATCTTTTCCACCAAACTTTTGACTTCATTATCTCCACGGTTAGGCTTAAATTGGCGACTTGCAAATATAAGAAGAGGAAGAGGGTGGAGCAGTTTTTGACTTCATGGGATCTTCCTTTCTTATTAATTAAGTCTTTGTAATTATATCTTTTTGTTTAAGTCTGTTTGAGATTGTAGTTCGTGAAGTGGCATGTCACTTCTTTTCTGATTGTTGCACGATGGTGCATGGGTTGTAAGTCGTCTTGACACACAGTTAAGTGCCTATTTTATTCATATATAAAATCTAACCAGGGGTGACGGCCTTTTACTGAAAAAAAGTTAGAGGTACCTCAAGGTATCTAACCGGAAGGCTCCCTTCTTCAAAAGGCAACACCATAAGTATAAGCTGATCCACATGATCAGACACATTCAAAAGAAAGCTGTACTTTTTGACATACTAGGAGTCAGTCCCGACATATCCTTAAAATCATTAAGTGACTTCATAATAATCTTTTCTGAATTTGTTTCTCCTCTCGCAAAAAGAAAAAGGTCATCTGCAAAGCATAAGTTGGAAGTATTAGTAACTGCATAATGAAGGATTGGTGTTAAGACTTCCATAACAATGTTGTGAAAGTACAAGACGTTAATGGAGTTGATCATGAAGGGGGTGGTGTGGCTACTGCGCTTGTAAAACATTATAAAGACTTCCTGGGAACTGAAGGGCCTCCATCTTGTTTTAATCCTAATGAAGTTTTCAAAAGAACTATTAGTAGGCAAAAAGCGGATTATATGGTTCGAGCGATCACTGATGCTGAAATTAAAGAAGCTATGTTCTCAATTGATGAAAATAAAGCCCCGGGTCCTGATGGGTATACCTCGCTCTTCTTTATGAAGACTTGGGATATAACGGGAAAGGAGGTATGTCTTGCCATTCATGATTTCTTTAAGACTGGCAAAATTTTGAAAGAAATCAACCATACCTTCTTAGCATTGATTCCGAAAGTGTCCACTCCTAATAGAGTTACAGATTATCGCCCAATTTCTTGCTGCAATACAATATATAAATGCATTAGTAAAATTATTACTAATCGCATTAAGGATGGGTTGGATGATATTGTGGATATTAATCAATCCGCATTCATTCCGGGAAGGCTTATATCGGATAATATTCTTCTAACTCAAGAATTAATGCATAATTATCATCGTAAGATTGGCCCCCCACGATGTGCTGCTAAGGTTGACATTCAGAAAGCATATGATACTGTTAATTGGAGCTTCTTAAGAGCAACATTAATTGGTTTTGGATTCAATCCGACTATGGTACATTGGATCATGTCTTGTGTTACCAGCGTTTCTTTCTCTATCAGCTTGCATGGTAATATTCATGGTCTTTTCCAAGGAAGACGAGGACTTAGACAGGGTGATCCCATGTCCCCATACCTCTTTACTATGGTTATGGAGGTGTTAACTCTGATGTTACACAAATCTGTGCAACATTCACCGGCTTCAGGTTTCATAACTTGTGTGGAGAACAACGAATTATTAACATTTGTTTTGCAGATGATCTCTTTCTCTTTGGCTGAGGTGATCTTGCTTCGGCCAAAGCTATTATGGACGGGCTTATGGAGTTTTCTAATGCCTCAGGACTTATGCCTAGTCTAGCTAAAAGCACGGCTTTCTTTTGTAATGTCCCTGATCGTATTAAGAGGGCTATTTTGGAGATCCTCCCATTTGAAGAAGGCTTTCTTCCGATTCGTTATCTTGGTGTTCCACTTATTTCATCTAGACTTTTACACAAATATTGCACAATTTTGGTTGAAAGGATGGAGGCTAGAATAAGTGATTGGAAGAACAAATCTCTTTCGTTTGCTGGCAGGTTACAATTAATTAATTCAGTTCTCTCTTCCATGCATATTTATTGGGCTTCAGTTTTCATTCTCCCTGCTAGTATCATTTCTGATTTGGAAAAGAAGATGCGGGCTTTTTTATGGACTCAAGGACCCATGAGCAAAGGTAAAGCTAAGGTGGCATGGAAGGATTGTTGCCTTCCTAAGTATGAAGGAGGAATTGGAATTAAAAGAATTTGTGATGTTAACAAAGCTCTTATGACTTCTCATGTATGGAGTATCTTGAATAATCGAAAGTCTCTTTGGGTACAGTGGATTAATGTGCAATAAACTCAAGGGAAGAAATTTCTGGGATGTCCCTTTGAAAGCTGGCTCAACATGGGGATGGCGTAAGCTTCTTCAATTGCGAGAAGTAATCCGACCACATATTAAGTATCTGATAGGGGATGGGTGTACTACTTCAGCTTGGTTTGATAATTGGGCTTCTATTGGCCCTTTATGTAAGTTTATTACATATAGAGAGATGACTAGAGCGGGATTTCGTCTTGATGCAACTGTTAATGATGTTCTAACTAATGGACGCTGGAAATGGCCAATTGCCTGGTTTGATCTATTTCCAGTGCTTATAAATGTTACTCCTCCTGTTCTTCGTCCTGCTGTTTCTGATATAATTACTTGGTATGATAATAATGGGAAGGAAACTGGTTTTTTAGCCTCTTCCACATGGGAAACCATCCGAGTTAGAAGACCAGTTGTTCCTTGGGTTGATCTTGTTTGGTTTGCACATAGTATTCCGAGGCACTCATTTCATGTCTGGCTTATTATGAGAGAAAAACTGAAGACTCATGATAAGATGAAGCAATGGGATGTTAGTGGTTCTACTAACTTAAATCTACTTTGCTGTTCCCTCTGCAAGCGTGGACCTGATTCGCATCAACATTTATTTTTTGAATGTAATTACTCATTGCAGATTTGGAATTTGGTTCGCCCCTTAATGGGATTTCATGCGGTTCCAAACCGATGGACTGATATCACTTCAATGCTATTGTTGACATCAAAGCCTAATCTAGCCAAGACGGTTATTGCTAAGCTTCTGATTGCTGCTTCGGCTTATTACTTATGGCAAGAGAGAAACTCCAGATTATTTTCTCCTAAACAAAGATTCAAGGAAGAAGCATCCTAGAAGAATGGAAGTTGGATATCACGTAAACATTTATTAAACATCACTTTTATTGTTTTGCCATTAAGAAGTCAACAAGTCTTCTAAATGTGTCCCTCTGACAGGCCTTTGGATTTATCTAAGGGTAGGAGTCTCCATTTGGTTAGCCATTTTGAGCTTTTCACTGTGATGTGCATGTTTGAGATTTGGTTTCGATTTGGTAGAATGATAGAGGTTGATGTTTGATATTGGTTACTTACATATTAGAGGTGTATTATTAATGCTTTTGATGTTATTAGCCTTTTTTATGTATTGTTCAGCTAAGTCGTTTGTGACGTTATTGTTTCACATACATATGGCATGTCATATGTATGAATTAGTTTGGTACTTTGCCAAGCTACTTGTAATAATCTTCTTTTGGGTGATTTATAAAAGCTTACCGGGGTTTAAATTCCCCTTTACCCAAAAAAAAAAAGACTTCCATAACAATGTAAAAAGATAAGGGGACATAGGATCCCCCTGTCTTAGACCACACCTCCCTTTAAAATAACCATGAACATTCCCATTAATAGCAAGCGAGAAGGACATGGATGTAACACATACCATAATCCACTTTATCATCTTCTCATGGAAACCAAAACCATGGAGAACAGCTTCCAAGAACTTGTAATCAACTGTATCACAGGCCTTCTGGATATCAATCTTAAAAGCACACCTTGGGGGACCAACATTATGATGATAATTATGCATAAGGTTCTGCGTCAGCAAAATATTATCCGAAATTCCACGACCAAGAACAAATGTGTAGTGAATCTTAGGGTAGAAGTAGATGCACGCGCACTTATTGAAGCAGAAAATGATTTTAAGAAAGTGTTGACAATGGCAATTCTGGATTTGGATAGTGATAATTTTGTGAAGGAAACCATGAAGGTTAAATATGAGTGGATGCCACCTAGATATGCATCTTGCTTTGTATTTGGACATAATGATGCGTCTTGCCCTAAACCGATTACTAATAATAATAGGAAAACTGATGAAGATGGATTCACTCAAGTAAAAGGTAAGAAAAAGCAACGCAAGCTGGTTCGGGTAAAGGATTACCCTGGTTAGCTTTTATATATATACGAAACTTGAAGTTCAGGCAACCTAGCTGAGTGCTAGGTTGACATTACAACCAAACGCACCAAAGTGCTTATTACAAACAAACCAAAGAACCATCTAGCAATTACAAGAGCTAAAGTAAACAAAATTAATCATCTGCCAGTAATAATGGAGGGAGATCCCAAGCTGATAAGAACAGCTCCATCCCTTTGATTTCTTGAAATGAAATGTGTGCAGCTTCAAACGAATAGTAGCCATAATAGCATCAACAAGCTGATCACATGACCGTTTCGATTGCTGAAAAAGCCTTAGATTTCTTTCGTTCCAAATAAAGTAAACAGCTGCAGCAATCACCAGCTTCATGGACACATTCCTAGCTGACTTCTTCTTTACATATGGGGTCATCATATTGATAATTGCATCCCATGACCAGTGGTTGATTCGAAGAGCAGTTTTAGTCTAAAGAGACATCCATACCTGCTTAGAATAAGAACATTCAAAAAACAAGTGATTATGAGAGTCCGGTTGCGTTTCACATAAAGGACATTTAGGATCCATGCCATACATAATGTCCTGTTGCTGTAGAATGTCTTGCGTCTTAAGTCTCCTATGAAACACCAACCATAAGATGAAAGCATGTTTGGGAATATTTAGAGGAAACCAAACGAAATAATACTAAATAACATGATCAACACGTATTTGAATATCTTCCCAAACAGTCTTGACTGAAAATTCTCTTATATGACCATGTCGATCCTTCCAAATAGGCATATCTTGAGTATTTTGCTCCAAGTATGGAACAAAAACTAGTGTAGAAGTATGGAACCAATCTGAAGGCCAATTCCAATTGCCATTTGAGATAATATAAGCCACCTTAGAAGACAAGTTAAATCCAGCACTTGCAATACGCCTAGTAGAGACCTTTTCAATTAAGGGGCAAGAGGCAACCCAAATATCAAACCACGCATTAGCACCACAACCATTTCCAAGTCTAATCCACAAGAAACGGCTAACCTGAGGACGAATGTGTAATAATTTGCGCCAACTCCAGGACATTGAGCCACGACTCCTTACAAGTGAGAATATTCCAAATATGAACAGTTAAAAGGGCAATATTAAACGTTTCAAGTTTGTTAATTCCTAGTCCTCCTTCCTCCTTTTGGAGGCAAACGGTGTCCCATGCAACTTTGGCCTACCTCGTTGCATATCCCCATGACACCAAAGAAACCCCCTCATAAGTTGTTCAATTTCAGTAATAACACGAGAAGGAAGAAACATTACCGAGGACCAGTAAACATGCAAAGATGACACAACAGACTTTAAGAGCTGCATTCTTCCAGCAAATGACAAAAACTTGTTTTTCCAATCATCAAGTCGTTTTTCAACCTTTTCGATGAATTGCTTGCAATTCTGATGCTTTAGTCTAGTCGAAATTAATGGGACACCAAGATATTTCACCGGTAGAGATCCTTCCTCAAAAGGAAGCACTCCAAGTATAGCAAGCTTCACATGATTAAGAACGTTACAAAAATATGTTGTGCTTTTAGGTAGACTTGGAGCAAGACCCGAACTGTTTTTGAATTCAGTAAGAGCTTTCATAACCACCTGATCCGAATTGACATCCCCTCTCATAAAGATGAAAAGATCACCCGCAAAGCAAAGATTTACAACCTTCAAAGCCTTACTCTTCATATGATAAGAGAAAGTACCTGCTTCCTTAATAGACCGCTGTAAAATTAAAGATAAGACTTCCATAACCAAGGTAAAAAGGTAAGGAGATAAGGGATCCCCTTGTCTTAGCCCACGACGACCCTGGAAGAATCCATGAAGCTAACCATTAATACATATAGAAAACAAAGCACTAGTGACACACTGCATAATCCAATGGATCATCTTGTCATGAAATCCAAATTTAGTAAGAATGGTTTCTAAGAAAACTCCAGTCCACCGTGTCATAGGCCTTTTGAATGTCCACTTTCAGAGCACATCTTGGCGGGCCTCTATCCAGGTAATAATTATGCATCAGCTCTTGAGTTAAAAGAATATTATCAGTAATACTCCTACCTGGGATAAAGGCTGACTGATCGAAATTGACGAGCTTACCAAGGTCGTCCTTTATATGGTTGGCAATGATCTTGCTAATACACTTGAATAAAACATTGCAAAGAGAAATCGGTCTATAATCATTAATACAAGATGTAGAAGAGACCTTTGGAATCAGGGAAATGATCGTGTGATTAAGTTCCTTGAGAAGCTTTCCAGTGAAGAAAAAAAATTTAATTGCAAATGTAATATCCTGTCCAACATTATCCCACGAGTGCTTAAAAAAAGCAGCAGAAAAGCCATCCGGCCCAGGAAATTTGTTATCTCCCATTGAAAACATTGCAAGTTTAACTTCTTTATCAGAAATCTCCTTAATCATGAGATTCGCCTGCTCTATCGATAATCTGTTAGGAAAAAGATCAGAAGTATATAGGGGAGTAACCGAACCTACAGTACCAAGAAAGTTAGTATAATGAGACACGAAAGCTTTTGGTAGTTGATCTCCATCCACTCTAGTACCATTAGAGTCATAAATCACATCAATTCAACCTCTAGCTACACGACTCTTCACCACCTTATGGAAATAAGCTGTATTGGCATCACCAACCTCCAACCAATTAATTTTAGCTTTCTGCTTTAAGAATCGTTCCTCATTGAGTACAGCTTCATTAAAGGATTGAAGATAAATCGCATGTTCATCCCTTAGGGCCTGATTATGAGGGTCTTTATCCAAAGCTACTTTAACTGCATCTAAATCAACTCGTAGCTTCTGAACTCTTTCATGCAAGTTACCATGACTGTATAGCATCTTACAAAGAGGTTTTTTAAGCAACTTTAGCTTTTGAACAACTTTGTACATAGGAACACCAAGAATATGCTCATTCCAGGTCTCTTGAACAACTTCTTTAAACTTACCATTGTGAACCAGTAAATTTGAAAATTTAAAAGGTTTGGGTTTAAACTTTAAATACAATGGGACACGTAGAATTGCAGGAGCATGATCACAACTTCTATAAGGTTGAAAAATGGCATTTGCTCCCACAAACATGTCAATGAAATCCCGAGTAGCCATAATACGATTGATTTTTTCCAGCAGGCCAGAATTACCTTGTGGTTTTTGATTCCATGTGAAATGCAATCCAGACCTGTTAACATCAGCCATTTCAAGGACTTCAATACAATCTCTAAAATCTCTCATAGCAATATCAATAACCGACGATCCTTCAGACTTATCTTCGAGATTGAGGGCAACTTTAAAATCACCCATGATACACTATGGGTTATTATGCACAAACTGCTTATGAAGAGATAAATTATGCCATAACCAAAGTTTGAATATCGTCAGTGGCAAGTTAGAATGTAAATGATAACAAAGCTAGTACTTCTGCTTCGGCTGCCAGTTCAGGTCAAGCTACTGTTAAACTAAATATTTCTTTTGGTGCTTTAAGTGATGATAGCATTCAACAAGTTAGAAAATGTTAGGAACTTTAAAGTTCGATTTTATTTGTTGTTGCTAATTTCTTTGTTTGGTTGTTGTTTGTATCATTTTGCAGATGGCCGAAAGACACTTTCACAAGAATCATAATTACTTGATTGATCTGGATGTGAATCAAGGCAATGCTGGGAGATTTGTCAGGATTCTTGAGTTTCTGCAGCAATCAAGGATCAGACATGTTCTCACTGCTGACCCAGTTATCTATCTGACTTTCTTAAGTCAATTTTGGGAATCTGCTCGATTGTTACCCGGTGTTGTCCCAAGCATTGAAGCAAGGGTGAACAATCAGACCTTCCAGTTCACTGGCTCTGACTTGATTGGTATTCTAGACTTGGGAACTGAAGACCAAGAGGGAGGAGTGAATGGTCCAACCACATATCCCCAAGCACTTAGATTGGGAGCATTCAGAAAAATGGGGTATGTTGGTCCTGCAAATCGGAACACATTCCAGAAGAATTGTTTGATGGGCAGGTGGAAATTCTTTTCACATGTGATTCTTGTTGCTTTGAGCAATAAGAAGTCGGGTTACGACTCATTGAATGTCGAAACCCAATCACAAGTGATATCTTTGGTGCTGAACAAGCCTTATAGCTTCTCTCGTTATATCTTTAATGAGATGTGCAGGCAGATAAGGCGAGGGATGATGAGAGGTTTTTGATGTATCCGAGGTTCGTGATGCTGATCATTAATGCTCGATTACCCAATCTTGTTCCGGAGGGTCCCACTGATTCGGTGACGACTATGCCTAACCGTATCTTTAACGATAGTTATAGATATCGTGGAAATCTTCCACCACAGGCTAGACCGAGGGACAAAAACCTCTTTGGAGTGCTTGTTAATCCGAATTATGTTGCACCTGAACATGATGGATTTGCGCATGAGGATTCTGATGTTGAAGGCGATGTTGCTGCTGCTCCACAGCCATTCCCTCCACAACCTCCAGTGGCACCAGTGATACAACCACAACAACAGCAACAACAACAACAGCAACCAGAACAACCACCTCCAGCTGCAGCAGAGGCTCCTCAAGTGTTGTTGATCCAGGAAGAGGCTGCTCAAGCAAATCCTGAGATCGTTGCTGAACAAAATCTTGCACAGAACCAAGAAGTCAACATGGATGCTGACGATAGGGTTATTGATAACCAACAAGACGTTGCTGATGGCATAGGAGGAGATGCCAACCAAGGAGAAGGAGGAAACGGGGATGATGATGGAGATGATGACGGGGATGATGGTCAAGATAATGTTGCTGGCAGACCCATAGGTCAAGGTGTTGGTAGTACTTCTGCAGCAGTGGATCTCCCCATGGCCGAAGCTGATTCCCGGCCAGTTGTAGAAGAAGAAGATCCCTCTGAGTCGGGGCGAAGTCTCAGTAGAAAGAGACAACGTCAGGACGAAGGGGTGTCTAATGCAAATGAGTCTCTGGGGCTTATTGTGGAGACATATTTTTCTGAGGTGGAAGAGACGAGACAAGATATGGATGAGCCAGAACCGAGTGTTCAAGAGCCTGTGCAAGACTTGGCAGAAGCAATGACTGAAGGACCTCTCCATTCTAAGGATAGAGGTAAAGGATTGATGGGTGCAACTTCCTCGAGTTCAGCAGCACCATCAACTCCTCAAGTTCATGTTAGTACGCCTGTCATCAAACCAGCTGTGGTATCACTGGTTAATGCATAAGATGACCAGTCACCTCCAAAGGTAATTCGACTTTTGGGAATCAATATTGGAGATAGACCAGTCTTGATGACTGCAAGGCCTCGCAGCTCTACAATCACACCAATCATGTCTTCGTCGATGACTCCACCGTCTACAACAAGACCATCAGTGACTTCTTCACAGCAAGGAGCCTCTCAGACTAGCAAGGAACGTGTATCCAAGTTAGCTGCTAACATTCAGCAGATGAGAGCTCTAGTTGCAGGTTTGTCTAACAAGCTAAAAGGAAAAGAAGGGTCACACCGAAGAGATGCTGACCTCATAAGACAGAGACACCTAGAGCTTGAGAATAGCCAGTACGACCTGCAAGAAGCCCAGGAAGCAACAATCAATTCTGTTAATGGGATTGTTGATTCCATTGGGGTGCACCACAAATTGCTGAAGGGTCAAGCTAAGCATCTCGAAAGCTTAGGTAAGAGGTTAGCTGAGCTGCATAACAAGATCAAAAATCTTGAATCTCAGGGGGAGAAGTCTGGATGCAAGGATGACGCTCTCAAACATCGTCAAAGGGATGATAAGGATGAGGATCCAAGCGGTTCCAGACAGCAGGAGGAGATTCAGAGATTTCCGGGCTCAAACGTCAATGCAGCTCAGGGGGAGCAAAGTCAGCAGGGTCAATCTGGCCAAGCTGATGTTCCTTCATCTAACCCACCGACCGTAGATGAAGTGGCTGGTATCCAGGAACAACCGACTGGAGGAATAGGAGTCGGCATTCAGGTCAGACCAACTGCTGAGGAAGAAGTTGGAAGTGAACTCCTGGACGACGTTGCTGCGTACTTCAATTTTGATGAGTGTGGGAGCATGTTTGAAGATCCATCAGTCTCTTCAGCTCAAGACAAGTGTTCATATCTTAATGCAATACTTGATCTACTTGATCCAAATGTAAAGGGATCAAATGAGCTATCTGATGCGTAAATCACGCGACAAACGACAGCGGAAGACTATTTTTGGTATTTTCTGGATCCTATGTGAAATAAACAACTAAACGAGACAATAAAGAAAAATGATAGATAAAAGAATCCACCACCAAGACTTGTAAAGGCCAAGCCACCAGAATCAAGGATAAAGGAAACACTCCGCCCCACCACTACAATCGATAAAGGTCTAGCCACCACGACTATAGATAAAGGAAACCGGAGATTTAAAAGACCTCACCACAATATTTGATAAAGAACGGGTCACCACAAATATTGATAAAGGGGTCACTCCTAACCACCAAGATCAAAGATCTATAAAGGTAAAGAAGATTTGTAAGAAATAGAGTGATGCGGGAATGTCCAGATTCAATGAACCAAGTTTGACTGAAGCTGAACTGGAGGAATCTGGAGAAAAGCAGTTGACTAAACTGAAGAAGGAATCTGAGCGAACCATGCAGTCTGAACAAGCAATGTTAATTTTGCCAGCTGTATCACATTTTAACCATCTTTTCACTGAAACAACTCAGTCTCCAGTAGTGACCTTGCTCCGGTGGGAATTATCACCAGATGCATCTGAAGGGCTCCAGTGAAAATGAACTCTGAAGGTCCTCCAGATGACGTGCTCCAGTGACCACTACTGAAGGTCCTCCAGATGACGTGCTCCAGTTTTTGTCTCCAGTTCCAGATGAATGCTCCAGTTGTCTATAATAAAGTTTGTTTTAACTGAAGGTTGTGTGGGGTCAATAAGGACGTGGGAGTGGTTGCGTGGCAGCTTTTTAGTGGATCCAAGAGGAGCGTGCAAAAGCATTAACATTCCTAACGGTATGGTGGGCCACTTGAAGAGGATTGTTTCTAGAAGCCTTATGACAGCTTTTGTATTATTTTATTATTTTGTCGTTGATTCCTAGGTAAGAGTATGTGGCTATAAATACAGCCTTTATTTCTCATTGTAAAGTTAGTTGATGTTGAATGAAAATTAATAGAGCAGCCTCTATTTCTTACAAATCTTCTTTACCTTTATAGATCTTTGATCTTGGTGGTTAGGAGTGACCCCTTTATCAATATTTGTGGTGGCTTGTTCTTTATCAAATATTGTGGTGAGGTCTTTTAAAATCTTCGGTTTCCTTTATCTATAGTCGTGGTGGCTAGACCTTTATCGATTGTAGTGGTGGGGCGGAGTGTTTCCTTTATCCTTGATTCCGGTGGCTTAGCCTTTACGAGTCTTGGTGGTGGATTCTTTATCGATCATTTTTACTTTTATTGTCTCGTTTGTTATTTAATTCATATATAATCCAGAAAATATCAAAAATAGTCTTCCGCTGTAGTTTGTCGCGTGATTTACGCATCATAGAGGCTGCTCTATTAATTTTCATTCAATATCAACTAACTTTTACAATGAGAAATAAAGGCCTTATTTATAGCCACATACTCTTACCTAGGAATCAACGACAAAATAATAAAATAATACAAAAAGCTGTCATGTGCAAGCCACTAATTAATTTGGACCAATAGGAAATAGACACATAAGGCTTCTAGAAACAATCCTCTTCACGTGGCCCACAATATCGTTAGGAATATTAATGCTTTTGCACGCTCCTCCTTGATCCACTAAAAAGCTGCCACGCGTCTATACCCACGTCCTTATTGACCCCACACAACCTTCAGTTAAAGTAAACTTTATTATATACAACTAGAGCATTTATCTGGAGCACTTCACTGGTGGCCTTCAGTATTCACTACTGGAGCCCTTCAGAATTGATTTTCACTGGAGTCCTTCAGATGCAACTGGAGCTCGTCAGATGCCACTGGTGATAATTCCCACTGGAGCAAGGTCACTACTGGAGACTGAGTTGTTTCAGTAAAAAGATGGTTAAAATGTGATACAGCTGGCAAAATTAACATTGCTTGTTCAGACTGCATGGTTTGCTCAGACCCCTTCTTCAGTTTAGTCAACTGCTTTTCTCCAGATTCTTCCAGCTCAGCTTCAGTTAAACTTGGTTCATTGAATCTGGACATTCCCGCATCATTCTCCCCCTCTAAAAAGAGACTTGTCCTCAAGTCTTCGAGATACTCATCCTCCAGGTAGGGCATCAGATCACCAACATTGAATGTACTAGAGACTGACATATCTCCAGGAAGTTCAACTTTGTAAGCATTTTCTCCATATCTCTCCAGAATCTTGAATGGACCGTCAGCTCTGGGCATCAGTTTGCTTTTTCTCTTGGCTGGAAATCTTTCCCACTTCTGAGATCAATCTTTGAAAACACTCTGGAGCCATGTAACTCATCAAGCATATCATCCAATCTGGGAATAGGATATCTATACTTAATAGTTATATTGTTGATGGCTCTGCTATCAACACACATTCTCATCGTTCCATCTTTCTTTGGGACCAGTAGAGCAGGAACTGAACAAGGACTCATGCTTGCTCTGACATAACCCTTTTCGACCAGTTCATCTACTTGTCTTTGTAATTCTTTAGCTTCATTAGGAGAACAACGATAAGCAGCTTTGTTTGGAAGAACTGAGCCTGGAACCAAGTCAATCTGGTGCTCAATACCTCTAACTGGAGGTAACCCTTCAGGTAGATCTTCAGGAAAAACATCTCTGAACTCCTTCAGTAATGACTTCAGTAAACTGGGGACTTCAGTGGACTTCTTCTCTTCAGACTTTTCAACGACCAAGTAGCATTAGAACTGGAGAGCCTTCAGATAACTCTTCCTCAACTTCAGATTGAGATAAAAACAAAGGCTTACTGGGATGATCCTTCTTGACTTTCATCAGTTCGGTGGGCTTCAAAGAAGTCAGTGTGACCTTCTTTCCACTTACATTTAGAGAATATGAGTTCATACGACCATCATGATGAACATAATTATCAAATAACCATGGTCGAACCCAACAAAATGTGACAGGCATCCATGGGAACAACATCACATATAATTTTATCTTGGTAAACTGACCCAATTGAAAAGGGAATAGTGACTTGTCGATTTACCTTTACTTCAGAACCTTCGCTTAACCATTGCAACTTGTAAGATCTGGGATGCTTCACTGTTGGTAGTTCCAGTTTCTCTACCATGTAAGTTGAAGCAGCATTTGCACAACTGCCACCATCGATGATCAGATCACATACTTTGCCTTTCACTGTGCATCTGGAGTGGAAAATATTCTCTCTCTGAGCAGTATCAGCTGTAACTTCATCAGTATGCATCACTCTCCTGACAACCAACATCTCTCCCACATCTGCACCAACATATGATTCTTCATCTTCTTCTTCATCGTACACTGGCTCACCTTCTTCAGTGTCGACATCTGGCAAACATTCAATTTCTCTTGTAGTCAATGCTCTTTGATTAGGACACTGGGCCTGGAAGTGACCAAAGCCATGACACTTGAAACATTTTCTTCCAACTGGTTTTAGAAGCTCCAGTTTCTTTTTCTTTCCCTCTGGAGGATTTCTGAGCAGCTTCAGTAAATCTGGCAACTGGTTGACTGGCAACCGGTGGACTTGCACTGGCAGGAACCTTACTGAATGACTTGTACGGAACCTTCTTCTTCAGTTGTCTTTCAATCTGGATAGCCATCTTGCATGCACCTTCATATGTCCAGATAGGCTGCAACTCAATCTTCTCAGTAATGGCAGCGTTCAGACCACCAAGAAATCTGGCTATAGTGTGCTCTTCAGTTTCATTCACACCAGTTCTGGTCTTCAGATGCTCAAACTCTCTAATGTATTCTACAACCTCCTTAACTCCTTGCTTCAGATTGTTCATCAGTAAGTACTGGTCTTGCTTGTACGACTGGGGAACAAATCTCTTTTGCATAACTTCCTTCAGTTTGGACCAGGTCTTGATTTTGCTTTTGCCTTTGTATTCTCTTTCAGATTTCATGTTATAATACCAAGATGAAGCATATTTCTTAAGTTTAATAATGGCAACTTTGAAACTTTTTCTATCATCATACCCTTTTATTTCCATAATCCTGTCCATCACCTGGACCCATTCAAAATACTCTTCTGGGTTAGAAGACCCATTAAAATCTGGTGGATCTATCTTAATATCCCTAGTATCATCACCCTTATGCCTCCTACGCCTTTCTCTAGGATGTGGTTCATCAGAATCACTAGAGTGCCTAGGATTACTATCAGATCTTTCACTGGGCCTTGAGATTCAGAATCTCTCTCACTGGCAACAACATTTTCTCGATTAAATCGTAAACCACCATCTTCTAACATATGAACAACTCTACCAAGAGCTTCTTGTAGATCTTCTATCTGTCTATCTCTCCTAGCATTATTAGCTTCATCTAAAGTCATATTCCTTCTAAAAGCCATTTATAACCAGCAAACAACTCACAATCAAGAGGTCTAAACAAATAACCAACAGATCTAAACGTTCAAACAACAGATCTAATCAAAACTTCAACAGATCTAAACAATCAAACAACGACAACCAAAAGATTAAGAAACCTTTTGCAAACCTGTCTCTGATACCAATTTGATGCGTAAATCACGCGACAAACGACAGCGGAAGACTATTT
>CM067167.1:187780190-187836878 GCA_034093135.1 Erigeron breviscapus
TGTGAATTATTGCTAGGTGAAAAGCAATATGATTGTTAGATGGTCATCATGGATTTGGTTGTCGCGAAGGAGGTGAGTACTCTTGCATACGATTATATATACGTTGGGTCAATTGACCACATTATGTTGAAGCTTGTTTATCCATGTGTGGTAATTGATTTGGCGTCAGGCCCATTTGGGGCATAGTGTTTATGAGGCCTAAGAACCTCCGGGACCTAAGAATCCCGATAGTTGATTTAGTGGGGCCTAAGAACCCCTTGTGTATGATGTCACACCCCATTATAGCGGAAATATAGGGTTAACAAATAATTGCGTACTTATCAGAAGGTAAATAGAGATTACATCTATTAATCCAAATACAAGTCTATTACAAGTATAATCGTTCAGATGTGGATCCCAATCCATGGATACAAACTATCCTCAATTGGAAATGGGCCCACTTAATACAATAATGACATTTGGATATTCTAGTACAATTAGGACTAATAAAACGATAGTCCTCAGAGGTCTGACGCTAACTGTACATCCAAAGTCCAAAAGATGGCTTCTAGTATGCCATATACGCTTCCAATACTTACTGTTGGTTCCCTGAAAAGCATGAAATTTGAGCGGATCAACTATCGGAATAGTTGGTGAGTTTACAGAATGTTTGACCAATGTTTATTCGTCATTGTGAGCACACAATGACGTGTAGTTAATTTCATCAAGACAATCAGAATAATTAAAGTTTAGGGATCAAAAGTGAAAAACGTGCTAACTTTAGGGACGAATAGTGTAATTTACTCAAAAGATAAAGGTGAGCAACATGATGAACATGGGCCCCATTTGAAAGAGACTCGTGAAGCAGTGGATAAAGTTGTGTCTGATGATGGAGAAGCTCATGAACAACATTTGAAAGAGACTCGTGAAACAGCGGATAAGGTTGTGTCTAATGATGAAGAAGCTCATGAACAGGAGGTACAAGATGATCATGTTAAACCTCCTAAGGTTCAATCTAACACTGCCAATCCACCAAAAAAGGTGGTTAATTTCAAGAAACTTGAAACAAAGGAGGTCCAAGTAGGAATTGATGTGGTATTACCTAGGGAATAAGTAAAAATAGTTCAAGACAGGTGTGCTAACACGTTGTTTGGCTATTTTTTTGGGAGAAAGACTAGCATTCCCAGTAGTTGAATACTTTTACAAAAACAAACTGGCAAAATTTGGACTTCAGAAAATTATGAGGAATGATAATGGGTACTTCTTCTTCAAATTTGCTCAGAAAAAGAATATGATCAGTGTGCTTGAAGGGGCCCCTTGGATGATCCGAAACAGACCTATACTTTTCAATATCTGGTCGACATCCTCTAAGTTACAGAAAGAAGATATTAAGGAGGTTTTTGTTTGGGTTAAAATACATAATAATCCCATTGCTGCTTATACTGATGATGGACTAAGCATCATTGCTACCATGATAGGTACGCCTAAAGTACTAGATTCATACACTTTTTGGTTAATGGGATATCCCGGTGAATTTTATACCATAACCAAAACATTACAAAACAAGTAGTAGGCTGGAGTCCCATAGTAGTTCATATGCATGACATACCATGCATTGTTAACAAGCTATCATCTAGCATACAAAATATAAAACAACCTATACACTAGGATTTCAGAAAACTAATGTATTGCGAACCAACAATATTTCAGCTCCAATTATCTGGTGTGCACCACAATATCACGTGGTATCTTCCAAACTAAACTAATGTTCTTCATTGAGTTACTTTTTTTCCCCCGCTGATCTTGGTCTAAAAGTCTGCATGGTTTGATTGTAATGGAGGGATCGAATAAAGCTAAGGGTACTAATCCAGGTGGTGGCCTAGCTTCTAGGATCAAAAATATTGATGGAAAATCGCATTTACCAAAGAGAACTATTCTGAAAAACCCTAATAGGGTTCCGATAGATGCAAAACAAGAGACGATGGGTTCAGATGATAAGACATGCAAGAAAAATAACGGAACACTAGGTGGTGGCTCTCAATCCAATGCTGAAACTCCTAGTGATGTGAATCCTAATGCTGGGCAAGAAGAAAAACCGGCTGCTTCTCCAAGTTCTGGTAAGAAAGTTGAATTTTCTGGTGAACAACATGTGAATGATGATAAACTAGTTGATGGGGTTAATACTCAATCGAGTGGGATGAATGCTGATAGAGAAAAACCAACTGATGGGGATCTAAAAAAGAAGGTTTCTTATGCTGCGACAGTCCAAGGTGACAATCAGGAGAAACGGAAAATTAATTTGAGGAAACTGGAATCATCAGTTCAGGTCGATGATGTGGATGTTGTGTTGCCTAAGGATTCATTGAAAGAAGTATGTTCTCGCTATGAAAATACATTATATGGTTATTTCTTAGGTAAAAGAATTGCATTCCCGGTAGTTGAAAACTTTGTCAAGAATGCTTGGATTAAGCATGGGTTATCACGTGTGATGATGAATGCACATGGTTTTTTCTTCTTTAAATTTCGCTAAGGCAGGTATGAATTTTGTGCTTGAGAATGGACCATGGCTTAATCGCAATGCTCCTATCATTCTAAATGTTTGGTAACCCAATGTCAACTTGCAAAAGTCTGATCTAAAGAGTATACCGGTATGGGTTAAGCTCCATGATGTTCCTATGGTGGCTTACACGGATGATGGATTAAGCATGTTAATTTATAAGGTTGGAGACCTTAAACAACTTGAATCATATACCACAGATATGTGTATTGAGTCATGGGGACGAAACAGCTTTGCAAGAGCTTTGGTTGAGTTAAATGCTGAGAATGAGTTTAAGGAAAACATAGTTGTGGCTATTCCAAAATTAGAAGGGGAGGGATACACAAAGGAAACTGTTAAAGTTGAATACGAATGGAAATCCCCAAGATGCTCAATGTGTAGTGTTTTTTACCATATGGACTGCCAATGCCCAAAAGTTGTTAAAGTGGTTGAAAAAACTACACCTAAAGTGGATAGTGATGGGTTTCGACTTGTTAAAAATAAGAAAAACAAAGCAAAACAAGGATTTCCTGCCAAACAACAGAAAACTAAGTTAATTTATAGACCGGTGGTGAAATCTAAGGGAAATTCAGAGGGTGCGAGTTCATCTACACTAGTTGCTACAAAGAACTCATATGATCTATTAAACGATTATGGCATAGGTGCAAATGACCCAGTATTGGTACCGGTTGAGGAAAATGAACGGCAAAAACATACAACTAAACAACCCAATGATGATTCAGATGATAGTGAGGTAGAGGAAATATATGCTGAGACCACTGAATTCATCAACTATGATTTCAAAGCACCAAACGAACCTGAGGGGGCAAGCACTCCCGGTGGAGATGGTGTCAATGGGTAGTTTAGCCTCTTGGAATATTAGGGGGTTGAACCGCCCTCTCAAACAAAAGGAGGTTCGTCAGGTAGTTTCTCAAAACTATCTAAATGTTTGTTCAATTATGGAGTCTCATATGGATGTGTCAAATCTTTTTAATGTGTGTAAGAAAATCTGCCGAACTTGGGATTGGACATCGAATGGTAACCTATGTACTAAGGGAATCCGTATTAGTACTGGATGGAACACAGAAGTTGTTGATGTCATGGTATTGTCACAAACTGATCAGGTTATACATACTCATATTATCTTTAAAGAGGACAAAAAGTCTCTATTCTGTTCGTTTATCTATGCTGATAACTATTATAAGAATAGGAGGAATTTGTGGCAAAATTTGTGTCTTCACAAGGCATTTGTTCATGGTTTATGTTGGGGGACTTTAACTCAGCTCTTAATCTAGAAGATAGTCTACATGGCTCTTCCTACATTAATACAAACATGCGAGATTTCAAAGAATGTGTGTAGCAGATTGAGGTTTTTGATATAAACAGTTCGGGGCTACACTTTACGTGGAATCAATAGCCGAAAAAGGGAATGGGTATCTTCTAAAAGATCGACCGGGTTATGGGTAACATTAGCTTTACAGATGAGTTTTCAACAGCTTGTGCACTCTTTCAACCTTACAGGGTTTCAGATCATTCTCCATGCATCTTGAAATTTCCATCTATTACAAGGTGTCGCCTAAAACCCTTTAAATTTCCTAACTTTCTTCATAAACAGGGATTCTTAGAAGCTGTTGATAATGCATGGTATGTGGAGATTACAGGTCATTTTATGTTCAAGCTTGTTAAAAAGCTCAAATCATGTAAACAACCTATGTGTAGGCTACTTCAGAAGCAAGGCAATTTTCACCTTAATGTAACGAATTTGAGGAGTGAATTAGATAAAATTCAAGCTGAAATAGACGTGGACCCGACTAATTGGTTCTTCAAGAAAAATAAATGTCATGTCTAAGGGATTTTCAAACAGCTAAACTTGATGAAGAACGCTTTCTTAACCAAAAAGCTAAAGTGGAATTGCTAGGTGTGGGTGATTCTAGTTCAACATTCTTTCATAATTCAGTCAAAAGTAAGAACCATAGGAGCAGAATTGAAGTTATTCGTGATGCTACTGGGGTTTTTCATGAGGGTGGAGCTGCCCCAAAGGCTTTTGTGAATTATTATGAAAACTTTCTTGGCCGAGAGGGGTATACAAATCGATTTCCATCACCTCAATTGTTCACAAAGAAGTTATCAGACCAGCAATCATCAAATATGGTTCGTATTGTTTTTGATGAAGAAATTTGGATGGCTATGTTTGCAATTGGGGAAAATAAAGCTCCAGGTCCCGATGGCTTTACATCCACGTTTTTTAAAGGTTCGTGGGATATAGTAGGGAAGGATGTATGTAGTGCTATTCATGAATTTTTCAGAAATGGCAAGCTTCTGCAAGAGGTAAACCATACTCTAATTGCTCTTATCCCTAAGGTCTCGACTCCCTCTTGTATTACAGATTATCGACCTATATCTTACTGCAGCCCTATTTATAAATGCATTAGTAAGATAATAGCGAATCGAATAAAGGAAGGGTTGAAAGATATTGTTTGCATCAATCAATCAGCTTTTGTTCTTGGTCGTAGAATTTCAGATAATATACTATTAACACAGGATTTGATGCACAATTACCATCGTGATGTTTTTTTTCCGGTATAAAGGCCGTCACCCCTTGTTAACTTTGTATTAATCACAATATAAACAGGCGAAAAGGCTAAATGCCAATTCGACTTTACAGGAACGCACTAAACGTGCAACAACCAATAACCAGTACACAAACAACCTAGAAGCTCATCGAGAATACAAATAAAAACTATACATTGCGAACTAGAGCTAAAGGTAACTTCCAATGCTTCAAAGCTTCTTCTACACGAACAGTTCTTTTAAATCGAAAAGTCAACAACTTCAATCTGATTGTCTCTATAATATCATCAATTATCTGGTCACACGATCTTTTTTTGTTGTTGAACAATCTCGCATTCCTTTCCTTCCAAATAAAATAAGTCGAAGCAGCCAAAAGCAGTTTAGAAACAATGCTTGAAACAGCACGACTTCCACCAAATTTGCAAAACGACTGAAGGATAGTACTCCAATCACATGAAACATAATTAACATTTCCCTTTGAACATACATCCTTCCAAACCTGCATAGAAAAATTGCAATCAAAAAATAAATGCTTATGTGAGTCAGGCTGCAATTCACAAAACGGGCACGTCCTTTGTATGGAAGATGAAGAATGAACATCCCACTGTCGTAAAACATCTTGCGTTTTCAACTTCTGATTGCAAACTAACCAAAGATGGAATGCATGTTTCGGGATCCCATGAGCAAACCAAATCAGATTAAACCAAGGCACCACATCTCCTCTCGGCCGTAGATCATTCCAAACATTCGCAACAGAAAACTCCTTGACCATCCCATTTCTATCTTTCCATAAGAGAAGATCAGGTTTAGAGACCTCCAATGTTGGAGGGACCAGATTAGGCAACATATTCGACCAATCAGTAGGCCATAACCAAGAGCCATTACAACAAACATCCGAAAGCCTAGCGTCAAGAGAGATACCAGATCGTGCAATCTCTCTAGGAGACATATAGGCACTAAGCGGGCTCAAAACACACCAATTATCATGCCAAAAATAAATAGAAGCACCATTCCCAACCAAAAAGTAGAAAAAGGGACGAACCTGCTGGCGTACTTGTAATAACTTTCTCCAAGACCAGGACATGTTACCACGAGCAGGCACCTCCCAAAAACTCTTACCTTTCAACTTATAACAATGAATCCACTTAACCCATAAAGACTCCTTTCCAGCAACAATACTAGAAATGTGAGAGGTCAGGAGGGCCGTATTAAAATCATGGAGCCTTCTAATCCCAAGTCCCCCTTATTCTTTAGGTAAATAAATAGATTCCCATGATGCTTTAGACTTACCACGCTTGAGTTTGCCTTGACACCACAAAAAACCCCGCATGATTTGCTCGATTTCAAGAATAACTCTATTAGGGAGCAAAAACACCGAAGACCAATAAACATGTAAAGAAGATAAAACAGAGTGAATCAATTGTAATCTTCCAGCAAATGATAAGAATTTTGTTTTCCAATCAGAAACCATGTTTTGAACCTTCTCAATCAGTTCTTTGCAATCTCTATATATGAGTCGAGTGGAAACCAATGGCACACCAAGATACTTAGCTGGGAGCTTACCCTCTTCAAAAGGTAGAATATCAAGAGTAGCACGTTTGACATCATTAGAAACATTACAAAAATACACAATACTTTTAGGAATGCTAGTCGCCAACCCAGAAGCATTCTTAAATTCCAGAATTGCCTCTTTGATAATCTTAGCTGATTCCACATCACCATGCAAGAAAATAAAAAGATCATCTTCGAAACATAAATTAATTATGTCAAGCTTACCACAGTGCTGATGGAACTGAAAATCAGATGCTTCGGCCACCCTTTTCTTAATAATAAGGGTCAATATATCCATAACCATGGTAAAGAGATACGGAGACAACGGATCACCCTGTCTTAGGCCACGCCTACCTTGAAAAAATCCATGCAGATTTCCATTAATACAAATAGAAAAAGATGTAGTAGTAACGCATTCCATAATCCAATCTATCATTCTAGGATGAAAACCGAAACCAACAAGAATTCGCCTAAGAAAACCCCAATCAACCGTGTCATACGCTTTTGAATATCAACTTTAAAAGCACACCTAGCCGGCCCCCTATCTAAGTGATAATTATGCATAAGTTGTTGAGTAAGTAAAATGTTAGCAGTAATCTTCCTACCCGGAACAAACGCAGATTGGTTATCACTTATCAAATCATCCAACTGACCCTTTAATATTAGCAATAATCTTGGTAATACATTTATACAGTACATTACAAAGAGCAATTGGCCTGAAATCAGTAACCTTAGATGGTGAAGATACCTTGGGAAGCAATGAGATAATAGTATGATTGACCTCTTTCAGCAGATTGCCTGTGGCAAAGAATTCCTTAACAACGTCAACAATATCATAACCTACAATATCCCACGCACTCTTGAAAAACGCCAAAGTGAACCCATCAGGACCCAGTGCTTTATCATCACCCATAGAAAACAAAGCTTGCTTAACCTCCTCAACCGTAACCTCCACCACCATAGCATTTGCTTGTTCACTAGAAAGCTTCTTTTGAAACAAGTTAATGGAATTCAGAATCGAAACATCGCCTACCTTACCCAAAAAATCTACATAATGATTCACAAAAGCTACAGGTACACCATCTCCATCAACAATAGATCCATCTGAAGCCATAATAGAAGTAATCTGATTCCTAGCAGCCCTAGATTTAACAACTTTGTGAAAATAAGCTGAGTTAGAATCGCCAACTTTCAACCAATTAACCTTCGACTTTTGCTTAAGAAACCTCTCTTCAGCGAGCACATCATCTTTAAAAGCATTTAAATATGCAGCCTCCTCCTCCCGTAAAATAGGATTTGAAGGATTTTTATCAATAGCTCGTTGGACTTCATCCAATTCATGGCGAAGTCGAGTAACATTTGTATGAAGATTACCTTTATCATGTAACAATTTCCGTAACGGCTTCTTCAACAATTTCAATCTCTTGACCACACGATACATATGAAATCCTTCAACACTTTCATTCCAAGCATTTGAAACCACCTGTTTGAATTTATGATCATGAATAAGAAGATTAGTGAATTAAAAAGGCTTAGGAACAAAATTTGAACCCACGGGGATCCTCAAAATAGCCGGCGAATGATCCGATATACGATAGGGCTGAAAAAGTGCATTAGCATCTTGAAAGCATCAGAGAACGCTAAATTTGCCATAGTACGATCAAGCTTCTTTAAAATACCCTTACCACCCTTCGGCTTTTGAGTCCAAGTATAATGCAAGCCCGATTTGTTAAGATCCGATACCTCAATCATATCAACACATTCCTTAAATTCTCTCATAGCGATATCAATAACAGACGAACCAGCATCCCTATCAGCCAAACTTAAAGTAGCATTAAAATCCCCAAGTAAACACCAAGGACTATCCTTCACAAATTCTTTATGCATCAACAACGACTGCCATAAGGGTCTTCTATCTATATACTTATTATGCGCATAAATAAAAGAGCAGAACACCATTTTTTTAACTGATTTCAAAAAGACTTGAGTATGTATAACCTGATCTGTCTGAGATAACACCATAATATGGACAAGATCTGGATTCCAACCAAGAAGGATACGAGAGCCTTTAGAACAAAAATTAGCATTCGAGCACCACTCCCAAAACCGCCCCCCCCCCCTCCCCCCCCACAACACCTACACAACAAAACCAAACCCCACCCCCCCCCCCCCCCCCCCCCCCCCCCCCCATTTTTCCCCCCCCCCCCCCCCCCCCCCCCCCACCCCACCCCCCCCCCCCCCCCCCCCCCCCCACCCCCCCCCCCCACCCCCCCCCCCCCCCCCTCCCCCCCCCCCCCCCACCCCCCCCCCCCCCCCCCTCCCCCCCCCCCCCCCCCCCCCCCCCCACCCCCCCCCCCCCTCCCCCCCCCCCCCCCCCACCCCTCCCCCCCCCCCCCCCACCCCCCCCCCCCCCCCCCCCCCCCCCCCCCCCCCCCCCCCACACCACCCCTCCCCCCCCCCCCACCCCCCCCCCCCCCTCCCCCCCCCACCCCCCCCCTCCCCCCCCCCCCCCCCCCCCCCCCCCCCCCCCCCCCCCCCCCCCCCCCCCCCCCCCCCCCCCCCCCCCCCCCCCCCCCCCCCCCCCCCCCCCCCCCCCCCCCCCCCCCCCCCCCCCCACTCCCAAAACCGAAAAACTCTTTTACACAAGACCTCCAAATTTGACACCGCAACATGAGATTCTAGAATTGCACAAATCGAGAGCTTATTTTCACTTATGACCTGACGCACCTCGTTTTGTTTAGGGGATTAATTCAAACCCCTAATATTCCATGAAGCAATGTTATACATTAAAAACCTCATCTCCGGGAGTGCTTGGCCCCACATTAGCGTCATCACCCAAGATATTTGATACATCACCTGGAATATCTTCAACCTCATCGTCATCATTAACCACATCCTTAATATCACGACCCAAGCCTGATGGCACTTCAACTTTATTATTCAAAAGAACATCACTTACATCCTCACTAGTCTCAAGAACAGAATAAGAATTACTAACTGAAACATTCGCACTAGACATGCTAGCACCCATTGAGTGTAAAGGGGGCTGTTGAGGAGCACTCGTCCTCTCTTTAGGAGGAGGATTTGTCACATTCACACTTGGAGAAGGCTGATTAATTGGCTGTTTTTTCCTATATTCCAAGATTGGTTTTTTGGGTATCTTCACGCCCCCTGCCACCTTTGCATTACCCGAAATAACCTTGCCTTTCTTGCGCTTTACAAGAGTATCTCCAACAGTGACGCTCTGTTTATCTGGCTTACATTGAGCCGGACAAGCATCAAACCCATGTCCAAACACCTTACACTGAGAACAGTGCGGAGGTTTCCACTCATACTCAATCTCAATATCTTCTTTAGAAAACCCCTCACCATTCAAATTCGGAATAGCAATAATTAACTTATCTTTCAAACTGCATTGGGCATCTAACTCAATGAGAGCCCTAGCATAGCTGTGCCTTCCCCATGAGTTCACACACATATTACTAGTATAAGCATCCAGCATCAATGGTTTACCCATAGTAGAAGCAAGCATACTAAGACCATCGTCCGTATACGCTACAAGTGGCACCCCATAGAGTTTCACCCACACAGGAACCTTAGAAAAGTCCTGTTTCGTCAAGGACACATTAGGTGTCCATTCATTCAAAAACAGTGGCGTGGACCTGATCATCCATGGCCCTTTTTGCAGAACCTGATTCATACCATCTTTTGACTTAAATTGGAAGAAGAAAAAACCAGAATCATTCATCATAACTCTTAGCAAACCAAACTTTGCCCAAGTGTTTTCCACATAAGTCTCCACAACAGGAAACGCCAAACGAGTGCCCAAAAAGTAACCATAAAGAGAATTTGAAAATCTACTATTCACCTCAACAACCGAAGTAAGAGGAATAACCAAATCAACACCATCTATATTTTTGTCTACTGGCAAATGCCTAAAATTCACTTTTCGTTTGACCTCACCCTTGCTAGCTTCCCTATACACATTAGAATCAGATTTAAGAGCAGAAACATACGGCATAGGGATCTTAGCAGCATCACTAGGCTTACATGCATCTTTCAAAACTTGGGGAGGCTTACCAGCACCATGACCATCCCAATCCGGGTGTTGTTCATCAATAACCTCTATAACCTCCTCACCATCAGAATCCACCCCAACTTTAAAAGAATCTCCATTAGTGGGCTGGTCATGGGATGATGAATTCAGAATGGAATTACTTACATTACCAATACCAGAAGACTTGGCAGCACCCTTATTTTGGTCCCCCAAGATGTGCGTTTAAGGTAGACATTCAAAAGGCATACGACACGGTAGATTGGAAATTTCTTGAAGCTACTCTACATGGGTTTGGGTTTCATCCAAGAATGATGAAGTGGATCATGGCATGTGTTACTACCACCTCGTTCTCCATAGTTATTAATGGGAATGTTCATGGGTACTTTAAAGGAAAGCGAGGCTTAAGACAAGGAGACCCGATGTCCCCTTATCTTTTTACACTTGTTATGGAAGTACTTGTGCTCCTTCTTTAGTTTTCTATTGCTACGACTGCCAGTTTTTGTTTTCATAATCAGTGTGAAAAGGAACGGATTATTAATCTTTGTTTTGTAGATGATCTGTTTTTATTTGCAAGAGGAGACACCAACTCAACAAAAACTATAATGAATGCTTTAAATGATTTCAAAGGTATATCTGGTTTGGTCCCAAGCATGCCTAAGAGTACAGCCTTTTTCTGCAATGTTGCTGATCACGTGAAACAAGCTATTCTAACAGTGATGCCATTTGAAGAAAGAAGTCTTCCTGTTAGATATCTGGGTGTTCCTCTTATATCCACCCGACTTCTTTATAAGGATTGCAAAGCTTATTCAGTCAGTTCTATCATCTCTTCATATTTATTGGGGCTCAGTTTCTATATTACATGCTCGAATAATAAAAGATCTAGAGAAAAAAGATGAGGGGTTTCTTGTGGTGTCGGGTCCATGGCTAAAGGCAAAGTAAAGGTATCTTGGAGTGCTATATGTTTACCAAAGAGTGAAGGGGGTTTGGGAATTAGAAGATTTGAGGAAGTCAATAAATCTCTTATGGTATATCATATATGGAGCTTGTTAACTAATAGGGAGTCATTGTGGGTGAAATGGATTCATGCATATAGGCTGAAAGGTAGGAGCTTTTGGGATGTACCTCAACAACCTAATTGTAGCTGGGGATGGAGGAAATTGTTGCTATTGAGAATGCAAATTAGACCATTTTTCTGGTCAAAATTAGGTGATGGGAAGGATACATCAGTTTGGTTTGACAAATGGGATGTTAATTTCCCATTAAATAACATTATAACACCGAGGCAGATTGCACGAGCCGGATTTACTCCAAGAACTCAAGTTGCTGATCTCATTATAAATGGAGAATGGAAATGGCCGGCTGTTTGGTTGAATTTATTTCCGACATTAGTAAATTTTCCAACGCCGATGCTACATCCTGCTCATAGAGATGAAATCATTTGGAAGGATGTGGAAGGAAACGAGAAGCATTACTCTTCAAGAGAGGTCTGGGAAGCTATTAGAGTGAGACAAACGGAGGTTACATGGGCCAATGTCGTTTGGTTCTCACAATGTATCCCTCGACATTGATGTGAAATACTCAGGGTTAGGCTGAGTCAACTCACAAAACACAAGCACAGCGGAATATAAAACTATTTTTATAGAGATTTTCTGGATTTTATAACAAAACACACCCAAGCTGACTATAAGAACAAATAGTACAGCAACAATAAAACCGAGAAAATAGACTGAAAGAAGAACAACAAGATAAAGTAAACAAGGATAGATAAGAATCTAATACTTGACTCGTAAAGGACTGAACCACCAGAATCAAATAGAAGAAACACTCCAAAACCACCACTATATTTGATAAAGGCTGAGCCACCACAAATACAAATAAAAGTAATGAAGATTTTAAGATCTCACCACAATAATCTATAAAGGCTAAGCCACCAAGATTACTGATAAAGGGATCACTTCAAACCACCAAGATCAAAGATCCATAAAGGTAAAGAAGATTTGTAATTGAATAGAATTCAGCTCTATCAAACTTTCATAAAAACACTCTGTCCTCTTACAATGGATGGCAGCCTCTATTTATAGAGGAAATACAAGAGACAATGGAATATTCTACCCTAGACAACTAGTACAAGGTTGTTATAAATCAACCAATAGGAATAGAGAACATAATCTGCAGTTGTAGGGTAGTGGTGGTTCTCTCTCTGGTCCCCACTTGTCTTCTTCCTCTCCCACGATCAGGTGTCACCAAAACAAGACAAAATCATATAACTGAATTCTTATCCTTATTCAGAATCATCTAGAACAGCCACTCACACGTGCTAATCACATGACTTGACCTGGTTATTGAAAGCATCAAAATAGATAAGAGTTTGAAAATCCCAAGCTGATTCAGTTCCAAGCTGACTCTGCCCAAGCTGACCCAGACTGGACGTCCCAAGCTGACTCTTCTTCCAAGCTGACCCAGATTGAACGAATTTGCGAGCCGATCTTCAAACTTCCCCCACATTTCAGTTCTCCCATTTAAGGTGAATCCTAGGGGGTAGATAGGATTACCAATCATCTTCCCAAAGTGTGCCATCGAGGGAAACATCATCATGGCCTGAGCTGAGTCCAAGCTGACTCGGTCTGAACTGAGTTCAGGACAACTCAGGGGCAATTTCGCATCATCCTCCCCTTATAAATTTGGACTTGTCCTCAAGATAATCATCCTCCAGGTATGGCATCAAATCACCAACATTAAATGTACTTGAGACTGAGGTATCTCCAGGCAGTTCAACTTTGTAGGCATTCTCTCCACATCTTTCTAACACCTTGAAAGGACCTTCAGCTCTAGGCATCAGCTTACTCTTTCTTTTTGAAGGGAATCTTTCCTTTCTGAGGTGGATCCAAACCAGATCTCCTGGTGCAAAAGTTGGTTGTCTTCTATTCTTGTTTGCCTTGGCCTTGTAATCAGCATTTACCTTCTCAATTCTGGCCTTGACTTGTTCATGCAGCTTCTTGATCTCTTTTGCCCTGCTTTCAGCTTCAACACAAACTTTTGGCTCAATAGAAAATGGAATCATGTCTATGGGTGTTAGTGGATTCACACCATAACAGATTTCAAAAGGAGATTTTCCAGTAGAATAATTAGGAGCCCGATTGAAAGCAAACTCAGCTTGAGAAAGCTTCAGATCCCAATCTTTCAAAGTCTTCTTCACTAGTGTTCTCAACAGCATCCCAATGGTTCTGTTTGTTACTTCAGTCTGACCATCAGTTTGGGGATGGTGAGAAGTGCTAAACAGCAGCTTAGTACCCATTAGCTTCCACAATGTCTTCCAAAAATAACTCAAAAACTTTGTATCTCTATCTGAGACAATAGTCTTTGGAATTCCATGAAGTCGAACTATCTCCTTAAAGAACAAGGTTGCTACCTTGGTGGCATCATTAGTAGTGTGGCAAGGAATAAAATGAGCCATTTTAGAGAATCTATCAACCACCACCATAATTGAATCTTTGCCACGCTGAGTCCTAGTTAGAGCAACAATAAAATCCATACTCAGATTTTCCCAAGGCTGATTGGGAACTAGAAGAGGTGTATACAAACCCTTGTGAAAAGTGGACTTAGCTTGCTGACAAGTAGAACATCTCTTGACTATATCTTGTACGTCTTTCACCATAGAAGGCCAATGAAAATGTTCACCCAAAATCTCCATAGTTTTAGTAATTCCAAAATGACCAGCCAAGCCTCCCCCATGTGCTTCTCTAATCAACAGATCTCTAATAGAGCCCTTTGGGATACACAACTTACCCTTCTTGAATAGAAACCCATCTTGAATAACATAAGGCCCTTTAGCTTCATTTGGAGAGGAACAAATAATAGAGCCAAAATCTGGATCAGCTTCGTACAAATCCTTAATAAATGAGAATCCAAGAACTCTAGACTCCAAAATAGATAGCATATAATGTCTTCTTGAGAGAGCATCAACAACAACATTAGAGGAGCCAGTCTTGTGCTTGGAGGCAAAAGAATACATCTGCAGAAACTCAACCCATTTAGCATGCCTTTGATTCAGCTTGTGCTGCCCATTAATGTACTTGAGAGCTTCATGGTCAGAATACAAAACAAACTGCTTTGGCTTCAAGAAAAAGAAAAAACAAAAAAAAAAAAAAAAAAAAAAATAAAACAAAAAAAAAAAAAAAAAAAAAAAAAAAACAAAAAAAAAACAAAAAAAAAAAGAAATACAAAACAAACTGCTTTGGTTTGAAGTAGTGAGATCAATGATCAACAGCTCGAATAATGGCATAGAATTCTTTATCATAAGTGCTATAATTCAGCTTGGATCCATTCAGCTTCTCACTAAAGTAAGCAACTGGTCTTCTATCTTGTATCAACACAGCTCCAATGCCAACACCACTAGCATCACATTCAAGCTCAAAGAGTGAATCAAAGTTAGGCAAAGAAAGGACAGGAGCTGAACTCAGCTTCTCCTTTAAAGATTCAAAAGTAGTCTGGGCTGACTTAGGCCAACTGAAGACCCCTTTCTTTAGGCAATCAGTTATAGGAGCAACAACTGTAGAGAAATCTCTAATAAATCTACTATAAAAGGATGCTAAGCCATTAAAACTTCTGACTTCAGTGATAGAAGAAGGAACAGGCCAGGATCTGATTGCTTCTACCTTGGATGGATCCATAGAAATGCCTTCCTTAGAGACCACATAACCCAAAAACACAACACTACCAGTCATGAAATCATATTTCTCTAACTTGCCATAGAGTTGGTGTCTTCTTAACAGCTCAAACACAACTTTCAAATGATCTAAGTGTTCCTTCTCAGACTGAGAATAAACCAGGATATCATCAAAGTACACAACCACAAACTTGCCAATAAGAGGCCTCAACACTTCATTCATTAACCTCATGAAAGTGCTGGGTGCATTGGATAACCCAAATGGCATGACAAGCCACTCAAACAGCCCACCTTTAATCTTAAAGGCTGTCTTCCACTCATCTCCCTCCTTCATTCTGATCTGATGGTAGCCACTTCTCAAATCTATCTTTGAAAACACACTAGACCCATGCAACTCATCAAGCATATCATCCAATCTAGGAATAGGATATCTATACTTGATAGTGATGTTATTGATGGCTCTGCTATCAACACACATACGTATAGAACCATCTTTCTTTGGCACCAATAAAGCTGGAACAGAACAAGGACTCATGCTAGCTCGAACATAGCCTTTAGCAATCAGCTCATCTACTTGCTTATGTAACTCATTAGCTTCATTAGGGGAGCATCTATAAGCAGCTTTATTAGGAAGAATTGACCCTGGGATCAGGTCAATCTGATGCTCAATCCCTCTAATAGGTGGCAAACCAGCAGGTAATTCCTCTGGGAATACAACAGCAAATTCAGCAAGTAAACGTCTAACTACACTAGGGACTTCTTCACACTTCTTATCTTCACCATTTTCAAGCATAAGCAACAACAAAACAGAAGCACCACTGTCTAATTCCTTTTCAACATCAGCTTGACTCAAGAATAAGGATCTATCAGCCTTAGTGCTTGATTCAGCTTTAATAATCTCATTGGGTTTTAGAGAAGTCAGTGTGACTTTCTTCCCATTAATAAACAAAGAGTAAGTATTTAAGTGACCATTGTGGTATACATACTTATCATACAACCAAGGTCTACCAAACAATAAATGACAAGCATCCATAGGCACAACATCACAAGTAACTTCATCTTGATAAACAGCTCCAATAGAAAAAGGAATAACTACTTGGCGATTAACTTTTACCTCATTGCCTGGGCTGAGCATTGTAGTTTGTATGGATGAGGGTGCTTGGTAGTCGAGAGACCCAGCTTATCCACCATATAGGTAGACGCAGCATTAGCACAGCTTCCTCCATCAATAATCAAACTGCACACCTTTCCCTTGATAGTGCACCTTGAATGGAAAATGTTTTCCCTTTGAGCTTTATCATCAGAAGCTTCATCAGCGTGCATTGCTCTTCTAATCACCAACATTTCACCAACATCAGCTTCAACAAGCTCTTCTTCACTAGGATCTTCATCATAGGTACACTTGTCTTCATATTCAGCTTCAGCCTGCAGTTCTTCAACTTCTTTCAGTGTGAGAGCCCTCAGATTGGGACACTCAGCTTGGAAATGTCCATACCCATGACACTTGAAACATCTCTTCTTAGGCTCCTTGGAACCTTCCCCAACCTTCTCCTTTCCTGTATTAACTTCTTTAAAGATGGGAATTTTAGCAGGTACAGCCGGTTTAGGAATTGACTTATAGGCTGACTTCTTCTTCATTTGCTTCTCAAGCTGAATGGCCAGCTTGCAAGCACCTTCGAATGTCCACACAGGCTGCAACTCCATCTTCTCAACAATCAAGGAATTCAGACCTCCCATGAATCTTGCGATAGTATGCTCCTCAGCTTCCTTCACCCCAGTTCTGATCTTAAGCTGTTCAAACTCCCTTATATACTCCACAACCTCCTTACTACCTTGTTTCAAGCTGTTCATATGAATATACAGCTCTTGCTTATAAGCTTGGGGAACAAACCTCTTCTGCATAATCTCCCTCAGCTTTG
This sequence comes from Erigeron breviscapus, assembly GCA_034093135.1. Taxonomy (NCBI): domain Eukaryota; kingdom Viridiplantae; phylum Streptophyta; class Magnoliopsida; order Asterales; family Asteraceae; genus Erigeron; species Erigeron breviscapus. The sequence continues at coordinate 187,797,470 of CM067167.1, forward strand.
ACCAGGTCTTGACTTTACTTTTACCCTTATATTCTCTTTATTCCTTCATGTTTTCATACCAAGCTGATGCATACTTACTCAGCTTCATGACAGCAACCTTGAAACCCTTTCTATCATCATACCCCTTAATCTCCATAATCCTATCCATAATCTGAACCCATTCAAAGTAATCTTCAGGGTTAGAAGAACCAACAAAATCTGGTGGGTCTACCTTAATATCTTTAACATCAATCTTATGTCTTCTATGCCTCCTCCTAGGCTGATTGGAAGCATCAGACTCACTAGAAGATCCAGAATTACTACCAGATCCAAGACTAAGGTTTTGAGAACCAGAACCCCCTTCACTAACAGCAACTTCTTCTCTATTTAATCTCACACCACCATCTTCTAACAGATTAACAACCCTCCCAAGCTGTTCTTGGAGAGCTTCGATCTGTCTATCCCTTCTAAGATTATTAGCTTCTTCCAGAGTCATGTTTCTTCTATAGGCCATACTTTTACAAAGAGAAACTCAGAACAACAACAAAACTCCAAGGATAAAAAGATTAAGAAACCTTTTTAAACCTGGCTCTGATACCAACTGATGTGAAATACTCAGGGTTAGGCTGAGTCAACTCACAAAACACAAGCACAGCGGAATATAAAACTATTTTTATAGAGATTTTCTGGATTTTATAACAAAACACACCCAAGCTGACTATAAGAACAAATAGTACAGCAACAATAAAACCGAGAAAATAGACTGAAAGAAGAACAACAAGATAAAGTAAACAAGGATAGATAAGAATCTAATACTTGACTCGTAAAGGACTGAACCACCAGAATCAAATAGAAGAAACACTCCAAAACCACCACTATATTTGATAAAGGCTGAGCGGTGACAACTACAAATAAAAGTAATGAAGATTTTAAGATCTCACCACAATAATCTATAAAGGCTAAGCCACCAAGATTACTGATAAAGGGATCACTTCAAACCACCAAGATCAAAGATCCATAAAGGTAAAGAAGATTTGTAATTGAATAGAATTCAGCTCTATCAAACTTTCATAAAAACACTCTGTCCTCTTACAATGGATGGCAGCCTCTATTTATAGAGGAAATACAAGAGACAATGGAATATTCTACCCTAGACAACTAGTACAAGGTTGTTATAAATCAACCAATAGGAATAGAGAACATAATCTGCAGTTGTAGGGTAGTGGTGGTTCTCTCTCTGGTCCCCACTCGTCTTCTTCCTCTCCCACGATCAGGTGTCACCAAAACAAGACAAAATCATATAACTGAATTCTTATCCTTATTCAGAATCATCTAGAACAGCCACTCACACGTGCTAATCACATGACTTGACCTGGTTATTGAAAGCATCAAAATAGATAAGAGTTTGAAAATCCCAAGCTGATTCAGTTCCAAGCTGACTCTGCCCAAGCTGACCCAGACTGGACGTCCCAAGCTGACTCTTCTTCCAAGCTGACCCAGATTGAACGAATTCGTGAGCCGATCTTCAAACTTCCCCCACATTTCAGTTCTCCCATTTAAGTAAGGTGAATCCTAGGGGGCAGATAGGATTACCAATCATCTTCCCAAAGTGTGCCATCGAGGGAAACATCATCATGGCCTGAGCTGAGTCCAAGCTGACTCGGTCTGAACTGAGTTCAGGACAACTCAGGGGCAATTTCGCATCAGACATGCTTTCATGGTTTGGCTGATTCTCAGGAAAAAACTTAAGACTCAAAGCAAACTTATGAAATGGAACATGAACGGAAACGCCAATCTAAATCTTCTTTGCTGCTCACTGTGCAAAAGAGGACCGGATTCGCATGCTCACTTATTTTTTGAATGTCAATTCTCTTCACAGGTTTGGAGCAACAATAAAGTCTTGGCAGAAGTATCTTCTATTTCTAACGAATGGGATGATATCTTGGAATGGCAAATTTCAAAATCAAAATCAAGATCAGCAAAGAATGTTATTGGAAGATTGCTGGTAGCGGCTACGGCTTATTATATTTGGCAAGAAAGGAATAACTGGCTTTTTACTAATCATGCAAGACCCCCGGACTTGATTGTGGAACAAATTATCTCTACTGTTCGTTTGAAGAGGGTGACACTCAGGTTTAAGAATACAAGTCATGTTGATCGCTTATTACGAGCTTGGAAGGTGCCACGAGATATTGTGGTGAATACCAGACAAAGGCGCATGTGCAAGAGGAGTATTTTCATTCACATTAGTTAGTCTGTTTTCTAATGTGTTGATTTAATTGTATGCTAGCAAATAGATGATAGCTTGATCGTGTAATTATGTTTAACATATTATGGTCATGTCATACATATGAACTAGCATTATAATTTAGCCATGCTACTTGTATTGTAATGTTTTGGTTATGGTATAATATTCACAGGGGTATCCCATTAACCAAAAAAGCTTGTAGCAATCGATCCACAGCATGCGTACCTTTGAACCTGAGTGTAACCAATTTGAGTCGAATTGTAGTGGTAATAAGTTCCACAATTTGGTTAGGAGGTCTTGCATGGTTCGTGAATAACCTGTTGTTTCTTTCCTGTCAAATAAAATAAGCTGTAGCCGCAACAAGAACTCTTCCTATCACATTCTTGGCCGATCTGGACTTAGCCTTCGTGGTAATCCATTGCCATATGTCATCCCAAGAATCAGAAATTGAAGGAAATTCAGCCAAAGTTTTTATCTTCTTCCAAACCTGCGAGGAGAAAACACACTCAAAAAACAAATGAGCATGTGAGTCATGACCTCTCTTGCATAGAGAGCAGCAAAGGAGGTTTAGGTTTGCATTCCCAGCCGAACTCCATTGCATCATCTTGTCTTGAGTCTTCAATTTCTGTCTCGTGATTAACCAAATAAGAAAAGCATGTCGAGGTATGCATTGTGAAAACCAAATAGCTCCATCCCAAGTAACTTCATCTTGTTTGATGCGTATAGAATTCCATACCACCCTCGTAGAGTAGTTTTCTTCCTTGCCATCCATATTTTTCCATATTATTGAATCCAATTGGTTAGGTTGCAAAGCTGGTTTTTGAAGAAGAATTGAAACCGGCTTGTTTAATCTGTCTAGGCGAGATAAATTGATTTAATGGGCAGTCTTCTGACCATCTATCAAACCAAACTGATGAATTTTCCCAATTACCAATTCTTGACCAAAAAAATGGTTTGATCGAGCCTCTTAGTTGCAACAGCTTCCTCCAACTCCAACTACAATTCTTCGGTTTTGGAATGTCCCAAAAATCTCATTCTTTAAGCCTGTGTGAATGAACTCACTTCACCCATAGCGATTCTCTATTAGTGGGAAAAGAGGGATATACTCCCCGGTGAATCATATTACCTCCCAAAAACATTACAAACCAAGTAGTGTGATTGAATATCACACTAGTTCATATATGGGACATGCCCTATATATGTTAAACTATAATTGCCGTAAGGAAACAAAGAAAAAACAAGCCTATCCAAACAATAGGCAGTACAAGAAAGATAAAACAATGCAATTAAAAAAAATCAGCCTCCATCATGATCAACATGTAGATGTATGCTCGTTGATTTCAATGTGTTCATCAACATCAACATCAAAATCATCATGTTTGGTGGCTATCCTTTTGCAAAATCCGGATTCATTTGGAACAATGGTCCTAAGTCTTCACCGTAGTCATTTAGGAGTTCATATTTGTTTGTAGATGTGACTTTCGAAGTACTTGCCCCTTCCTTATTGATATTCGGTTTGGAGATTGGCCTATAAACCAAGGTTTGCTTTTGTTTATTAATGTTGACTCCCTTTCTGGCCTTCTTTTTAAGCTCCCGAAAACCGTCATTAGCTACCACCTTCTTCACCTCTTGAACAACCCTAACATTCTTAGGACATTGCATATCACAATGGCCAAAAATGCAGCAACTTTTACATCTTGGTGGTTTCCACTCATATTCAACCCGTATAGTTTCCTTTGAATATCCTTCAACCTCAAGATCTGGAATACCCATAGCAATTTCTTCTTTAAAATCCTGTTCAGCTGAAATATCAATTAAAGTTCGAGTATAATTGCTCCTTCCCCATGATTTCAAACACATAGTGTTAGTGTAAGAATCAAGCATTTTCGGGTTCCCCAACTGAGAAGCCAAAAGACTCAATCCATCATCAGTATATGCTGCCATAGGAACATCATGTAATTTGATCCAAACCGCAATACTCTTGATCTCCTTTTTCAAGGACATAGCAGGATAATCCATGGCCCTTCTTCTAAAACTTTATTCAATCCATCTTTTGCATTAAACTTAAAAAAGAAGAACCCATTTCCATTGATCATGACCTTAATCAGTCCGTATTTTGTCCAATTATTCTTCACAAAACTCTCCACAACAGTCTTTGTAATCTATTGCCCAAAAAATATCCAACCAAAGTGTTTTTAAATCTGTTACTTACCTCACGTACTGACTCCTTTGGAAGAACCAAATCAACATCAGAGTGCATCTCTTTGGCCTCAAGCTTTCTGAAATTAACCTTCTTCTTTTCAGCCATCACTTGAACCTTAGCTGCATAAGACACCGGTGTTCTACCCATATTTATCTCTTGGTTGTAAAGGAGAAACAACTGGTGCCACTTCAACTTGTACCTGCTTTTGTGCAGCTTTATCATTGCCAGACTTGTCTAACAAATCACCAACTTAAAAGGGCATTTCAAAGCCAATTTTTTTCTTGTTTCCACTCGCATTCAGATCCGAATACGAGTCTTCCATGATGGGCCTACGATGCAGTATCTTGCCATCAATATTAGTAATTTTACTAGCAATTCCAGCACTCCAAGTCTCATCGTCATCGTATCATGTGAGGATGATTCCATCTTGTCTTGAACATTTGGTGCATCAACAACAGCCCCACCCGATCCTTCTTCACACTTTGTTTTTTTGATGAAGCCCTAGGAGTTTCATTAGTGGAAAGGATACCACCACTCGAAGATTCATTCCCACTCACAGCTGCTGATTTAACAGTAGCAGCAGTTTTACTATCAGACGACCCCTTATAAGAGTTTCCACCCTTGTTAGGGCTTCCATTCTTATTCTTCTTCTTTCCAGACATGTTAATCGAAACTTCCCTTAGCCTATTAAAGCGTTCCTCTAGAACTTGGAGATTAAACGGACTATCTCTCTTCGTACACTGCTCAACATCACGAAAAAAGAATACCAGAAGCCAATGAAACCACGGCACCACCAATTAGATCTGAAAATCAGAAAACCAAAACCCTAACCCTAATTTATTATGACAATAACCTATAGCAAAACCCTAAAAACGAACATAAACAAGATACGAACACAAAATTCTTTAATAATTTGTTCAAAATGATCAAATTACATAAGCTATGTGATACGAATAATATAGAGGACGGATTAGGGGTTTATGTTTGAAGGGGGGAACCGCCATTAGGGTAGAGAGAAAAAGGTTTTTTTTCACACGATTCACTATTAGTGAGAATGCTCCAAATGTGATAAACCATCAATGATTTATTAACCTCACTAATCCGCCTTATGCCAAGTCCACCTTCAGATTTTGGTAAACATATCGAATTCCAAGAAACTTTAGCTTTTCCCTTTGACATCGGTCCTTGACACCACAGAAAACCCCTCATTTTTTTCTTAAGGTCTTTAACAATACGACTAGGAAGGATAAAAACCGATGCCCAATAAACATGAAAGGAAGAAAGCACTGACTTTAGAAGCAGCAGACGCCCTGCAAATGATAAGTATTTATTCCTCCAGTTGGTAATCCGGCTCTCCATCTTTTCCACCAAACTTTTGACTTCATTATCTCCACGGTTAGGCTTAAATTGGCGACTTGCAAATATAAGAAGAGGAAGAGGGTGGAGCAGTTTTTGACTTCATGGGATCTTCCTTTCTTATTAATTAAGTCTTTGTAATTATATCTTTTTGTTTAAGTCTGTTTGAGATTGTAGTCTGTGAAGTGGCATGTCACTTCTTTTCTGATTGTTGCACGATGGTGCATGGGTTGTAAGTCGTCTTGACACACAGTTAAGTGCCTATTTTATTCATATATAAAATCTAACCAGGGGTGACGGCCTTTTACCGAAAAAAAGTTAGAGGTACCTCAAGGTATCTAACCGGAAGGCTCCCTTCTTCAAAAGGCAACACCATAAGTATAAGCTGATCCACATGATCAGACACATTCAAAAGAAAGCTGTACTTTTTGACATACTAGGAGTCAGTCCCGACATATCCTTAAAATCATTAAGTGACTTCATAATAATCTTTTCTGAATTTGTTTCTCCTCTCGCAAAAAGAAAAAGGTCATCTGCAAAGCATAAGTTGGAAGTATTAGTAACTGCATAATGAAGGATTGGTGTTAAGACTTCCATAACAATGTTGTGAAAGTACAAGACGTTAATGGAGTTGATCATGAAGGGGGTGGTGTGGCTACTGCGCTTGTAAAACATTATGAAGACTTCCTGGGAACTGAAGGGCCTCCATCTTGTTTTAATCCTAATGAAGTTTTCAAAAGAACTATTAGTAGGCAAAAAGCGGATTATATGGTTCGAGCGATCACTGATGCTGAAATTAAAGAAGCTATGTTCTCAATTGATGAAAATAAAGCCCCGGGTCCTGATGGGTATACCTCGCTCTTCTTTATGAAGACTTGGGATATAACGGGAAAGGAGGTATGTCTTGCCATTCATGATTTCTTTAAGACTGGCAAAATTTTGAAAGAAATCAACCATACCTTCTTAGCATTGATTCCGAAAGTGTCCACTCCTAATAGAGTTACAGATTATCGCCCAATTTCTTGCTGCAATACAATATATAAATGCATTAGTAAAATTATTACTAATCGCATTAAGGATGGGTTGGATGATATTGTGGATATTAATCAATCCGCATTCATTCCGGGAAGGCTTATATCGGATAATATTCTTCTAACTCAAGAATTAATGCATAATTATCATCGTAAGATTGGCCCCCCACGATGTGCTGCTAAGGTTGACATTCAGAAAGCATATGATACTGTTAATTGGAGCTTCTTAAGAGCAACATTAATTGGTTTTGGATTCAATCCGACTATGGTACATTGGATCATGTCTTGTGTTACCAGCGTTTCTTTCTCTATCAGCTTGCATGGTAATATTCATGGTCTTTTCCAAGGAAGACGAGGACTTAGACAGGGTGATCCCATGCCCCCATACCTCTTTACTATGGTTATGGAGGTGTTAACTCTGATGTTACACAAATCTGTGCAACATTCACTGGGCTTCAGGTTTCATAACTTGTGTGGAGAACAACGAATTATTAACATTTGTTTTGCAGATGATCTCTTTCTCTTTGGCAGAGGTGATCTTGCTTCGGCCAAAGCTATTATGGACGGGCTTATGGAGTTTTCTAATGCCTCAAGACTTATGCCTAGTCTAGCTAAAAGCACGGCTTTCTTTTGTAATGTCCCTGATCGTATTAAGAGGGCTATTTTGGAGATCCTCCCATTTGAAGAAGGCTTTCTTCCGATTCGTTATCTTGGTGTTCCACTTATTTCATCTAGACTTTTACACAAAGATTGCACAATTTTGGTTGAAAGGATGGAGGCTAGAATAAGTGATTGGAAGAACAAATCTCTTTCGTTTGCTGGCAGGTTACAATTAATTAATTCAGTTCTCTCTTCCATGCATATTTATTGGGCTTCAGTTTTCATTCTCCCTGCTAGTATCATTTCTGATTTGGAAAAGAAGATGCGGGCTTTTTTATGGACTCAAGGACCCATGAGCAAAGGTAAAGCTAAGGTGGCATGGAAGGATTGTTGCCTTCCTAAGTATGAAGGAGGAATTGGAATTAAAAGAATTTGTGATGTTAACAAAGCTCTTATGACTTCTCATGTATGGAGTATCTTGAATAATCGAAAGTCTCTTTGGGTACAGTGGATTAATGTGCATAAACTCAAGGAAGAAATTTCTGGGATGTCCCTTTGAAAGCTGGCTCAACATGGGGATGGCGTAAGCTTCTTCAATTGCGAGAAGTAATCCGACCACATATTAAGTATCTGATAGGGGATGGGTGTACTACTTCAGCTTGGTTTGATAATTGGGCTTCTATTGGCCCTTTATGTAAGTTTATTACATATAGAGAGATGACTAGAGCGGGATTTCGTCTTGATGCAACTGTTAATGATGTTCTAACTAATGGACGCTGGAAATGGCCAATTGCCTGGTTTGATCTATTTCCAGTGCTTATAAATGTTACTCCTCCTGTTCTTCGTCCTGCTGTTTCTGATATAATTACTTGGTATGATAATAATGGGAAGGAAACTGGTTTTTCAGCCTCTTCCACATGGGAAACCATCCGAGTTAGAAGACCAGTTGTTCCTTGGGTTGATCTTGTTTGGTTTGCACATAGTATTCGAGGCACTCATTTCATGTCTGGCTTATTATGAGAGAAAAACTGAAGACTCATGATAAGATGAAGCAATGGGATGTTAGTGGTTCTACTAACTTAAATCTACTTTGCTGTTCCCTCTGCAAGCGTGGACCTGATTCGCATCAACATTTATTTTTTGAATGTAATTACTCATTGCAGATTTGGAATTTGGTTCGCCCCTTAATGGGATTTCATGCGGTTCCAACCGATGGACTGATATCACTTCAATGCTATTGTTGACATCAAAGCCTAATCTAGCCAAGACGGTTATTGCTAAGCTTCTGATTGCTGCTTCGGCTTATTACTTATGGCAAGAGAGAAACTCCAGATTATTTTCTCCTAAACAAAGATTCAAGGAAGAAGCATCCTAGAAGAATGGAAGTTGGATATCACGTAAACATTTATTAAACATCACTTTTATTGTTTTGCCATTAAGAAGTCAAAAGTCTTCTAAATGTGTCCCTCTGACAGGCCTTTGGATTTATCTAAGGGTAGGAGTCTCCATTTGGTTAGCCATTTTGAGCTTTTCACTGTGATGTGCATGTTTGAGATTTGGTTTCGATTTGGTAGAATGATAGAGGTTGATGTTTGATATTGGTTACTTACATATTAGAGGTGTATTATTAATGCTTTTGATGTTATTAGCCTTTTTATGTATTGTTCAGCTAAGTCGTTTGTGACGTTATTGTTTCACATACATATGGCATGTCATATGTATGAATTAGTTTGGTACTTTGCCAAGCTACTTGTAATAATCTTCTTTTGGGTGATTTATAAAAGCTTACCGGGGTTTAAATTCCCCTTTACCCAAAAAAAAAAAGACTTCCATAACAATGTAAAAAGATAAGGGGACATAGGATCCCCCTGTCTTAGACCACACCTCCCTTTAAAATAACCATGAACATTCCCATTAATAGCAAGCGAGAAGGACATGGATGTAACACATACCATAATCCACTTTATCATCTTCTCATGGAAACCAAAACCATGGAGAACAGCTTCCAAGAACTTGTAATCAACTGTATCACAGGCCTTCTGGATATCAATCTTAAAAGCACACCTTGGGGGACCAACATTATGATGATAATTATGCATAAGGTTCTGCGTCAGCAAAATATTATCCGAAATTCCACGACCAAGAACAAATGTGTAGTGAATCTTAGGGTAGAAGTAGATGCACGCGCACTTATTGAAGCAGAAAATGATTTTAAGAAAGTGTTGACAATGGCAATTCTGGATTTGGATAGTGATAATTTTGTGAAGGAAACCATGAAGGTTAAATATGAGTGGATGCCACCTAGATATGCATCTTGCTTTGTATTTGGACATAATGATGCGTCTTGCCCTAAACCGATTACTAATAATAATAGGAAAACTGATGAAGATGGATTCACTCAAGTAAAAGGTAAGAAAAAAGCAACGCAAGCTGGTTCGGGTAAAGGATTACCCTGGTTAGCTTTTATATATATACGAAACTTGAAGTTCAGGCAACCTAGCTGAGTGCTAGGTTGACATTACAACCAAATGCACCAAAGTGCTTATTACAAAGAACCATCTAGCAATTACAAGAGCTAAAGTAAACAAAATTAATCATCTGCCAGTAATAATGGAGGGAGATCCCAAGCTGATAAGAACAGCTCCATCCCTTTGAATTTCTTGAAATGAAATGTGTGCAGCTTCAAACGAATAGTAGCCATAATAGCATCAACAAGCTGATCACATGACCGTTTCGATTGCTGAAAAAGCCTTAGATTTCTTTCGTTCCAAATAAAGTAAACAGCTGCAGCAATCACCAGCTTCATGGACACATTCCTAGCTGACTTCTTCTTTACATATGGGGTCATCATATTGATAATTGCATCCCATGACCAGTGGTTGATTCGAAGAGCAGTTTTAGTCTAAAGAGACATCCATACCTGCTTAGAATAAGAACATTCAAAAAACAAGTGATTATGAGAGTCCGGTTGCGTTTCACATAAAGGACATTTAGGATCCATGCCATACATAATGTCCTGTTGCTGTAGAATGTCTTGCGTCTTAAGTCTCCTATGAAACACCAACCATAAGATGAAAGCATGTTTGGGAATATTTAGAGGAAACCAAACGAAATAATACTAAATAACATGATCAACACGTATTTGAATATCTTCCCAAACAGTCTTGACTGAAAATTCTCTTATATGACCATGTCGATCCTTCCAAATAGGCATATCTTGAGTATTTTGCTCCAAGTATGGAACAAAAACTAGTGTAGAAGTATGGAACCAATCTGAAGGCCAATTCCAATTGCCATTTGAGATAATATAAGCCACCTTAGAAGACAAGTTAAATCCAGCACTTGCAATACGCCTAGTAGAGACCTTTTCAATTAAGGGGCAAGAGGCAACCCAAATATCAAACCACGCATTAGCACCACAACCATTTCCAAGTCTAATCCACAAGAAACGGCTAACCTGAGGACGAATGTGTAATAATTTGCGCCAACTCCAGGACATTGAGCCACGACTCCTTACAAGTGAGAATATTCCAAATATGAACAGTTAAAAGGGCAATATTAAACGTTTCAAGTTTGTTAATTCCTAGTCCTCCTTCCTCCTTTTGGAGGCAAACGGTGTCCCATGCAACTTTGGCCTACCTCGTTGCATATCCCCATGACACCAAAGAAACCCCCTCATAAGTTGTTCAATTTCAGTAATAACACGAGAAGGAAGAAACATTACCGAGGACCAGTAAACATGCAAAGATGACACAACAGACTTTAAGAGCTGCATTCTTCCAGCAAATGACAAAAACTTGTTTTTCCAATCATCCAGTCGTTTTTCAACCTTTTCGATGAATTGCTTGCAATTCTGATGCTTTAGTCTAGTCGAAATTAATGGGACACCAAGATATTTCACCGGTAGAGATCCTTCCTCAAAAGGAAGCACTCCAAGTATAGCAAGCTTCACATGATTAAGAACGTTACAAAAATATGTCGTGCTTCTAGGTAGACTTGTGGCAAGACCCGAAGTGTTTTTGAATTCAGTAAGAGCTTTCATAACCACCTGAGCCGAATTGACATCCCCTCTCATAAAGATGAAAAGATCACCCGCAAAGCAAAGATTTACAACCTTCAAAGCCTTACTCTTCATATGATAAGAGAAAGTACCTGCTTCCTTAATAGACCGCTGTAAAATTAAAGATAAGACTTCCATAACCAAGGTAAAAAGGTAAGGAGATAAGGGATCCCCCTGTCTTAGCCCACGACGACCCTGGAAGAATCCATGAAGCTAACCATTAATACATATAGAAAACAAAGCACTAGTGACACACTGCATAATCCAATGGATCATCTTGTCATGAAATCCAAATTTAGTAAGAATGGTTCTAAGAAAACTCCAGTCCACCGTGTCATAGGCCTTTTGAATGTCCACTTTCAGAGCACATCTTGGCGGGCCTCTATCCAGGTGATAATTATGCATCAGCTCTTGAGTTAAAAGAATATTATCAGTAATACTCCTACCTGGGATAAAGGCTGACTGATCGAAATTGACGAGCTTACCAAGGTCGTCCTTTATATGGTTAGCAATGATCTTGCTAATACACTTGAATAAAACATTGCAAAGAGAAATCGGTCTATAATCATTAATACAAGATGTAGAAGAGACCTTTGGAATCAGGGAAATGATCGTGTGATTAAGTTCCTTGAGAAGCTTTCCAGTGAAGAAAAAAAATTTAATTGCAAATGTAATATCCTGTCCAACATTATCCCACGAGTGCTTAAAAAAAGCAGCAGAAAAGCCATCCGGCCCAGGAAATTTGTTATCTCCCATTGAAAACATTGCAAGTTTAACTTCTTTATCAGAAATCTCCTTAATCATGAGATTCGCCTGCTCTATCGATAATCTGTTAGGAAAAAGATCAGAAGTATATAGGGGAGTAACCGAACCTACAGTACCAAGAAAGTTAGTATAATGAGACACGAAAGCTTTTGGTAGTTGATCTCCATCCACTCTAGTACCATTAGAGTCATAAATCACATCAATTCAACCTCTAGCTACACGACTCTTCACCACCTTATGGAAATAAGCTGTATTGGCATCACCAACCTCCAACCAATTAATTTTAGCTTTCTGCTTTAAGAATCGTTCCTCATTGAGTACAGCTTCATTAAAGGATTGAAGATAAATCGCATGTTCATCCCTTAGGGCCTGATTATGAGGGTCTTTATCCAAAGCTACTTTAACTGCATCTAAATCAACTCGTAGCTTCTGAACTCTTTCATGCAAGTTACCATGACTGTATAGCATCTTACAAAGAGGTTTTTTAAGCAACTTTAGCTTTTGAACAACTTTGTACATAGGAACACCAAGAATATGCTCATTCCAGGTCTCTTGAACAACTTCTTTAAACTTACCATTGTGAACCAGTAAATTTGAAAATTTAAAAGGTTTGGGTTTAAACTTTAAATACAATGGGACACGTAGAATTGCAGGAGCATGATCACAACTTCTATAAGGTTGAAAAATGGCATTTGCTCCCACAAACATGTCAATGAAATCCCGAGTAGCCATAATACGATTGATTTTTTCCAGCAGGCCAGAATTACCTTGTGGTTTTTGATTCCATGTGAAATGCAATCCAGACCTGTTAACATCAGCCATTTCAAGGACTTCAATACAATCTCTAAAATCTCTCATAACAATATCAATAACCGACGATCCTTCAGACTTATCTTCGAGATTGAGGGCAACTTTAAAATCACCCATGATACACCATGGGTTATTATGCACAAACTGCTTATGAAGAGATAAATTATGCCATAAAGTGAGCCTATCAATATAATGATTATGTCCAGTGGCAAGTTAGAATGTAAATGATAACAAAGCTAGTACTTCTGCTTCGGCTGCCAGTTCAGGTCAAGCTACTGTTAAACTAAATATTTCTTTTGGTGCTTTAAGTGATGATAGCATTCAACAAGTTAGAAAATGTTAGGAACTTTAAAGTTCGATTTTATTTGTTGTTGCTAATTTCTTTGTTTGGTTGTTGTTTGTATCATTTTGCAGATGGCCGAAAGACACTTTCACAAGAATCATAATTACTTGATTGATCTGGATGTGAATCAAGGCAATGCTGGGAGATTTGTCAGGATTCTTGAGTTTCTGCAGCAATCAAGGATCAGACATGTTCTCACTGTTGACCCAGTTATCTATCTGACTTTCTTAAGTCAATTTTGGGAATCTGCTCGATTGTTACCCGGTGTTGTCCCAAGCATTGAAGCAAGGGTGAACAATCAGACCTTCCAGTTCACTGGCTCTGACTTGATTGGTATTCTAGACTTGGGAACTGAAGACCAAGAGGGAGGAGTGAATGGTCCAACCACATATCCCCAAGCACTCAGATTGGGAGCATTAAGAAGAATGGGGTATGTTGGTCCTGCAAATCGGAACACATTCCAGAAGAATTGTTTGATGGGAAGGTGGAAATTCTTTTCACATGTGATTCTTGTTGCTTTGAGCAATAAGAAGTCGGGTTACGATTCATTGAATGTCGAAACCCAATCACAAGTGATTTCTTTGGTGCTGAACAAGCCTTATAGCTTCTCTCGTTATATCTTTAATGAGATGTGCAGGCAGATAAGGGCGAGGGATGATGAGAGGTTTTTGATGTATCCAAGGTTCGTGATGCTGATCATTAATGCTCGATTACCCAATCTTGTTCCGGAGGGTCCCACTGATTCGGTGACGACTATGCCTAACCGTATCTTTAACGATAGTTATAGATATCGTGGAAATCTTCCACCACAGGCTAGACCGAGGGACAAAAACCTCTTTGGAGTGCTTGTTAATCCGAATTATGTTGCACCTGAACATGATGGATTTGCGCATGAGGATTCTGATGTTGAAGGCGATGTTGCTGCTGCTCCACAGCCAGTCCCTCCACAACCTCCAGTGGCACCAGTGATACAACCACAACAACAACAACAACAGCAACCAGAACAACCACCTCCAGCTGCAGCAGAGGCTCCTCAAGTGTTGTTGATCCAGGAAGAGGCTGCTCAAGAAAATCCTGAGATCGTTGTTGAACAAAATCTTGCACAGAACCAAGAATTCAACATGGATGCTGACGATAGGGTTATTGATAACCAACAAGACGTTGCTGATGGCATAGGAGGAGATGCCAACCAAGGAGAAGGAGGAAACGGGGATGATGATGGAGATGATGACGGGATGATGGTCAAGATAATGTTGCTGGCAGAGTACCCATAGGTCAAGGTGTTGGTAGATACTTCTGCAGCAGTGGATCTCCCCATGGCCGAAGCTGATTCCCGGCCAGTTGTAGAAGAAGAAGATCCCTCTGGGTCGGGGCGAAGTCTCAGTAGAAAGAGACAACGTCAGGACGAAGGGGTGTCTAATGCAAATGAGTCTCTGGGGCTCATTGCGGAGACATATTTTTCTGAGGTGGAAGAGACGAGACAAGATATGGATGAGCCAGAACCGAGTGTTCAAGAGCCTGTGCAAGACTTGGCAGAAGCAATGACTGAAGGACCTCTCCATTCTGAGGATAGAGGTAAAGGATTGATGGGTGCAACTTCCTCGAGTTCAGCAGCACCATCAACTCCTCAAGTTCATGTTAGTACGCCTGTCATCAAACCAGCTGTGGTATCACTGGTTAATGCATAAGATGACCAGTCACCTCCAAAGGTAATTCGACTTTTGGGAATCAATATTGGAGATAGACCAGTCTTGATGACTGCAAGGCCTCGCAGCTCTATAATCACACCAATCATGTCTTCGTCGATGACTCCACCGTCTACAACAAGACCATCAGTGACTTCTTCACAGCAAGGAGCCTCTCAGACTAGCAAGGAACGTGTATCCAAGTTAGCTGCTAACATTCAGCAGATGAGAGCTCTAGTTGCAGGTTTGTCTAACAAGCTAAAAGGAAAAGAAGGGTCACACCGAAGAGATGCTGACCTCATAAGACAGAGACACCTAGAGCTTGAGAATAGCCAGTACGACCTGCAAGAAGCCCAGGAAGCAACAATCAATTCTGTTAATGGGATTGTTGATTCCATTGGGGTGCACCACAAATTGCTGAAGGGTCAAGCTAAGCATCTCGAAAGCTTAGGTAAGAGGTTAGCTGAGCTGCATAACAAGATCAAAAATCTTGAATCTCAGGGGGAGAAGTCTGGATGCAAGGATGACGCTCTCAAACATCGTCAAAGGGATGATAAGGATGAGGATCCAAGCGGTTCCAGACAGCAGGAGGAGATTCAGAGATTTCCGGGCTCAAACGTCAATGCAGCTCAGGGGGAGCAAAGTCAGCAGGGTCAATCTGGCCAAGCTGATGTTCCTTCATCTAACCCACCGACCGTAGATGAAGTGGCTGGTATCCAGGAACAACCGACTGGAGGAATAGGAGTCGGCATTCAGGTCAGACCAACTGCTGAGGAAGAAGTTGGAAGTGAACTCCTGGACGACGTTGCTGCGTACTTCAATTTTGATGAGTGTGGGAGCATGTTTGAAGATCCATCAGTCTCTTCAGCTCAAGACAAGTGTTCATATCTTAATGCAATACTTGATCTACTTGATCCAAATGTAAAGGGATCAAATGAGCTATCTGATGCGTAAATCACGCGACAAACGACAGCGGAAGACTATTTTTGGTATTTTCTGGATTTTATATGAAATAAACAACTAAACGAGACAATAAAGTAAAATGATAGATAAAAGAATCCACCACCAAGACTTGTAAAGGCCAAGCCACCGGAATCAAGGATAAAGGAAGCACTCCGCCCCACCACTACAATCGATAAAGGTCTAGCCACCACGATTATAGATAAAGGAAACCGAAGATTTAAAAGACCTCACCACAATATTTGATAAAGAACAAGTCACCACAAATATTGATAAAGGGGTCACTCCTAACCACCAAGATCAAAGATCTATAAAGGTAAAGAAGATTTGTAAGAAATAGAGTGATGCGGGAATGTCCAGATTCAATGAACCAAGTTTGACTGAAGCTGAACTGGAGGAATCTGGAGAAAAGCAGTTGACTAAACTGAAGAAGGAATCTGAGCGAACCATGCAGTCTGAACAAGCAATGTTAATTTTGCCAGCTGTATCACATTTTAACCATCTTTTCACTGAAACAACTCAGTCTCCAGTAGTGACCTTGCTCCGGTGGGAATTATCACCAGATGCATCTGAAGGGCTCCAGTGAAAATGAACTCTGAAGGTCCTCCAGATGACGTGCTCCAGTGACCACTACTGAAGGTCCTCCAGATGACGTGCTCCAGTTTTTGTCTCCAGTTCCAGATGAATGCTCCAGTTGCCTATTAATAAAGTTTGTTTTAACTGAAGGTTGTGTGGGGTCAATAAGGACGTGGGAGTGGATGCGTGGCAGCTTTTTAGTGGATCCAAGAGGAGCGTGCAAAAGCATTAACATTCCTAACGGTATGATGGGCCACTTGAAGAGGATTGTTTCTAGAAGCCTTATGTGTCTATTTCCTATTGGTCCAAAATAATTAGTGGCTTG
This sequence comes from Erigeron breviscapus, assembly GCA_034093135.1. Taxonomy (NCBI): domain Eukaryota; kingdom Viridiplantae; phylum Streptophyta; class Magnoliopsida; order Asterales; family Asteraceae; genus Erigeron; species Erigeron breviscapus. The sequence continues at coordinate 187,814,411 of CM067167.1, forward strand.
CACATGACAGCTTTTGTATTATTTTATTATTTTGTCGTTGATTCCTAGGTAAGAATATGTGGCTATAAATACAGCCTTTATTTCTCATTGTAAAGTTAGTTGATGTTGAATGAAAATTAATAGAGCAGCCTCTATTTCTTACAAATCTTCTTTTACCTTATAGATCTTTGATCTTGGTGGTTAGGAGTGACCCCTTTATCAATATTTGTGGTGACTCGTTCTTTATCAAATATTGTGGTGAGGTCTTTTAAAATCTTCGGTTTCCTTTATCTATAGTCGTGGTGGCTAGACCTTTATCGATTGTAGTGGTGGGGCGGAGTGTTTCCTTTATCCTTGATTCCGGTGGCTTAGCCTTTACGAGTCTTGGTGGTGGATTCTTTATCGATCATTTTACTTTTATTGTCTCGTTTGTTATTTAATTCATATATAATCCAGAAAATATCAAAAATAGTCTTCCGCTGTAGTTTGTCGCGTGATTTACGCATCAAATTGGTATCAGAGACAGGTTTGCAAAAGGTTTCTTAATCTTTTGGTTGTCGTTGTTTGATCGTTTAGATCTGTTGGTTATTTGTTTAGACCTATTGATTGTGAGTTGTTTGCTGGTTATAAATGGCGTTTAGAAGAAATATGACTTTAGATGAAGCTAATAATGCTAGGAGAGATAAACAGATAGAAGATCTACAAGAAGCTCTTGGTAGAGTTGTTCATATGTTAGAAGATGGTGGTTTAAGATTTAATCGAGAAAATGTTGTTCCAAGTGAAAGAGATACTGAATCTCAAGGTGGTAGTGAAAGATCTGATAGTAATCCTAGACACTCTAGTGATTCTGATGAACCACGTCCAAGAGAAAGGCGTAGGAGGCATAAGGGTGATGATACTAGGGATATTAAGATAGATCCACCAGATTTTAATGGGTCTTCTAACCCAGAAGAGTATTTTGAATGGGTCCAGGTGATGGACAGGATTATGGAGATAAAAGGTTATGATGATAGAAAAAGCTTCAAAGTTGCCATTATTAAACTGAAGAAATATGCTTCATCCTGGTATGATAACATGAAGTCTGAAAGGAAATATAAAGGCAAAAGCAAAATCAAGACCTGGTCCAAACTGAAGGAAGTTATGCAAAAGAGATTTGTTCCCCAGTCGTACAAGCAAGACCAGTACTTACTGATGAACAATCTGAAACAAGGAATTAAGGAGGTTGTAGAATACATTAGAGAGTTTGAGCATCTGAAGACCAGAACTGGTGTGAATGAAACTGAAGAGCACACTATAGCCAGATTTCTTGGTGGTCTGAACGCTGCCATTACTGAGAAGATTGAGTTGCAGCCTATCTGGACATATGAAGGTGCATGCAAGATGGCTATCCAGATTGAGAGACAACTGAAGAAGAAGGTTCCGTACAAGTCATTCAGTAAGGTTCCTGCCAGTGCAAGTCAACCAGTTGCCAGTCAACCAGTTGCCAGATTTACTGAAGCTGCTCAGAAATCCTCAAAGGGAAAGAAAAAGAAACTGGAGCTTCTAAAGAACCAGTTGGAAGAAAATGTTTCAAGTGTCATGGCTTTGGTCACTTCCAGGCCCAGTGTCCTAATCAAAGAGCATTGACTGCAAGAGAAATTGAATGTTTACCAGATGTCGACACTGAAGAAGGTGAGCCAGTGTACGATGAAGAAGAAGATGAAGAATCTATGTTGGTGCAGATGTGGGAGAGATGTTGGTTGTCAGGAGAGTGATGCATACTGATGAAGTTACAGCTGATACTGCTCAGAGAGAGAATATTTTCCACTCAAGATGCACAGTGAAAGGCAAGGTATGTGATCTGATCATCGATGGTGGCAGTTGTGCAAATGCTGCTTCAACTTACATGGTAGAGAAACTGGAACTACCAACAGTGAAGCATCCCAGACCTTACAAGTTGCAATGGTTAAGCGAAGGTTCTGAAGTAAAGGTAAATCGACAAGTCACTATTCCTTTTCAATTGGGTCAGTTTACCAAGATAAAATTGTATGTGATGGATGTGTTGTTTTGTTGGGTCGACCATGGTTATTTGATAATTATGTTCATCATGATGGTCGTATGAACTCATATTCTCTAATGTAAGTGGAAAGAAGGTCACCTTGACTTCTTTGAAGCCCACCGAACTGATGAAAGTCAAGAAAGATCAGCCCAGTAAGCCTTTGTTTTTATCTCAATCTGAAGTTGAGGAAGAGTTATCTGAAGGCTCTCCAGTTCTAATGCTACTGGTCGTTGAAAAGTCTGAAGAGAAAAGAAGTCCACTGAAGTCCCCAGTTTACTGAAGTCGTTACTGAAGGAGTTCAGAGATGTCTTTCCTAAAGATTTACCTGAAGGTTTACCTCCAGTTAGAGGTATTGAGCACCAGATTGACTTGGTTCCAGGCTCAGTTCTTCCAAACAAAGCAGCTTATCGTTGTTCTCCTAATGAAGCCAAAGAATAGCAAAGACAAGTAGATGAACTGGTCGAAAAGGGTTATGTCAGAGCAAGCATGAGTCCTTGTTCAGTTCCTGCTCTACTGGTCCCAAAGAAAGATGGAACGATGAGAATGTGTTGACAGCAGAGCCATCAACAATATAACTATTAAGTATAGATATCCTATTCCCAGATTGGATGATATGCTTGATGAGTTACATGGCTCCAGAGTGTTTTCAAAAATTGATCTCAGAAGTGGTTATCACCAGATAAGAATGAAGGATGGAGATGAGTGGAAAACTGCATTCAAAATCAAAGGAGGCTTATATGAATGGTTAGTGATGCCTTTCGGCTTGTCAAATGCCCCCAGTACATTCATGAGGCTAATGAATGAAGTTCTGAGGCCACTTATAGGTCAGTTTGTTGTTGTTTACTTTGATGATATTTTGGTGTACTCTAAATCTGAAGCTGAACATGTTGGTCATCTGAAGAAAGTATTTGAACTGCTAAGAAGACACCAGTTGTATGGAAAAATGGAGAAATGTGATTTTATGGTGGATAGTGTGATATTTCTGGGGTATGTTGTGTCGAAAAATGGGATTTCAATGGATCCATCGAAGGTAGAAGCCATCAGATCGTGGCCAGTTCCTACAACCATCACTGAAGTTAGAAGTTTTCATGGACTGGCATCATTCTATCGAAGGTTCATAAAGAACTTTTCTACAGTTGTGGCTCCTATCACTGATTGTCTGAAGAAAGGTGTGTTCAACTGGCCAAGTTCAGCTCAACTGGCGTTCGAAGCACTGAAGGGGAAGCTCAGTTCAGCTCCAGTTCTATCCTTACCAGATTTTGATATGCTATTTGAACTTGAATGTGATACTAGTGGAGTTGGTATTGGTGCAGTACTGATGCAAAGTGGTCGTCCAGTTGCATACTTCAGTGAGAAACTGAATGGATCTAAACTGAAGTATAGTACTTATGACAAAGAATTCTATGCAATTATTCGTGCTATCACTCACTGGTCACATTATCTGAAGCCAAAACAGTTTGTCTTGTTTTCTGATCATGAAGCACTGAAGTTCATTAATGGTCAGCATAAGCTTAATGCCAGGCATGCAAAATGGGTGGAATTTTTGCAGTCTTACTCATTTGTTTCTAAACATAAAGCTGGAATAGCCAATGTTGTTGCTGATGCACTATCACGAAGATATTCTTTATTATCAGTTCTGGAAGCAAGAGTACTTGGATTTTCTTTCATAAAGGAGTTATATGCTGCTGATCCAGATTTTTCTGAGAAAGTTACTGAAGCTAATCTGAAAGGACCATTCACTGTTCAAGAGGTTTCTTATTCAAGAATGGTAAGTTGTGCATTCCAAGGGGTTCAATAAGAGATTTATTAATAAGGGAAGCACATGGAGGAGGACTAGCTGGACATTTTGGAATCAACAAAACTGGAGAGATTCAACTGAACACTTCTACTGGCCAAGTCTACTGAAGGACGTCCAGAGTATTATCAATCGCTGTTCAACTTGTCACCAGGCAAAGACAACTTTTCACAAAGGTTTGTACACTCCTCTTCCAGTTCCAAACCAACCTGGGAAGATCTCAGTATGGATTTCATTGTTGCACTGCCCAGAACCCAGAGGGGAAAAGATTCTATAATGGTGGTGTTGATAGATTCTCAAAAATGGCTCATTTTGTTGCTTGTAATACAACAAATGATGCTTCAGCTGTAGCGAATTTGTTCTTTAAGAGATTGTCAGATTACATGGAATTCCTAAATCCATTGTTTCTGATCGAGATGTGAAGTTTTTAAGCTATTTCTGGAAGACTCTATGGAGACTGATGGGTACCAGATTGTTGTTCAGTACGTCTCACCATCCTCAGACTGATGGACAGACTGAAGTCACGAACAGAACAATTGGTATGTTATTGAGAACACTGGTGAAGAAGAGGCTGAAGGATTGGGATCTGAAGCTTGCTCATGCTGAGTTTGCCTTCAATAGAGCTCCAAATTATTCAACCAGTAAATCCCCATTTGAAGTTTGTTATGGTGTCAATCCACTAACTCCTATTGATTTGATTCCTTTTTCGATTGAGCCAAAGGCAAGTGCTGAAGCAGAGACCAGAGCAAAAGAAATCAAGAAGATTCATGAACAAGTGAAAACCAGAATTGAGAAAGCAAATGCCAGTTACAAGGCCAAGGCAAACAAGAACAGAGAAAAAGCAAACTGATGCCCAGAGCTGACGGTCCATTCAAGATTCTGGAGAGATATGGAGAAAATGCTTACAAAGTTGAACTTCCTGGAGATATGTCAGTCTCTAGTACATTCAATGTTGGTGATCTGATGCCCTACTGGAGGATGAGTATCTCGAAGACTTGAGGACAAGTCTCTTTTTAGAGGGGGAGAATGATGCGGGAATGTCCAGATTCAATGAACCAAGTTTGACTGAAGCTGAACTGGAGGAATCTGGAGAAAAGCAGTTGACTAAACTGAAGAAGGAATCTGAGCGAACCATGCAGTCTGAACAAGCAATGTTAATTTTGCCAGCTGTATCACATTTTAACCATCTTTTCACTGAAACAACTCAGTCTCCAGTAGTGACCTTGCTCCGGTGGGAATTATCACCAGATGCATCTGAAGGGCTCCAGTGAAAATGAACTCTGAAGGTCCTCCAGATGACGTGCTCCAGTGACCACTACTGAAGGTCCTCCAGATGACGTGCTCCAGTTTTTGTCTCCAGTTCCAGATGAATGCTCCAGTTGTCTATAATAAAGTTTGTTTTAACTGAAGGTTGTGTGGGGTCAATAAGGACGTGGGAGTGGATGCGTGGCAGCTTTTTAGTGGATCCAAGAGGAGCGTGCAAAAGCATTAACATTCCTAACGGTATGGTGGGCCACTTGAAGAGGATTGTTTCTAGAAGCCTTATGTGTCTATTTCCTATTGGTCCAAAATAATTAGTGGCTTGCACATGACAGCTTTTGTATTATTTTATTATTTTGTCGTTGATTCCTAGGTAAGAGTATGTGGCTATAAATACAGCCTTTATTTCTCATTGTAAGTTAGTTGATGTTGAATGAAAAATTAATAGAGCAGCCTCTATTTCTTACAAATCTTCTTTTACCTTTATAGATCTTTGATCTTGGTGGTTAGGAGTGACCCCTTTATCAATATTTGTGGTGACTCGTTCTTTATCAAATATTGTGGTGAGGTCTTTAAAATCTTCGGTTTCCTTTATCTATAGTCGTGGTGGCTAGACTTTATCGATTGTAGTGGTGGGGCGGAGTGTTTCCTTTATCCTTGATTCCGGTGGCTTAGCCTTTACGAGTCTTGGTGGTGGATTCTTTATCGATCATTTTTACTTTTATTGTCTCGTTTGTTATTTAATTCATATATAATCCAGAAAATATCAAAAATAGTCTCCGCTGTAGTTTGTCGCGTGATTTACGCATCATAGAGGCTGCTCTATTAATTTTCATTCAATATCAACTAACTTTTACAATGAGAAATAAAGGCTGTATTTATAGCCACATACTCTTACCTAGGAATCAACGACAAAATAATAAAATAATACAAAAGCCGTCATGTGCAAGCCACTAATTAATTTGGACCAATAGGAAATAGACACATAAGGCTTCTAGAAACAATCCTCTTCACGTGGCCCACAATATCGTTAGGAATATTAATGCTTTTGCACGCTCCTCCTTGATCCACTAAAAAGCTGCCACGCGTCTATACCCACGTCCTTATTGACCCCACACAACCTTCAGTTAAAGTAAACTTTATTATATACAACTGGAGCATTTATCTGGAGCACTTCACTGGTGGCCTTCAGTATTCACTACTGGAGCCCTTCAGAATTGATTTTACTGGAGTCCTTCAGATGCAACTGGAGCTCGTCAGATGCCACTGGTGATAATTCCCACTGGAGCAAGGTCACTACTGGAGACTGAGTTGTTTCAGTAAAAAGATGGTTAAAATGTGATACAGCTGGCAAAATTAACATTGCTTGTTCAGACTGCATGGTTTGCTCAGACCCCTTCTTCAGTTTAGTCAACTGCTTTTCTCCAGATTCTTCCAGCTCAGCTTCAGTTAAACTTGGTTCATTGAATCTGGACATTCCCGCATCATTCTCCCCCTCTAAAAAGAGACTTGTCCTCAAGTCTTCGAGATACTCATCCTCCAGGTAGGGCATCAGATCACCAACATTGAATGTACTAGAGACTGACATATCTCCAGGAAGTTCAACTTTGTAAGCATTTTCTCCATATCTCTCCAGAATCTTGAATGGACCGTCAGCTCTGGGCATCAGTTTGCTTTTTCTCTTGGCTGGAAATCTTTCCTTTCTGAGATCAATCTTTGAAAACATTCTGGAGCCATGTAACTCATCAAGCATATCATCCAATCTGGGAATAGGATATCTATACTTAATAGTTATATTGTTGATGGCTCTGCTATCAACACACATTCTCATCGTTCCATCTTTCTTTGGGACCAGTAGAGCAGGAACTGAACAAGGACTCATGCTAGCTCTGACATAACCCTTTTCGACCAGTTCATCTACTTGTCTTTGTAATTCTTTAGCTTCATTAGGAGAACAACGATAAGCAGCTTTGTTTGGAAGAACTGAGCCTGGAACCAAGTCAATCTGGTGTTCGATACCTCTAACTGGAGGTAAACCTTTAGGTAGATCTTCAGGAAAAACATCTCTGAACTCCTTCAGTAATGACTTCAGTAAACTGGGGACTTCAGTGGACTTCTTCTCTTCAGACTTTTCAACGACCAGTAGCATTAGAACTGGAGAGCCTTCAGATAACTCTTCCTCAACTTCAGATTGAGATAAAAACAAAGGCTTACTGGGCTGATCCTTCTTGACTTTCATCAGTTCGGTGGGCTTCAAAGAAGTCAATGTGACCTTCTTTCCACTTACATTTAGAGAATATGAGTTCATACGACCATCATGATGAACATAATTATCAAATAACCATGGTCGACCCAACAAAATGTGACAGGCATCCATGGGAACAACATTACATATAATTTTATCTTGGTAAACTGACCCAATTGAAAAGGGAATAGTGACTTGTCGATTTACCTTTACTTCAGAACCTTCGCTTAACCATTGCAACTTGTAAGGTCTGGGATGCTTCACTGTTGGTAGTTCCAGTTTCTCTACTATGTAAGTTGAAGCAGCATTTGCACAACTGCCACCATCGATGATCAGATCACATACCTTGCCTTTCACTGTGCATCTGGAGTGGAAAATATTCTCTCTCTGAGCAGTATCAGCTGTAACTTCATCAGTATGCATTACTCTCCTGACAACCAACATCTCTCCCACATCTGCACCAACATATGATTCTTCATCTTCTTCTTCATCGTACACTGGCTCACCTTCTTCAGTGTCGACATCTGGCAAACATTCAATTTCTCTTGTAGTCAATGCTCTTTGATTAGGACACTGGGCCTGGAAGTGACCAAAGCCATGACACTTGAAACATTTTCTTCCAACTGGTTCTTTAGAAGCTCCAATTTCTTTTTCTTTCCCTCTGGAGGATTTCTGAGCAGCTTCAGTAAATCTGGCAACTGGTTGACTGGCAACCGGTTGACTTGCACTGGCAGGAACCTTACTGAACGACTTGTACGGAACCTTCTTCTTCAGTTGTCTTTCAATCTGGATAGCCATCTTGCATGCACCTTCATACGTCCAGATAGGCTGCAACTCAATCTTCTCAGTAATGGCAGCGTTCAGACCACCAAGAAATCTGGCTATAGTGTGCTCTTCAGTTTCATTCACACCAGTTCTGGTCTTCAGATGCTCAAACTCTCTAATGTATTCTACAACCTCCTTAACTCCTTGCTTCAGATTGTTCATCAGTAAGTACTGGTCTTGCTTGTACGACTGGGGAACAAATCTCTTTTGCATAACTTCCTTCAGTTTGGACCAGGTCTTGATTTTGCTTTTGCCTTTATATTCTCTTTCAGATTTCATGTTATCATACCAAGATGAAGCATATTTCTTCAGTTTAATAATGGCAACTTTAAAGCTTTTCCTATCATCATACCCTTTTATTTCCATAATCCTGTCCATCACCTGGACCCATTCGAAATATTCTTCTGGGTTAGAAGATCCATTAAAATCTGGTGGATCTATCTTAATATCCCTAGTATCATCACCCTTATGCCTCCTACGCCTTTCTCTAGGATGTGGTTCATCAGAATCACTAGAGTGTCTAGGATTACTATCAGATCTTTCACTGGGGCCTTGAGATTCAGAATCTCTCTCACTGGCAACAACATTTTCTCGATTAAATCGTAAACCACCATCTTCTAACATATGAACAACTCTACCAAGAGCTTCTTGTAGATCTTCTATCTGTCTATCTCTCCTAGCATTATTAGCTTCATCTAAAGTCATATTCCTTCTAAAAGCCATTTATAACCAGCAAACAACTCACAATCAATAGGTCTAAACAAATAACCAACAGATCTAAACGTTCAAACAACAGATCTAATCAAAACTTCAACAGATCTAAACAATCAAACAACGACAACCAAAAGATTAAGAAACCTTTTGAAACCTGTCTCTGATACCAATTTGATGCGTAAATCACGCGACAAACGACAGCGGAAGACTATTTTTGGTATTTTCTGGATTATATGAAATAAACAACTAAACGAGACAATAAAGTAAAATGATAGATAAAAGAATCCACCACCAAGACTCGTAAAGGCCAAGCCACCAGAATCAAGGATAAAGGAAACACTCCGCCCCACCACTACAATCGATAAAGGTCTAGCCACCACGACTATAGATAAAGGAAACCGAAGATTTAAAAGACCTCACCACAATATTTGATAAAGAACGGGTCACCACAAATATTGATAAAGGGGTCACTCCTAACCACCAAGATCAAAGATCTATAAAGGTAAAGAAGATTTGTAAGAAATAGAGGCTGCTCTATTAATTTTCATTCAATATCAACTAACTTTTACAATGAGAAATAAAGGCTGTATTTATAGCCACATACTCTTACCTAGGAATCAACGACAAAATAATAAAATAATACAAAAGCTGTCATGTGCAAGCCACTAATTAATTTGGACCAATAGGAAATAGACACATAAGGCTTCTAGAAACAATCCTCTTCACGTGGCCCACAATATCGTTAGGAATATTAATGCTTTTGCACGCTCCTCCTTGATCCACTAAAAAGCTGCCACGCGTCTATACCCACGTCCTTATTGACCCCACACAACCTTCAGTTAAAGTAAACTTTATTATAGACAACTGGAGCATTATCTGGAGCACTTCACTGGTGGCCTTCAGTATTCACTACTGGAGTCCTTCAGAATTGATTTTCACTGGAGTCCTTCAGATGCAACTGGAGCTCGTCAGATGCCACTGGTGATAATTCCCACTGGAGCAAGGTCACTACTGAAGACTGAGTTGTTTCAGTAAAAAGATGGTTAAAATGTGATACAGCTGGCAAAATTAACATTGCTTGTTCAGACTGCATGGTTTGCTCAGACCCCTTCTTCAGTTTAGTCAACTGCTTTTCTCCAGATTCTTCCAGCTCAGCTTCAGTTAAACTTGGTTCATTGAATCTGGACATTCCCGCATCACTATCTCTACAAGCAACCGGTGCAAAGAGCACGGTTGGGGTAGACGATCAATCAGAGTTAGACTCAAATCGGGAGTCGGGCACTGCTGAGGTGATTGAAAAGAAGAGCAGGAGTCCAGCGGGGGTAACACCTGAAGTTCCTGATGACAGGGTTTTTGGCCAACACTTAGGATGACAAACGAAGACTTGAAGGTCACATCTAGATGCTAATGTCAAGGGGGAGACTCTTGGTGCATGTTTCTCGGTGACAAGAGCATTCTAGATGTGTGATGTATATTTATATATATTCAAGTCTTGTAATTTATCTTGTAATTACCGTTTGTCAATAATATTACCTTGGCATATATTGTTGATCATAATGGGATCCTTTTATGTTTATATGTTTGTTTATTATTTATGTTTTGCAGGTACTTAACATGAATGTAGACATTACATGTAAAGATTTATTAAGTTAATATTGTTTCTGCATTTAACAGCAGTTGAAATATTAACTTAATGTACTTCCAAAGGGAAGTTAAGTTAATTGTGTTTCTGCGTATTAACAGCAGGAGAAACATTAACTTAATCAATACTTCCAATAGGTAATATAGACGATGTTGTTTCTGCGTATTCATAGCAGTAGAAACATTGTCGTAGCTAATGTTGTTTCTGCGTATTTACAGCAGTAGAAACATTGGCTGAGTTAATGTTGTTTCTGCGTATTAACAGTAGGAGAAACATTAACTCAAATATTCCTAAGTGTCATTTGAGAGTTCTTGGGAACAAGCAAAAGTTTGCTTGTTCATAAGAACACTCAAATGGTTTGAGAGTTTCTTGGAAACAAGCAAAAGTTTGCTTGTTCATAAGAACTCTCAAATGGTTTGAGAGTTTCTGTGGAAACAAGCAAAAGCATGCTTGTACACAAGAACTCTCAAACAGGCCAAAACCCTAATGGGCTTGACATGAGAACACTCAAATCCATTGGATTTGAGAGTTCTTGGTCCTTGCCTATAAATAGGGTGTGTGTTTATGCGTGATTCTCAACAAGAGTGTAGAGAGAGAAACGAGCAAAACCTAGAGAGAGAAACCAAAGAACACGCACGGTTTATCTTGTGGGTAGTACTCGACTTACGCACGAACCGCAAAACACACACCCGGTTTGGTTGGCTTGTAGACTTAGATTACCACGTTGGTTGGTAAGGTTTGTCCGGAGAGCCGCCTCACTATATTAACCAAATACGATTGTTTATATTCACGCAAAAAACATTATATATATATATATATACCAAATATGTTTATATTCACAAAATATATATATATATATATATATATAGTGATATATATATATCATAAAAGGTAGATATAAAAACCGTGGGTTATCTCGAGGAATTCCGCACCTCGACATATCCTTAAGTCAATCTCGGTTCGATAAGAGAATAAGACCCGGGGGACTTACATGTATGATGATGATGAAAGTGAGGAGGCATATGTAGGTGCAGATGTTGGAGAAATGCTGGTAATAAGAAGAGTGATGCATGCTGATGAAGTTGTAACTGATACTGCCCAGCGAGAGAATATTTTTCATTCCAGATGTACTGTTAAAGGCAAGGTCTGTAATCTGATCATTGATGGTGGAAGTTGTGCTAATGCTGCTTCAACTTACATGGTAGAGAAACTGGAACTGCCTACAGTAAAGCATCCTCGTCCCTACAAGCTACAATGGCTCAGTGAAGGATCTGAGGTAAAAGTTAATGACAAGTTACTATTCCTTTTTCCATTGGATCTGTTTATCAAGATAAGATTGTTTGTGATGTTGTTCCTATGGACGCTTGTCATATTTTATTGGGTAGACCTTGGTTGTTTGATAATTATGTCTATCATAATGGTCGTGCGAATTCTTATTCAATATTTGTAAGTGGGAAGAAGGTCACTTTGACTTCTCTGAAACCCAACGAGTTACTGAAAATTAATAAGAAAGACCAGCCCAACAAGTCTTTATTTATGTCACAAACTGAAGTTGAAGAAGAACTCACTGGAGGTACTTCAGTCATGATGTTACTGGTGCTTGAACGTACTGAAGAAAGAAGTTCACTAGAGTCCCCAGTCTCCTGAAGTCTTTACTGAAGGAATTTACTGATGTTTTTCCTGAAGACCTACCTGAAGGTTTACTACCAGTGTTCCAGGTTCAATCCTCCCAAACAAAGCTGCTTATAGAAGTTCACCTACTGAAGCAAAGGAGTTGCAAAGGCAGGTTGATGAATTAGTTGCTAAAGGCTATGTGAGAGCAAGTATGAGTCCTTGTTCAGTCCCAGCTCTCCTGGTCCCAAAGAAAGATGGTTCGATGAGAATGCGTGTTGATAGCAAAGCCATTAATAATATAATTATTAAGTATAGATATCCCATCCCCAGATTGGATGATATGCTTGATGAGTTACATGGCTCCAGTGTGTTTTCTAAAATTGATCTCAGAAGTGGTTATCATCAGATTAGAATGAAAGATGGAGATGAATGGAAGACTGCATTCAAGATTAAAGGAGGCCTTTACGAGTGGTTAGTAATGCCTTTTGGATTATCTAATGCTCCTAGCACTTTTATGAGGTTGATGAATGAAGTCCTCAGGCCCCTTATTGGTCAGTTTGTTGTTGTTTACTTTGATGATATTCTTGTATATTCAAAAACTGAAGCTGAACATGTTAATCATCTAAGGAGTGTATTTGAATTACTGAGGAAACACCAGTTGTATGGTAAACTGGAGAAATGTGATTTTATGGTAGAAAGTGTGATATTTCTTGGCTATGTGGTGTCAAAAGAAGGGATTTCCATGGATCCTCTAAGGTAGAAGCCATCAGATCATGGCCAGTTCCAACTACAATCACTGAAGTAAGAAGTTTTCATGGACTGACATCTTTTTATAGAAGGTTTATCAAGAATTTCTCTACAGTTGTGGCTCCAATCACTGATTGTCTGAAGAAATGTGTATTTGACTGGCCTACTTCAGCCGAGTTGGCCTTCGAGTCACTGAAGGAAAAGCTCAGTTCAGCTCCAGTACTATCTTTGCCAGATTTTGATATGTTGTTTGAGTTAGAATGTGACGCCAGTGGAGTAGGTATTGGTGCAGTTTTAGTACAAGCAGGACGTCCAGTGGCTTATTTCAGTGAAAAACTTAATGGTTCCAAACTGAAATACAGTACTTACGACAAAGAGTTCTATGCAATCATTCGTGCTATCAATTACTGGTCACATTATCTAAAGCCAAAACAGTTTGTCTTATTTTCTGACCATGAAGCACTGAAGTTTATTAATGGTCAACACAAGCTTAATGTCAGACATGCAAAATGGGTGGAGTTTTTGCAGTCCTATTCTTTTGTTTCTAAGCACAAGTTTGGAATAGCTAATGTTGTTGCTGATGCACTTTCTAGAAGATATTCATTGCTATCAATTCTGGAAGCAAGAGTTCTTGGATTTTCTTTCATAAAAGAGTTGTATGCTGCTGATCCAGACTTTGCTAATTGTCTCACTGAAGCTAATCAGAAAGGACCATATGTTGTTCAAGATGGTTTCTTATTCAAGAATGGAAATTTGTGTATTCCAAAGGGTTCTATTAGAGATTTATTGATAAGGAAAGCACATGGAGGAGGTCTGGCTGGCCATTTTGGCATTAATAAAACTGGAGAGATCCTCACTGAACATTTCTACTGGCCAAGTTTACTGAAAGATGTCCAGAATATTATCAGTCGTTGTCCAACTTGTCACCAGGCAAAGGCAACTTTTCATAAAGGACTGTATACTCCTCTTCCAGTTCCAAGCCAGCCATGGAAAGATCTCAGTATGGATTACATTGTTGCACTGCCCAGAACTCAGAGGGGAAAAGATTCAATAATGGTGGTTTGATGCGGAAATGTCTAGGTGCACTGAACTGGTGGAACCCAGTGAACTGGAGAAGTCAACTGAGCTAAAGGAAACTGAGCTGATCATGCCATCTGAACAAGCCATGTTGATTCTGCCAGCAGTGGCCCATTTCAGACAAGTCTTTTCTGAACCAGTCCAGCCGCCAGTAGTAACACTCCTCTAGTGGCAAGTCTCTCCAGTGACCAAATACTGGTGATCCACCAGTGAAGCTCTCAACTGAAGCGCTCCAGATAAATACTCAAGTAACCACTACTGAAGGCCACCAGTGAAGCGCTCCAGATTATGTCTCCAGTAGAAGTCCAGATATTTGTCTCCAGTTGCCAGATAATAAAGTCCCCACTGAAGTCCTATGTCTGTGGGTCCAATAAAGAAGGAATGACAGCTGTCAAGGAAGGAGCGTTCCAGATATTTCTAGAAGCTTTACTTGTCCATTTCTATTGGTCAATTAATTAGTGGTGGTCCGTAGCACATGACAGCTTTTTGATTATTTTATTGTATTTCGTTATTTTCTAGGTAGGGCATGTGGCTATAAATAGAGGCTTATTTTCCTTGTAAAAAAACAGTTAGTTGATGTTGAATGAAAATTAATAGAGCAGCCTCTATTTCTTACAAATCTTCTTTTACCTTTATAGATCTTGATCTTGGTGGTTAGGAGTGACCCCTTTATCAATATTTGTGGTGGTTCGTCCTTTATCAAATATTGTGGTGAGGTCTTTTAAATCTTCGGTTTCCTTTATCTTTAATCGTGGTGGCTAGACTTTATCGATTGTAGTGGTGGGGCGGAGTGTTTCCTTTATCCTTGATTCCGGTGGTTTAGCCTTTACGAGTCTTGGTGGTGGATTCTTTTATCTATCATTTTACTTTATTGTCTCGTTTAGTTGTTTGTTTCATATAAAATCCAGAAAATACCAAAAATAGTCTTCCGCTGTTGTCTGTCGCGTGATTTACGCATCAAATTTGGTATCAGAGCCAGGTTTTCAAAAAGGTTTCTTAATCTTTTTATCCGTGGGTTTTTGTTGTTTGGTTGTTTAGATCTGTTGAAGTTTTGTTTAGATCTGTTGATTGGTTGTTTAGATATATTGGTTATTTGCTTGGATCTATTGATTGTAAGCTATTTGTTGGTTATAAATGGCATATAGACGAGATATGACCTTAGAAGAAGCTCATAATGTTAGAAGAGATAGGCAAATTGAAGATCTACAAGAGGCACTTGGTAGAGTTGTTCATATGTTAGAAGATGGTGGTTTACGATTTAATCGAGAAAATATTGTTACTAGTGAAAGAGATTCTGAATCTCAAGGTCCTAGTTTAAGATCTGATAGTACACCTAGAAACTCTAGTGATTCTGATGAACCACATCCTAGAGAAAGGCGTAAGAGGCATAAGGGTGATGATACTAGGGATATTAAGATAGATCCACCAGATTTTAATGGGTCTTCTAACCCAGAAGAGTATTTTGAATGGGTCCAGGTGATGGACAGAATAATGGAAATAAAAGGCTATGATGATAAAAAAAGTTTTAAGGTTGCCATTATTAAGCTAAAAAAGTATGCTTCATCATGGTATGATAACATGAAATCTGAAAGGGAGTACAAGGGCAAAAGTAAAATCAAGACCTGGTCCAAACTAAAAGAGGTCATGCAGAAGAGGTTTGTTCCCTAGTCGTACAAGCAAGATCAGTATCTACTGATGAACAATCTGAAGCAAGGAGCCAAGGAAGTTGTGGAGTACATTAGAGAGTTTGAGCATCTGAAGACCAGAACTGGTGTGAATGAGACTGAAGAGCACACTATTGCCAGATTTCTTGGTGGTATGAACGCTGCCATTACTGAGAAGATTGAGTTGCAGCCTATCTGGACATATGAAGGTGCATGCAAGATGGCTATCCAGATTGAAAGGCAACTGAAGAAGAAGGTTTCGTACAAGTCAACCAGTTACCAGTCAACCAGTTCCCAGATTTACTGAAGCTGTTCAGAAATCCTTCAGAGGCAAAGAAAAGGAAACTGGAGGATCAAAAGAACCAGTTGGAAAGAAATGTTTTAAGTGTCATGGCTTTGGTCACTTCCAGGCCCAGTGTCCTAATCAAAGAGCCTTGACTGCCCAAGAGATTGAATGTTTGCCAGATGTCGACACTGAAGAAGGTGAACCAGTGTACGATGAAGAAGAAGATGAAGAGTCCTATGTTGGTGCAGATGTGGGAGAAATGTTGGTTGTCAGAAGAGTGATGCATGCTGATGAAGTTACCACTGATACTGCCCAGAGGGAGAACATTTTTCACTCCAGATGCACAGTCAAAGGAAAGGTTTGTGATCTGATCATTGATGGTGGGAGTTGTGCAAATGCTGCTTCAACTTACATGGTAGAGAAACTGGCGCTACCTACAGTTAAGCACCCTCGACCTTACAAGTTGCAATGGCTCAGTGAAGGATCTGAGGTAAAAGTTAACAGACAAGTTACTATTCCTTTTTCCATTGGATCTATTTATCAAGATAAAATTGTGTGTGATGTTGTTCCTATGGATGCTTGTCATATATTACTGGGTAGACCTTGGTTATTTGATAATAATGTTTTTCATAATGGTCGTATGAATTCTTATTCATTATTTGTAAGTGGGAAGAAGGTCACTCTGACTTCTTTAAAACCCAATGAATTATTGAAAATTAATAAGAAAGACCCGCCCAGCAAGTCTTTATTTATGTCTCAAACTTAAGTTGAAGAAGAGTTAACTGGAGGCTCTCCAGTTATGATGTTACTGGTCGTTGAAAAATCTGAAGAGAATGAGTTCACTGGTATCCCCAGTCTCCTGAAGACTTTACTGAAGGAATTCACTGATGTTTTCCCAGAAGACCTACCTGAAGGTTTGCCACCAGTAAGAGGAATTGAACACCAGATTGACCTGGTTCCAGGTTCAGTTCTTCCAAACAAAGCTGCTTACAGATGTTCACCTACTGAAGCAAAGGAGTTGCAAAGGCAGGTAGATGAGTTGGTTGCCAGAGGTTATGTCAGAGCAAGTATGAGTCCTTGTTCAGTTCCAGCTCTCCTGGTCCCAAAGAAAGATGGTTCTATGAGAATGTGTGTTGATAGCAGGGCCATAAATAACATCACTATTAAGTATAGATATCCTATCCCAGATTGGATGATATGCTTGATGAGTTACATGGCTCCAAAGTATTTTCAAAAATCGATCTCAGAAGTGGCTATCACCAGATAAGGATGAAAGATGGAGATGAGTGGAAAACTGCTTTCAAAATCAAGGGAGGTTTGTATGAATGGTTAGTTATGCCTTTTGGCTTATCTAATGCTCCCAGTACTTTCATGAGACTGATGAATGAAGTTCTCAGGCCACTCATTGGTCAGTTTGTTGTTGTATATTTTGATGATATTCTGGTATACTCAAAATCTGAAGCTGAACATGTTAATCATCTGAATAGTGTATTTGAACTGTTGAGAAGACACCAGTTGTATGGCAAACTGGAGAAATGTGATTTTATGGTGGAAAGTGTGATATTTTTGGGATATGTTGTGTCTAAGAATGGAATTTCTATGGATCCCTCTAAGGTTGATGCCATCAGATCATGGCCAGTTCCAACTACAATCACTGAAGTAAGAAGTTTTCATGGACTGGCGTCATTTTATAGAAGATTTATCAAAAATTTCTCTACAGTTGTGGCTCCAATTACTGACTGTCTGAAGAAAGGCGTGTTCAACTGGCCGAGTTCAGCCCAACTGGCGTTTGAAGCACTGAAGGAAAAGCTCAGTTCAGCTCCAGTCTTATCCTTACCAGATTTTGATATGTTATTTGAGCTAGAATGTGATGCAAGTGGAGTAGGTATTGGTGCAGTTCTGGTACAAGCAGGGCGTTCAGTTGCATATTTCAGTGAAAAGCTCAATGGCTCTAAACTGAAGTATAGTACTTATGACAAAGAATTTTATGCAATTATTCGTGCTATCACTCACTGGTCACATTATCTGAAGCCAAAACAGTTTGTCTTATTTTCTGATCACGAAGCACTGAAGTTTATAAATGGTCAGCACAAGCTTAATGCCAGACATGCCAAATGGGTAGAATTCTTACAGTCTTATTCATTTGTTTCAAAACATAAAGCTGGAGTTTGTAATGTTGTTGCTGATGCATTGTCTCGAAGATACTCATTGTTGTCTATTATAGAAGCGAGAGTGCTTGGATTTTCATTCATAAAGGAGTTATATGCTGCAGGCCCAGATTTTTCTGAAAAATTCACTGAAGCTAATCAGAAGGGACCATTTACTGTACAAGATGGTTTCTTATTTAAGAATGGAAAATTGTGCATTCCCAGAGGTTCGATTAGAGATTTACTGATAAGAGAAGCACATGGAGGAGGTCTAGCTGGTCATTTTGGAATCAACAAGACTGGAGAGATCTTGACTGAACATTTCTACTGGCCAAGTCTACTGAAGGACGTCCAGAATATTATCAGTCGCTGCCCAACTTGTCACCAGACAAAGACAACTTTTCACAAAGGATTATACACTCCTCTTCCAGTTCCAAACCAACCTTGGGAGGATCTCAGCATGGATTTTATTGTTACACTGCCCAAAACCCAGAGGGGAAAAGATTCAATTATGGTGGTGGTTGATCGATTTTCAAAAATGGCACATTTTATTGCTTGTAATACAACAAATGAAAGAAATTGTCAGATTGCATGGGATTCCCAAATCGATTGTTTCAGATAGAGATGTAAAATTTTTAAGTTATTTCTGGAAGACATTATGGAGACTGATGGGTACCAGATTGTTGTTCAGTACGTCTCACCATCCTCAGACTGATGGACAGACTGAAGTCACTAACAGAACGATTGGTATGCTGTTAAGAACACTGGTAAAGAAGACACTGAAGGATTGGGATCTGAAGCTTGCTCATGCTGAGTTTGCTTTCAACAGAGCTCCTAACTATTCTACCAGTAAATCACCGTTTAAAATTTGTTATGGTATCAATCCACTGACTCCCATTGATTTAATTCCATTTTCGATTGAACCAAAAGCAAGCATTGAAGCTGAAACCAGAGCAAAAGAAATAAAGAAAATTCATGGAGAAGTGAAGGCCAGAATAGAGAAGCCAAATGCCAGTTACAAGGCCAGAGCAAACAAGAATAGAAAGCAGCCCAGTTTTGCACCAGGTGATCTTGTGTGGGTGCATCTGAGAAAAGAAAGGTTTCCAGCAAAGAGAAAGAGTAAACTGATGCCCAGGGCTGAAGGTCCGTTCAAGATTCTGGAGAGATATGGCGATAATGCTTACAAGGTTGAATTACCTGGAGATATGGCAGTTTCTAGCACGTTTAATGTGGGAGATCTGATGCCTTATCTGGAGGATGAGTACCTCGAAGACTTGAGGACAAGTCTCTTTTCAGAGGGGGAGAATGATGCGGAAATGTCCAGGTGCACTGAACTGGAGGAACCCAGTGAACTGGAGAAGTCAACTGAGCTAAAGGAAACTGAGCTGATCATGCATCTGAACAAGCCATGTTGATTCTGCCAGCAGTGGCCCATTTCAGACAAGTCTTTTATGAACCAGTCCAGTCACCAGTAGTAACACTCCTCCAGTGGCAAGTCTCTCCAGTGACCAAATACTGGTGATCCACCAGTGAAGCTCTCAACTGAAGCGCTCCAGATAAATACTCCAGTAACCACTACTGAAGGCCACCAGTGAAGCGCTCCAGATTATGTCTCCAGTAGAAGTCCAGATATTTGTCCCAGTTGCCAGATAATAAAGTCCCCACTGAAGTCCTATGTCTGTGGGTCCAATAAAGAAGGAATGACAGCTGTCAAGGAAGGAGCGTGTGACTAACGGTATTGTGGGACCACGTGCAGGGGAATATTTCTAGAAGCTTTACTTGTCCATTTTCTATTGGATATTAATTAGTGGTGGTCCGTAGCACATGACAGCTTTTTGAATATTTTATTGTATTTCGTTAATTCCTAGGTAGAGCATGTGGCTATAAATAGAGGTTTTCTCTCATTTGTAAGGTAGTGAATGTTGAATGAAAATTAATAGAGCAGCCTTTATTTCTTACAAATCTTCTTTTACCTTTATAGATCTTTGATCTTGGTGGTTAGGAGTGACCCCTTTATCAATATTTGTGGTGGTTCGTCCTTTATCAAATATTGTGGTGAGGTCTAAATCTTCGGTTTCCTTTATCTATAATCGTGGTGGCTAGACCTTTATCGATTGTAGTGGTGGGGGGAGTGTTTCCTTTATCCTTGATTCCGGTGGCTTAGCCTTTACGAGTCTTGGTGGTGGATTCTTTTATCTATCCTTTTATTTTATTGTCTTGTTTTTGTTTTTGTTTCATATAAATCCAGAAAATACCAAAAATAGTCTTCCGCTGTGTTTTGTTCCGTTGATTTCGCATCTGTTGTTGATCGTTTTTCAAAAATGGCGCATTTCATTCCTTGCAACACCACAAGTAATGCTTCAGCAGTAGCAAATTTATTATTCAAGGAGATTGTTCGTTTGCATGGGATTCCAAAGACAATTGTTTCAGATAGAGATGTCAAGTTTCTGAGTTATTTTTGGAAGACCTTATGGAGACTGATGGGTACCAGACTAATGTTCAGTACGTCTCATCATCCTCAAACTGATGGACAAACTGAAGTCACCAATCGTACAATTGGGATGCTTTTAAGAACACTGGTGAAAAGACACTGAAGGATTGGGATCTGAAGCTTGCTCATGCTGAATTTGCCTTCAACAGAGCTCCTAACTATTCCACCAGTAAATCACCATTTGAAATCTGCTATGGTGTCAATCCTTTAACTCCGATTGACTTGATTCCATTTTCGATTGAGCCAAGGGCAAGTGTTGATGCTGAAGCCAGAGCTAAAGAGATCAAGAAAATTCACCAGCAAGTGAAGGCCAGGATCGAGAAAGCTAATGCAGATTACAAGGCAAGAGCAAACAAGCAAAGAAAGCAGTCCAGTTTTGCTCCAGGTGATCTAGTTTGAGTGTACCTTAGAAAAGAAAGATTTCCAGCCAGAAGGAAAAACAAGTTGTTGCCCAAAGCTGAAGGACCATTCAAGATTCTGGAGAGATATGGTGATAATGCATACAAGGTCGAGTTACCTGGAGATATGTTAGTTTCAAGTACTTTTAATATCGGGGATCTGATGCCTTATCTGGAAGATGAGTACCTCGAGGACATGAGGACAAGTCCTTTCTTAGAGGGGGAGATTGATGTGGAAATGTCCAGGTTCACTGAACTGACTGACACCATTGAACTGGAGAAATCAACTGAACTGAAGGGTGGAACTGAACTGAAGAAATCAACTGAACTGAAGGGAACTGAACTGATAATGCCATCTGAACAAGCCATGTTAATTCTGCCAGCAGTGGCCCATTTCAGACAAGTCTTTACTGAACGAGTCAGTCACCAGTAGTAACACTTCTCCAGTGGCAAGAAGCTCCAGTGACGACCAACAACGGTCTACCAGTGAAGATACTCACTGGAGGGTTCCAGTGACGTACTCCAGTCCAGTCTCCAGTTGGATGCTCCAGATTTAAGTTACCAGTTTCCAATAATAAAGTTTGTTTCAGTCACATGTTTGTGGACCCAATAAAGAAGGAATGACAGCTGTTGACAGGGATAAGGAAGGAATGTGTGACAACGTTAATCCTAACGGTTTGTGGGTCCTTGTGCAGAAGGAATCTTTCTAGAAGCCTTGTCTGTCCATTTCCTATTGGTTGATAGATTAGTGGTTGTCCTTTATCCATGACAGCCTTTTATTTTTTTTATTTTGTATTTCTTTATTTCTAGAAAAATAGCACATGTGGCCATAAATAGGGGCTCATTTTCTCATTGTAAGCAGACTTGATTGATTGAATGAAATTAATAGAGCAGCCTCTATTTCTTATCCAAAATCTTCATTTACCTTTATGGATCTTTGATCTTGGTGGTTTGAAGTGATCCCTTTATCTATATTTGTGGTGGTTCGTCCTTTATCAATTATAGTGGTGAGTCTTAAATCTTCGATTCCTTTATCTGTGTTTGTGGTGGCTAGACCTTTATCAAACATAGTGGTGGGTTGGAGTGTTTCCTTTATCCTTGATTCCGGTGGCCCGTCCTTTACGAATCTTGGTGGTGGATTCTTTTATCTATTATTTTATTTTATTGTTTGTTTTGTTGTTTTTTCATATAAATCAGAAAATTCTCACAAAAATGGTATTTCCGTTGTGCTAGTTCTTTGTTTAAGTTGTTACATTCCGCTGTGTTTAGATTCGCGTGAGATTTACGCATCAGACAGCCATCACACTTCTTTACATAATCCTTTGTATCTTTATCCATAGTGGGCCAATAGTATCCTATTCTGACTATTTTGGTGCGCAATGCTCTAGCTCCAGAATGATTTCCACATTCTCCTTCATGTATCTCTTTCATAACTTCTTGCGCTTCTTCTTCTTCTAAGCATCTCAAATATGGACCTGCAAGCGATCTTGATGCGGGAATATCCAGATTCAATGAACCAAGTTTAACTGATGCTGAGCTGGAAGAA
>CM067167.1:187837878-188037374 GCA_034093135.1 Erigeron breviscapus
AAGTAAACTTTATTATAGACAACTGGAACATTTATCTGGAGCACTTCACTGGCAGCCTTCAGTATCCACTACTGGAGCCCTTCAGAATTGATTTTCACTGGTGCTCGTCAGATGCAACTGGAGCTCGTCAGATGCCACTGGTGATAATTCCCACTAGAGCAAGGTCACTACTGGAGACTGAGTTGTTTCAGTAAAAAGATGGTTAAAATGTGATACAGCTGGCAAAATTAACATTGCTTGTTCAGACTGCATGGTTTGCTCAGACCCCTTCTTCAGTTTAGTCAACTGCTTTTCTCCAGATTCTTCCAGCTCAGCTTCAGTTAAACTTGGTTCATTGAATCTGGACATTCCCGCATCACTATCTCTACAAGCAACCGGTGCAAAGAGCACGGTTGGGGTAGACGATCAATCAGAGTTAGACTCAAATCGGGAGTCGGGCACTGCTGAGGTGATTGAAAAGAAGAGCAGGAGTCCAGCGGGGGTAACACCTGAAGTTCCTGATGACAGGGTTTTTGGCCAACACTTAGGATGACAAACGAAGACTTGAAGGTCACATCTAGATGCTAATGTCAAGGGGGAGACTGTTGGTGCATGTTTCTCGGTGACAAGAGCATTCTAGATGTGTGATGTATATTTATATATATTCAAGTCTTGTAATTTATCTTGTAATTACCGTTTGTCAATAATATTACCTTGGCATATATTGTTGATCATAATGGGATCCTTTTATGTTTATATGTTTGTTTATTATTTATGTTTTGCAGGTTCTTAACATGAATGTAGACATTACATGTAAAGAGTAATTAAGTTAATATTGTTTCTGCGTTTAACAGCAGTTGAAATATTAACTTAATGTACTTCCAAAGGGAAGTTAAGTTATTGTGTTTCTGCGTATTAACAGCAGGAGAAACATTAACTTAATCAATACTTCCAATAGGTAATATAGACGATGTTGTTTCTGCGTATTCATAGCAGTAGAAACATTGTCGTAGCTAATGTTGTTTCTGCGTATTTACAGCAGTAGAAACATTAGCTGAGTTAATGTTGTTTCTGTGTCTTGACAGCAGTAGAAACATTAACTCAAATATTCCTAAGTGTCATTTGAGAGTTCTTGGGAACAAGCAAAAGTTTGCTTGTTCAAGAAGAACACTCAAATGGTTTGAGAGTTTCTGAGGAACAAGCAAAAGTTTGCTTGTTCATAAGAACTCTCAAATGGTTTGAGAGTTTCTGTGGAAACAAGCAAAAGCATGCTTGTACACAAGAACTCTCAAACAGGCCAAAACCCTAATGGGCTTGACATGAGAACACTCAAATCCATTGGATTTGAGAGTTCTTGGTCCTTGCCTATAAATAGGGTGTGTGTTATGCGTGATTCTCAACAAGAGTGTAGAGAGAGAAACGAGCAAAACCTAAGAACACGCACGGGTAGATCTTGTGGGTGGTACTCGACTCACGCACGAACCGCAAACACACACCCGGTTTGGACGGCTTGTAGACTTAGATTACCACGTTGGTTGGTAAGGTTTGTCCGGAGAGCCGCCTCACTATATTAACCAAATACGATTGTTTATATTCACGCAAAAGAATATATATATATATATATATATATATATATAATATATATATATATATATATACAATATAGAGTGATATAATATATATATATATATAGTGATATATATATATATCATAAAAGGTAGATATAAAAACCGTGGGTTATCTCGAGGAATTCCGCACCTCGACATATCCTTAAGTCAATCTCGGTTCGATAAGAGAATAAGACCCGGGGGACTTACATGTATGATGATGATGAAAGTGAAGGCATATGTAGGTGCAGATGTTGGAGAAATGCTGGTAATAAGAAGAGTGATGCATGCTGATGAAGTTGTAACTGATACTGCCCAGCGAGAAAATATTTTTCATTCCAGATGTACTGTTAAAGGCAAGGTCTGTAATCTGATCATTGATGGTGGAAGTTGTGCTAATGCTGCTTCAACTTACATGGTAGAGAAACTGGAACTGCCTACAGTAAAGCATCCTCGTCCCTACAAGCTACAATGGCTCAGTGAAGGATCTGAGGTAAAAGTTAACTGACAAGTTACTATTCCTTTTTCCATTGGATCTGTTTATCAAGATAAGATTGTTTGTGATGTTGTTCCTATGGACGCTTGTCATATTTTATTGGGTAGACCTTGGTTATTTGATAATTATGTATTTCATAATGGTCGTATGAACTCTTATTCATTATCTGTAAGTGGGAAGAAGGTCACTTTGACTTCTCTGAAACCCAATGAGTTACTGAAAATTAATAAGAAAGACCAGCCCAACAAGTCTTTATTTATGTCACAAACTGAAGTTGAAGAAGAACTCACTGGAGGTACTTCAGTCATGATGTTACTGGTGCTTGAACGTACTGAAGAAAGAAGTTCACTAGAGTCCCCAGTCTCCTGAAGTCTTTACTGAAGGAATTCACTGATGTTTTTCCTGAAGACCTACCTGAAGGTTTACTACCAGTGTTCCAGGTTCAATCCTCCCAAACAAAGCTGCTTATAGAAGTTCACCTACTGAAGCAAAGGAGTTGCAAAGGCAGGTTGATGAATTAGTTGCTAAAGGCTATGTGAGAGCAAGTATGAGTCCTTGTTCAGTCCCAGCTCTCCTGGTCCCAAAGAAAGATGGTTCGATGAGAATGTGTGTTGATAGCAGAGCCATAAATAATATAACTATTAAGTATAGATATCCCATTCCCAGATTGGATGATATGCTTGATGAGTTACATGGCTCCAGTGTGTTTTCTAAATTGATCTCAGAAGTGGCTATCATCCAGATAGAATGAAAGATGGAGATGAATGGAAGACTGCATTCAAGATTAAAGGAGGCCTTTACGAGTGGTTAGTAATGCCTTTTGGATTATCTAATGCTCCTAGCACTTTTATGAGGTTGATGAATGAAGTCCTCAGGCCCCTTATTGGTCAGTTTGTTGTTGTTTACTTTGATGATATTCTTGTATATTCAAAAACTGAAGCTGAACATGTTAATCATCTAAGGAGTGTATTTGAATTACTGAGAAAACACCAGTTGTATGGTAAACTGGAGAAATGTGATTTTATGGTAGAAAGTGTGATATTTCTTGGCTATGTGGTGTCAAAGAAGGGATTTCCATGGATCCTTCAAAGGTAGAAGCCATCAGATCATGGCCAGTTCCAACTACAATCACTGAAGTAAGAAGTTTTCATGGACTGACATCTTTTTATAGAAGGTTTATCAAGAATTTCTCTACAGTTGTGGCTCCAATCACTGATTGTCTGAAGAAATGTGTATTTGACTGGCCTACTTCAGCCGAGTTGGCCTTCGAGTCACTGAAGGAAAAGCTCAGTTCAGCTCCAGTACTATCTTTGCCAGATTTTGATATGTTGTTTGAGTTAGAATGTGACGCCAGTGGAGTAGGTATTGGTGCAGTTTTAGTACAAGCAGGACGTCCAGTGGCTTATTTCAGTGAAAAACTTAATGGTTCCAAACTGAAATACAGTACTTACGACAATGAGTTCTATGCAATCATTCGTGCTATCAATTACTGGTCACATTATCTAAAGCCAAAACAGTTTGTCTTATTTTCTGACCATGAAGCACTGAAGTTTATTAATGGTCAACACAAGCTTAATGTCAGACATGCAAAATGGGTGGAGTTTTTGCAGTCCTATTCTTTTGTTTCTAAGCACAAGGCTGGAATAGCTAATGTTGTTGCTGATGCACTTTCTAGAAGATATTCATTGCTATCAATTCTGGAAGCAAGAGTTCTTGGATTTTCTTTCATAAAAGAGTTGTATGCTGCTGATCCAGACTTTGCTAATCGTCTCACTGAAGCTAATCAGAAAGGACCATATGTTGTTCAAGATGGTTTCTTATTCAAGAATGGAAATTTGTGTATTCCAAAGGGTTCTATTAGAGATTTATTGATAAGGAAAGCACATGGAGGAGGTCTGGCTGGCCATTTTGGCATTAATAAAACTGGAGAGATCCTCACTGAACATTTCTACTGGCCAAGTTTACTGTAAATATATATATATCGATTGTAAATATATATATACAAAAGATATATATATATAGTGATATATATATATCATAAAAGGTAGATATAAAAACCGTGGGTTATCTCGAGGAATTCCGCACCTCGACATATCCTTAAGTCAATCTCGGTTCGATAAGAGAATAAGACCCGGGGGACTTACATGTATGATGATGATGAAAGTGAGGAGGCATATGTAGGTGCAGATGTTGGAGAAATGCTGGTAATAAGAAGAGTGATGCATGCTGATGAAGTTGTAACTGATACTGCCCAGCGAGAAAATATTTTTCATTCCAGATGTACTGTTAAAGGCAAGGTCTGTAATCTGATCATTGATGGTGGAAGTTGTGCTAATGCGGCTTCAACTTACATGGTAGAGAAACTGGAACTGCCTACAGTAAAGCACCCTCGTCCTTACAAGTTAAAATGGCTCAGTGAAGGATCTGAGGTAAAAGTTAATCGACAAGTTACTATTCCTTTTTCCATTGGATCTGTTTATCAAGATAAAATTGTTTGTGATGTTGTTCCTATGGATGCTTGTCATATTTTATTGGGTAGACCTTGGCTGTTTGATAATTATGTATTTCATAATGGTCGTATGAATTCTTATTCATTATTTGTAAGTGGGAAGAAGGTCACTTTGACTTCTCTGAAACCCAATGAGTTACTGAAAATTAATAAGAAAGACCAGCCCAGCAAGTCTTTGTTTATGTCTCAAACTGAAGTTGAAGAAGAGCTCACTGGAGGTACTTCAGTCATGATGTTACTGGTCGTGAAAAATCTGAAGAGAAGAAGTTCACTAGAGTCCCCAGTCTCCTGAAGTCTTTACTGAAGGAATTCACTGATGTTTTTCCTGAAGACCTACCTGAAGGTTTACTACCAGTGTTCCAGGTTCAATCCTCCCAAACAAAGCTGCTTATAGAAGTTCACCTACTGAAGCAAAGGAGTTGCAAAGGCAGGTTGATGAATTAGTTGCTAAAGTATGTGAGAGCAAGTATGAGTCCTTGTTCAGTCCCAGCTCTCCTGGTCCCAAAGAAAGATGGTTCGATGAGAATGCGTGTTGATAGCAAAGCCATTAATAATATAATTATTAAGTATAGATATCCCATTCCCAGATTGGATGATATGCTTGATGAGTTACATGGCTCCAGTGTGTTTTCTAAATTGATCTCAGAAGTGGCTATCACAGATTAGAATAAAAGATGGAGATGAGTGGAAGACTGCATTCAAGATTAAAGGAGGCCTTTATGAGTGGTTAGTAATGCCTTTTGGATTATCTAATGCTCCTAGCACTTTTATGAGGTTGATGAATGAAGTCCTCAGGCCCCTTATTGGTCAGTTTGTTGTTGTTTACTTTGATGATATTCTTGTATATTCAAAAACTGAAGCTGAACATGTTAATCATCTAAGGAGTGTATTTGAATTACTGAGAAAACACCAGTTGTATGGTAAACTGGAGAAATGTGATTTTATGGTAGAAAGTGTGATATTTCTTGGCTATGTGGTGTCAAAAGAAGGGATTTCCATGGATCCTTCAAAGGTAGAAGCCATCAGATCATGGCCAGTTCCAACTACAATCACTGAAGTAAGAAGTTTTCATGGACTGACATCTTTTTATAGAAGGTTTATCAAGAATTTCTCTACAGTTGTGGCTCCAATCACTGATTGTCTGAAGAAATGTGTATTTGACTGGCCTACTTCAGCCGAGTTGGCCTTCGAGTCACTGAAGGAAAAGCTCAGTTCAGCTCCAGTACTATCTTTGCCAGATTTTGATATGTTGTTTGAGTTAGAATGTGACGCCAGTGGAGTAGGTATTGGTGCAGTTTTAGTACAAGCAGACGTCCAGTGGCTTATTTCAGTGAAAAACTTAATGGTTCCAAACTGAAATACAGTACTTACGACAATGAGTTCTATGCAATCATTCGTGCTATCAATTACTGGTCACATTATCTAAAGCCAAAACAGTTTGTCTTATTTTCTGACCATGAAGCACTGAAGTTTATTAATGGTCAACACAAGCTTAATGTCAGACATGCAAAATGGGTGGAGTTTTTGCAGTCCTATTCTTTTGTTTCTAAGCACAAGTTTGGAATAGCTAATGTTGTTGCTGATGCACTTTCTAGAAGATATTCATTGCTATCAATTCTGGAAGCAAGAGTTCTTGGATTTTCTTTCATAAAAGAGTTGTATGCTGCTGATCCAGACTTTGCTAATTGTCTCACTGAAGCTAATCAGAAAGGACCATATGTTGTTCAAGATGGTTTCTTATTCAAGAATGGAAATTTGTGTATTCCAAAGGGTTCTATTAGAGATTTATTGATAAGGAAAGCACATGGAGGAGGTCTGGCTGGCCATTTTGGCATTAATAAAACTGGAGAGATCCTCACTGAACATTTCTACTGGCCAAGTTTACTGAAAGATGTCCAGAATATTATCAGTCGTTGTCCAACTTGTCACCAGGCAAAGGCAACTTTTCATAAAGGACTGTATACTCCTCTTCCAGTTCCAAGCCAGCCATGGAAAGATCTCAGTATGGATTACATTGTTGCACTGCCCAGAACTCAGAGGGGAAAAGATTCAATAATGGTGGTTTGATGCGGAAATGTCTAGGTGCACTGAACTGGTGGAACCCAGTGAACTGGAGAAGTCAACTGAGCTAAAGGAAACTGAGCTGATCATGCCATCTGAACAAGCCATGTTGATTCTGCCAGCAGTGGCCCATTTCAGACAAGTCTTTTCTGAACCAGTCCAGCCGCCAGTAGTAACACTCCTCTAGTGTCAAGTCTCTCCAGTGACCAAATACTGGTGATCCACCAGTGAAGCTCTCAACTGAAGCGCTCCAGATAAATACTCAAGTAACCACTACTGATGGCCACCAGTGAAGCGCTCCAGATTATGTCTCCAGTAGAAGTCCAGATATTTGTCTCCAGTTGCCAGATAATAAAGTCCCCACTGAAGTCCTATGTCTGTGGGTCCAATAAAGAAGGAATGACAGCTGTCAAGGAAGGAGCGCTATATTTCTAGAAGCTTTACTTGTCCATTTTCTATTGGTCAATTAATTAGTGGTGGTCCGTAGCACATGACAGCTTTTTGATTATTTTATTGTATTTCGTTATTTTCTAGGTAGGGCATGTGGCTATAAATAGAGGCTTATTTTCCTTGTAAAAAAACAGTTAGTTGATGTTGAATGAAAATTAATAGAGCAGCCTCTATTTCTTACAAATCTTCTTTTACCTTTATAGATCTTTGATCTTGGTGGTTAGGAGTGACCCTTTATCAATATTTGTGGTGGTTCGTCCTTTATCAAATATTGTGGTGAGGTCTTTTAAATCTTCGGTTTCCTTTATCTATAATCGTGGTGGCTAGACCTTTTAACGATTGTAGTGGTGGGGCGGAGTGTTTCCTTTATCCTTGATTCCGGTGGCTTAGCCTTTACGAGTCTTGGTGTGGATTCTTTTATCTATCATTTTACTTTATTGTCTCGTTTAATTGTTTGTTTCATATAAAATCCAGAAAATACCAAAAATAGTCTTCCGCTGTTGTCTGTCGCGTGATTTACGCATCAAATTTGGTATCAGAGCCAGGTTTTCAAAAAGGTTTCTTAATCTTTTTATCCGTGGGTTTTTGTTGTTTGGTTGTTTAGATCTGTTGAAGTTTTGTTTAGATCTGTTGATTGGTTGTTTAGATATATTGGTTATTTGCTTGGATCTATTGATTGTAAGCTATTTGTTGGTTATAAATGGCATATAGACGAGATATGACCTTAGAAGAAGCTCATAATGTTAGAAGAGATAGCAAATAGAAGATCTACAAGAGGCTCTTGGTAAAATAGTCCATATGTTAGAAGATGGTGGTTTACGATTTAATCGAGAAAATATTGTTACTAGTGAAAGAGATTCTGAATCTCAAGGTCCTAGTATAAGATCTGATAGTACACCTAGAAACTCTAGTGATTCTGATGAACCACATCCTAGAGAAAGGCGTAGGAGGCATAAGGGTGATGATACTAGGGATATTAAGATAGATCCACCAGATTTTAATGGATCTTCTAACCCAGAAGAGTATTTTGAATGGGTTCAGGTGTATGGATAGGATTATGGAAATAAAAGGTTATGATGATAAAAAAAAGTTTTAAGGTTGCCATTATTAAGCTAAAAAAGTATGCTTCATCATGGTATGATAACATGAAATCTGAAAGGGAGTACAAGGGAAAAAGTAAAATCAAGACCTGGTCCAAACTAAAAGAGGTCATGCAGAAGAAGTTTGTTCCCTAGTCGTACAAGCAAGATCAGTATCTACTGATGAACAATCTGAAGCAAGGAGCCAAGGAAGTTGTGGAGTACATTAGAGAGTTTGAGCATCTGAAGACCAGAACTGGTGTGAATGAAACTGAAGAGCACACTATTGCCAGATTTCTTGGTGGTCTGAACGCTGCCATTACTGAGAAGATTGAGTTGCAGCCTATCTGGACATATGAAGGTGCATGCAAGATGGCTATCCAGATTGAAAGGCAACTGAAGAAGAAGGTTTCGTACAAGTCATTCAGTAAGGTTCCTGCCAGTGCAAGTCAACCAGTTACCAGTCAACCAGTTCCCAGATTTACTAAAGCTGTCCAGAAATCCTTCAGAGGCAAAGAAAAGGAAACTGGAGGATCAAAAGAACCAGTTGGAAAGAAATGTTTTAAGTGTCATGGCTTTGGTCACTTCCAGGCCCAGTGTCCTAATCAAAGAGCCTTGACTGCCCAAGAGATTGAATGTTTGCCAGATGTCGACACTGAAGAAGGTGAACCAGTGTACGATGAAGAAGAAGATGAAGAGTCCTATGTTGGTGCAGATGTGGGAGAAATGTTGGTTGTCAGAAGAGTAATGCATGCTGATGAAGTTACCACTGATACTGCCCAGAGAGAGAACATTTTTCACTCCAGATGCACAGTCAAAGGAAAAGTTTGTGAATCTGATCATTGACGGTGGGAGTTGTGCTAATGCTGCTTCAACTTACATGGTAGAGAAACTGGCATTACCTACAGTTAAGCACCCTCGTCCATACAAGTTGCAATGGCTCAGTGAAGGATCTGAGGTAAAAGTTAACCGACAAGTTACTATTCCTTTTTCCATTGGATCTATTTATCAAGATAAAATTGTGTGTGATGTTGTTCCTATGGATGCTTGTCATATATTACTGGGAAGACCTTGGTTATTTGATAATAATGTTTTTCATAATGGTCGTATGAATTCATATTCAGTATTTGTAAGTGGGAAGAAGGTCACTCTGACTTCTTTAAAACCTAGTGAAATATTGAAAATTAATAAGAAAGACCAGCCCAGTAAGTCTTTGTACATGTCTCAAACTAAAGTTGAAGAAGAGTTAACTGGAGGCTCTCCAGTTATGATGTTACTGGTCGTTGAAAAATCTGAAGAGAATGAGTTCACTGGTATCCCCAGTCTCCTGAAGACTTTACTGAAGGAATTCACTGATGTTTTCCCAGAAGACCTACCTGAAGGTTTGCCGCCAGTAAGAGGAATTGAACACCAGATTGACCTGGTTCCAGGTTCAGTTCTTCCAAACAATGCTGCTTATGTTCACCTACTGAGGCTAAGGAGTTGCAAAGGCAGGTAGATGAGTTGGTTGCCAGAGGTTATGTCAGAGCAAGTATGAGTCCTTGTTCAGTTCCAGCTCTCCTGGTCCCAAAGAAAGATGGTTCGATGAGAATGTGTGTTGATAGCAGGGCCATAAATAACATAACTATTAAGTATAGATATCCCATTCCCAGATTGGATGATATGCTTGATGAGTTACATGGCTCCAAAGTATTTTCAAAGATCGATCTCAGAAGTGGCTATCACCAGATAAGGATGAAAGATGGAGATGAGTGGAAAACTGCTTTCAAAATCAAGGGAGGTTTGTATGAATGGTTAGTTATGCCTTTTGGCTTATCTAATGCTCCCAGTACTTTCATGAGACTGATGAATGAAGTTCTCAGACCACTCATTGGTCAGTTTGTTGTTGTTTACTTTGATGATATTCTGGTGTATTCCAAATCTGAAGCTGAACATGTTAGCCATCTGAAGAAGGTATTTGAACTGTTGAGAAGACACCAGTTGTATGGCAAACTGGAGAAATGTGATTTTATGGTGGAAAGTGTGATATTTTTGGGATATGTTGTGTCTAAGAATGGAATTTCTATGGATCCCTCTAAGGTTGATGCCATCAGATCATGGCCAGTTCCAACTACAATCACTGAAGTAAGAAGTTTTCATGGACTGGCGTCATTTTATAGAAGATTTATCAAAAATTTCTCTACTGTTGTGGCTCCAATTACTGACTGTCTGAAGAAAGGCGTGTTCAACTGGCCGAGTTTAGCCCAACTGGCGTTTGAAGCACTGAAGGATAAGCTCAGTTCAACTCCAGTCTTATCCTTACCAGATTTTGATATGTTATTTGAGCTAGAATGTGATGCAAGTGGAGTAGGTATTGGTGCAGTTCTGGTACAAGCAGGGCGTCCAGTTGCATATTTCAGTGAAAAGCTCAATGGCTCTAAACTGAAGTATAGCACTTATGACAAGGAGTTTTATGCAATTATTCGTGCTATCACTCACTGGTCACATTATCTGAAGCCAAAACAGTTTGTCTTATTCTCTGATCACGAAGCACTGAAGTTTATAAATGGTCAGCACAAGCTTAATGCCAGACATGCCAAATGGGTAGAATTCTTACAGTCTTATTCATTTGTTTCAAAACATAAAGCTGGAGTTTGTAATGTTGTTGCTGATGCATTGTCTCGAAGATACTCATTGTTGTCTATTCTAGAAGCGAGAGTGCTTGGATTTTCATTCATAAAGGAGTTATATGCTGCAGGCCCAGATTTTTCTGAAAAATTCACTGAAGCTAATCAGAAGGGACCATTTACTGTACAAGATGGTTTCTTATTTAAGAATGGAAAATTGTGCATTCCCAGAGGTTCGATTAGAGACTTACTAATAAGAGAAGCACATGGAGGAGGTCTAGCTGGTCATTTTGGAATCAACAAGACTGGAGAGATCTTGACTGAACATTTCTACTGGCCAAGTCTACTGAAGGACGTCCATAATATTATCAGTCGCTGTCCAACTTGTCACCAGGCCAAGACGACTTTTCACAAGGGTATACACTCCTCTTCCAGTTCCAAACCAACCTTGGGAGGATCTCAGCATGGATTTTATTGTTGCACCGCCCAAAACCCAGAGGGGAAAAGATTCAATTATGGTGGTGGTTGATCGATTTTCAAAAATGGCACATTTTATTGCTTGTAATACAACAAATGAAAGAAATTGTCAGATTGCATGGGATTCCCAAATCGATTGTTTCAGATAGAGATGTAAAATTTTTAAGTTATTTCTGGAAGACATTATGGAGACTGATGGGTACCAGATTGTTGTTCAGTACGTCTCACCATCCTCAGACTGATGGACAGACTGAAGTCACCAACAGAACGATTGGTATGCTGTTAAGAACTGGTGAAGAAGACACTAAAGATTGGGATCTGAAGCTTGCTTATGCTGAGTTTGCTTTCAACAGAGCTCCCAACTATTCTACCAGTAAATCTCCATTTGAAATTTGTTATGGTGTCAATCCACTGACTCCCATTGATTTAATTCCATTTTCGATTGAACCAAAAGCAAGCATTGAAGCTGAAACCAGAGCAAAAGAAATAAAGAAATTCATGGAGAAGTGAAGGCCAGAATAGAGAAGCAAATGCCAGTTACAAGGCCAGAGCAAACAAGAATAGAAAGCAGCCCAGTTTTGCACCAGGTGATCTTGTGTGGGTGCATCTGAGAAAAGAAAGGTTTCCAGCAAAGAGAAAGAGTAAACTGATGCCCAGAGCTGAAGGTCCGTTCAAGATTCTGGAGAGATATGGTATAATGCTTACAAGGTTGAGTTACCTGGAGACATGGCAGTTTCAAGTACTTTTAATGTGTGAGATCTGATGCCTTATCTGGAGGATGAGTACCTCGAAGACTTGAGGACAAGTCTCTTTTCAGAGGGGGAGAATGATGCGGAAATGTCCAGGTGCACTGAACTGGAGGAACCCAGTGAACTGGAGAAGTCAACTGAGCTAAAGGAAACTGAGCTGATCATGCCATCTGAACAAGCCATGTTGATTCTGCCAGCAGTGGCCCATTTCAGACAAGTCTTTTCTGAACCAGTCCAGCCGCCAGTAGTAACACTCCTCCAGTGGCAAGTCTCTCCAGTGACCAAATACTGGTGATCCACCAGTGAAGCTCTCAACTGAAGCGCTCCAGATAAATACTCCAGTAACCACTACTGAAGGCCACCAGTGAAGCGCTCCAGATTATGTCTCCAGTAGAAGTCCAGATATTTGTCTCCAGTTGCCAGATAATAAAGTCCCCACTGAAGTCCTATGTCTGTGGGTCCAATAAAGAAGGAATGACAGCTGTCAAGGAAGGAGCGTGTGACTAACGGTATTGTGGGACCACGTGCAAGGGAATATTTTCTAGAAGCTTTACTTGTCCATTTTCTATTGGTTAATTAATTAGTGGTGGTCCGTAGCACATGACAGCTTTTTGATTATTTTATTGTATTTCGTTATTTCCTAGGTAGAGCATGTGGCTATAAATAGAGCTTATTTTCCATTGTAAAGTTAGTTGATGTTGAATAAAATTAATAGAGCAGCCTCTATTTCTTACAAATCTTCTTTTACCTTTATAGATCTTTGATCTTGGTGGTTAGGAGTGACCCCTTTATCAATATTTGTGGTGGTTCGTCCTTTATCAAATATTGTGGTGAGGTCTTTAAATCTTCGGTTTCCTTTATCTATAATCGTGGTGGCTAGACCTTTATCGATTGTAGTAGTGGGGCGGAGTGTTTCCTTTATCCTTGATTCCGGTGGCTTAGCCTTTACGAGTCTTGGTGGTGGATTCTTTTATCTATCATTTTTATTTTATTGTCTCGTTTAATTGTTTGTTTCATATAAAATCCAAAAAATACCAAAAATAGTCTTCCGCTGTTGTTTGTCGCGTGATTTACGCATCATGGTTGTTGATCGTTTTTCAAAAATGGCGCATTTCATTCCTTGCAACACCACAAGTAATGCTTCAGCAGTAGCAAATTTATTATTCAAGGAGATTGTTCGTTTGCATGGGATTCCAAAGACAATTGTTTCAGATAGAGATGTCAAGTTTCTGAGTTATTTTTGGAAGACCTTATGGAGACTGATGGGTACCAGACTAATGTTCAGTACGTCTCATCATCCTCAAACTGATGGACAAACTGAAGTCACCAATCGTACAATTGGGATGCTTTTAAGAACACTGGTGAAAAGACACTGAAGGATTGGGATCTGAAGCTTGCTCATGCTGAATTTGCCTTCAACAGAGCTCCTAACTATTCCACCAGTAAATCACCATTTGAAATCTGCTATGGTGTCAATCCTTTAACTCCGATTGACTTGATTCCATTTTCGATTGAGCCAAGGGCAAGTGTTGATGCTGAAGCCAGAGCTAAAGAGATCAAGAAAATTCACCAGCAAGTGAAGGCCAGGATCGAGAAAGCTAATGCAGATTACAAGGCAAGAGCAAACAAGCATCGAAAGCAGTCCAGTTTTGCTCCAGGTGATCTAGTTTGGGTGTACCTTAGAAAAGAAAGATTTCCAGCAAGAAGGAAAAACAAGTTGTTGCCCAGAGCTGAAGGACCATTCAAGATTCTGGAGAGATATGGTGATAATGCATACAAGGTCGAGTTACCTGGAGATATGTTAGTTTCAAGTACTTTTAATGTCGGGGATCTGATGCCTTATCTGGAAGATGAGTACCTCGAGGACATGAGGACAAGTCCTTTCTTAGAGGGGGAGATTGATGTGGAAATGTCCAGGTTCACTGAACTGACTGACACCATTGAACTGGAGAAATCAACTGAACTGAAGGGTGGAACTGAACTGAAGAAATCAACTGAACTGAAGGGAACTGAACTGATAATGCCATCTGAACAAGCCATGTTAATTCTGCCAGCAGTGGCCCATTTCAGTGAAGTCCTTACTGACCGAGTCCAGTCGCCAGTAGTAACACTTCTCCAGTGGCAAGAAGCTCCAGTGACGACCAACAACGGTCTACCAGTGAAGATACTCACTGGAGGGTTCCAGTGACGTACTCCAGTCCAGTCTCCAGTTGGATGCTCCAGATTTAAGTTACCAGTTTCCGATAATAAAGTTTGCTTCAGTCACATATTTGTGGACCCAATAAAGAAGGAATGACAGCTGTTGACAGGGATAAGAAAGGAATGTGTGACAACGTTAATCCTAACGGTTTATGGGTCCTTGTGCAGAAGGAATCTTTCTAGAAGCCTTGTCTGTCCATTTCCTATTGGTTGATAGATTAGTGGTTGTCCTTTATCCATGACAGCCTTTTATTTTTTTTATTTTGTATTTCTTTATTTCTAGAAAAATAGCACATGTGGCTATAAATAGGGGCTCATTTTCTCATTGTAAGGAGACTTGATTGATTGAATGAAATTAATAGAGCAGCCTCTATTTCTTATCCAAAATCTTCATTTACCTTTATGGATCTTTGATCTTGGTGGTTTGAAGTGATCCCTTTATCTATATTTGTGGTGGTTCTTCCTTTATCAAATATAGTGGTGAGATCTTAAATCTTCGATTCCTTTATCTGTGTTTGTGGTGGCTAAACCTTTATCAAACATAGTGGTGGGTTGGAGTGTTTCCTTTATCCTTGATTCCGGTGGCTTGGCCTTTACGAGTCTTGGTGGTGGATTCTTTTATCTATCATTTTATTTTATTGTTTTGTTTTGTTGTTTGTTTCATATAAATCAGAAAATCCTCACAAAAATGGTATTTCCGTTGTGCTAGTTCTTTGTTTAAGTTGTTACATTCCGCTGTGTTTAGATTCGCGTGAGATTTACGCATCAGACAGCCATCACACTTCTTTACATAATCCTTTGTATCTTTATCCATAGTGGGCCAATAGTATCCTATTCTGACTATTTTGGTGCGCAATGCTCTAGCTCCAGAATGATTTCCACATTCTCCTTCATGTATCTCTTTCATAACTTCTTGCGCTTCTTCTTCTTCTAAGCATCTCAAATATGGACCTGCAAGCGATCTTGATGCGGGAATATCCAGATTCAATGAACCAAGTTTAACTGAAGCTGAGCTGGAAGAATCTGGAGAAAAGCAGTTGACTAAACTGAAGAAGGGGTCTGAGCAAACCATGCAGTCTGAACAAGCAATGTTAATATTGCCAGCTGTATCACATTTTAACCATCTATTTTCTGAAACAACTCAGTCTCCAGTAGTGACCTTGCTCCAGTGGGAATTATCACCAGTGGCATCTGACGAGCTCCAGTTGCATCTGAAGGACTCCAGTGAAAGTCAATTCTGAAGGGCTCCAGTAGTGAATACTGAAGGCCACCAGTGAAGTGCTCCAGATAAATGCTCCAGTTGTATATAATAAAGTTTACTTTAACTGAAGGTTGTGTGGGGTCAATAAGGACGTGGGTATAGACGCGTGGCAGCTTTTTAGTGGATCAAGAGGAGCGTGCAAAAGCATTAATATTCCTAACGATATTGTGGGCCACGTGAAGAGGATTGTTTCTAGAAGCCTTATGTGTCTATTTCCTATTGGTCCAAATTAATTAGTGGCTTGCACATGACAGCTTTTGTATTATTTTATTATTTGTCGTTGATTCCTAGGTAAGAGTATGTGGCTATAAATACAGCCTTTATTTCTCATTGTAAAGTTAGTTGATGTTGAATGAAATTAATAGAGCAGCCTCTATTTCTTACAAATCTTCTTTACCTTTATAGATCTTTGATCTTGGTGGTTAGGAGTGACCCCTTTATCAATATTTGTGGTGACCCGTTCTTTATCAAATATTGTGGTGACCCGTTCTTTATCAAATATTGTGGTGAGGTCTTTTAAATCTTCGGTTTCCTTTATCTATAGTCGTGGTGGCTAGACCTTTATCGATTGTAGTGGTGGGGCGGAGTGTTTCCTTTATCCTTGATTCTGGTGGCTTGGCCTTTACGAGTCTTGGTGGTGGATTCTTTTATCTATCATTTTTCTTTATTGTCTCGTTTAGTTGTTTATTTCACATAGGATCCAGAAAATACCAAAAATAGTCTTCCGCTGTCGTTTGTCGCGTGATTTACGCATCAATTTGGTATCAAAGCCAGGTTTTAAAAGGTTTCTTAATCTTTTGGTTGTCGTTGTTTGATTGTTTAGATCTGTTGAAGTTTTGATTAGATCTGTTGGTTATTTGTTTAGACCTATTGATTGTGAGTTGTTTGCTGGTTATAAATGGCTTTTAGAAGAAATATGACTTTAGATGAAGCTAATAATGCTAGGAGAGATAGACAGATAGAATCTACAAGAAGCTCTTGGTAGAGTTGTTCATATGTTAAAAGATGGTGGTTTACGATTTAATCGAGAAAATGTTGTTGCCAGTGAAAGAGATTCTGAATCTCAAGGCCCAGTGAAAGATCTGATAGTAATCCTAGACACTCTAGTGATTCTGATGAACCACATCCTAGAGAAAGGCGTAGGAGGCATAAGGGTGATGATACTAGGGATATTAAGATAGATCCACCAGATTTTAATGGGTCTTCTAACCCAGAAGAATATTTCGAATGGGTCCAGGTGATGGACAGGATTATGGAAATAAAAGGGTATGATGATAGGAAAAGCTTTAAAGTTGCCATTATTAAACTGAAGAAATATGCCTCATCTTGGTATGATAACATGAAATCTGAAAGAGAATATAAAGGCAAAAGCAAAATCAAGACCTGGTCCAAACTGAAGGAAGTTATGCAAAAGAGATTTGTTCCCCAGACGTACAAGCAAGACCAGTACTTACTGATGAACAATCTGAAGCAAGGAGTTAAGGAGGTTGTAGAATACATTAGAGAGTTTGAGCATCTGAAGACCAGAACTGGTGTGAATGAAACTGAAGGAGCACACTATAGCCAGATTTCTTGGTGGTCTGAACGCTGCCATTACTGAGAAGATTGAGTTGCAGCCTATCTGGACGTATGAAGGTGCATGCAAGATGGCTATCCAGATTGAAAGACAACTGAAGAAGAAGGTTCCGTACAAGTCATTCAGTAAGGTTCCTGCCAGTGCAAGTCAACCAGTTGCCAGTCAACCAGTTGCCAGATTTACTGAAGCTGCTCAGAAATCCTCCAGAGGGAAAGAAAAAGAAACTGGAGCTTCTAAAGAACCAGTTGGAAGAAAATGTTTCAAGTGTCATGGCTTTGGTCACTTCCAGGCCCAGTGTCCTAATCAAAGAGCATTGACTACAAGAATTGAATGTTTGCCAGATGTCGACACTGAAGAAGGTGAGCTAGTGTACGATGAAGAAGAAGAAGATGAAAGTCAATTCTGAAGGGCTCCAGTAGTGAATACTGAAGGCCACCAGTGAAGTGCTCCAGATAAATGCTCCAGTTGTATATAATAAAGTTTACTTTAACTGAAGGTTGTGTGGGGTCAATAAGGACGTGGGTATAGACGCGTGGCAGCTTTTTAGTGGATCAAGGAGGAGCGTGCAAAAGCATTAATATTCCTAACGATATTGTGGGCCACTTGAAGAGGATTGTTTCTAGAAGCCTTATGTGTCTATTTCCTATTGGTCCAAATTAATTAGTGGCTTGCACATGACAGCTTTTGTATTATTTTATTATTTTGTCGTTGATTCCTAGGTAAGAGTATGTGGCTATAAATACAGCCTTTATTTCTCATTGTAAGTTAGTTGATGTTGAATGAAAATTAATAGAGCAGCCTCTATTTCTTACAAATTTCTTTTACCTTTATAGATCTTTGATCTTGGTGGTTAGGAGTGACCCCTTTATCAATATTTGTGGTGACTTGTTCTTTATCAAATATTGTGGTGAGGTCTTTTAAATCTTCGGTTTCCTTTATCTATAGTCGTGGTGGCTAGACCTTTATCGATTGTAGTGGTGGGGCGGAGTGTTTCCTTTATCCTTGATTCTGGTGGCTTGGCCTTTACGAGTCTTGGTGGTGGATTCTTTTATCTATCATTTTTCTTTATTGTCTCGTTTAGTTGTTTATTTCACATAGGATCCAGAAAATACCAAAAATAGTCTTCCGCTGTCGTTTGTCGCGTGATTTACGCATCAGATCTCCTGTACAATCTATTTTGGATAATAGAATAATAGGATACCTTTGTTTTGAAAGCTCTAGGATTTTCTTGTTATGGGATAACACCTTCTTGAAGATATTTCATTATTGGATTTATCCAAGATTTTCGGTTGTCCCCAGAGCTTGATTCTTCTGATTCTTGATCATCAATTGCTTTAACTTGTAAAGTCTCTATGGCCGGTCTCATGATCTTTATAATTGGTATTTTAGTATCGGGCGGGATCTTAAGTGAGGATCCTAGATAGGCTAAAGCATCCGCTTCTATGTTTTCCTGTCTTGGGACCTGTTCTATGCTAAAAAATTCGAAACTTTCTGCTAATTTTTTCACAATATCTAAATAAGCTATTAGTTTTTCGCCTTTAACTGAATAAGATCCGTTAAAATGATTAGCTAATAACAATGAATCCACGTAAACTTGTAAGCTTTTGATACCCATATTCTTAGCTAATTCTAATCCTGCTATTAAGGCTTCATATTCTGTTTCATTATTAGTAGTTGAAAATTCACAATTAATAGATTGAGGTAGCATATCCCCCTGTGGCGATTTTAGTATGATTCCTAATCCTATTCCTCTTACATTAGCTGCGCCATCAGTATGTAAAGTCCATTTTTCAGTATTTTCTGTTAGCATTTTTACTTCTAAGTCTGCTTCTTGTTGTAAATCACTAGTAAAATCAGCCACAAAATCAGCTAAAGCTTGGGACTTAATAGCAGTTCTAGGTTCATAAGTTATATTGAATGCACTTAATTTTACAGACCCTTTTGCCATTCTACCCGATAATTCTGGTTTTCTAAGCACATTTTTTATAGGATAATTAGTTTTTATGTGAATAGGGTGTGCTTCAAAATAATGCCTAAGTTTAGTAGAAGTCATTATTAAAGCTAATATTAATTTTTCTAAGTGTGAATACCTAGTTTCAGCATTTAATAAACTTTTACTGACATAATAGACAGGATGTTGTTTACCTTCGTGCTCTTTTACAAGCACAACGCTCACTGCTTCTGAGGATACTGACAGATACAAAAAGAGTATCTCACCTTTTTTTGGTTTCATCAACAAAGGTGGGGTTGACAAATAGGTCTTCAATGCTTTGAACGCCTCTTCTTGATTTTCACCCCATTCGAATTTTTTATTTTTCTTCAACATATCGTAGAATTCCTTGCATCTGTCTGAGGATCTTGATATGAATCTGTTCAGAGCTGCTAACCTGCCAGTTAATCTCTGAATATCTTTAACATTTGATGGAGATTTCAATTCCATTATAGCCTTTATCTGCTCAGGACTTGCTTCTATTCCTCTTTTAGTTACCAAGTAACCTAGGAATTTTCCTGCACCTACTCCAAAATTGCATTTTGCTGGATTCAATTTCATGTTGTAGCGATCTAGTATGTCAAAGGCAACTTCAAGATCTTTGAGATGATCCTCCGCCTTTCTTGATTTTACTATCATATCATCAATGTTAAGTCCAGTTTCACTGGACCCACTCCAGACTTGAAGACTGGAGTCCCACTGAAGATTTGTCCAGAAGTAATAGAAGACCAGTGAGCGCCTTACTTGTATAGGAAATCTGGAAGGCACCAGATTTCAGCTCACTGGACTTCACTCCAGTCCAGGTCTATTCTTCTGAAGACATTCTCACTGAAGTCGAAGACTGAAGTTTGAAGAAAGAAGACTGACAAATGGTGGAGACCACTGGAACTCTTACCAGATCTATGCCTGGAGCTGTGTCAGTGTTCTAGACCTTAAAAGTCTGAACACTGATTACGAGGAATTGACTTTTGCCTTTACACGCTTTTATCCGGAAAATCTATTTGTCTATTGTTAAAAGTACAACACGCGTGTATAGGTGGTTGGTTAAAAGGATGACAAGTCACATCAATATGACTTTATCCTTGTACTTTAACCAATGCATTTAAGGAATTAAAGTTGTTCCCTTAAATGCATGCAACCATATTTGTACGGCATAATAAATTCACTGTTGAATTTATTTGCCTATAAATACCAAGTCATTTACCTCGTTCAAATTACTTTTTGCAATTTGGTGAATTTGTCTAAATACTCTCGATCATAAAAGGGAATACTTCACAACTTTAAGTATTTTGATCTAAGGAGAATATTTAGCAAATATAGATCATTT
Organism: Erigeron breviscapus; assembly: GCA_034093135.1. NCBI lineage: Eukaryota > Viridiplantae > Streptophyta > Magnoliopsida > Asterales > Asteraceae > Erigeron > Erigeron breviscapus. Next base: position 187,858,245 of record CM067167.1, read on the forward strand.
GTAATTCATAGGTTGTTAGGATATACATTCTTGTATATCTTGGTTCCGCAACAACCTTGTATTTTGTTTAACATCATAAATAAAATACACTTGAAAATTACATTGTGGTCCACCTTTACATTATTTATTGCTTTAAGTCTTGTATTACTTTATTTATATTCTTGCATTTATATTTAAAGTAATACTAGTTCATTCTAGTGCATACTTGTCTTGTTGTATTTTACACTAGTGGGTTAAACCATCAAGTGAGGGACTTACAAGTGGTATCAGAGCAGAAGGCTAACAAACTTGCCTAGATCTGCTTCTTGATGGACAACCCAGAAAATACTCAAGGAGGTTTTGGTCCTGGTCCTGACCCTAATCTAAATGACCAAAATGAACCACCGCCCGTTATTAATACTAATCCCACACCTCCTCCTACTCCTGCTTCTCCACATGTGCATGTGCATTATTCAAACACACCTGTTCCTAAATTCAGTGGGAACAGTGATGAGTTTGGGATGTGGAAAGCTAGGATGATACTTTATTTTACTGGAATTGAGAGGTTTATGATAAAAAATTTAAATGAAGGCCCTTATATAATACCAACTTCACCTCTCAATGCTCTACTTGATCCAACTGGATCTAGAAGAGGAAAGGAAAAGAGGGAGGAACATTGGTCTGAAGAGGAGAGGAGTCTGGTTAATTTAGATACCATGCTCAAAAACATGATCCTCGGGGCTGTTCCAGAAACCCTAATTCCCACACTAGTCCTCTTTCCCAGTGCTAAAACCATGTGGGATGAACTAGTGACCCAGTATGAAGGAGGTGATGACACTATTGTCACCAGAAAAGTGTCTTTGAACAAAAAGTATGAGTCATTTTTTGCTCTTCCCAATGAGTCTCTCACTGGTACTTACACCAGATTCATGAGCATCATAAACCAGTTGAGAGGACTTGGGGTTGAGAAAGACAAGGATATACTTTAGAAAACATTTTGTGATATTTTACCCACAAAATGCTCACATGATCTTGGTTTTAAGATAGGGTAAAACTTTGCACACCCACACTCTAGCATCCTTATATGGAGCCTTCAGGTCTACTAAAGAAAATCATGCTCAGAGAGTTGTGGCTGAGCAAGATGCCTTAAACCATGCTTCCAGTAGTTCCAATGTGCTTAGTCATACTGAACCACAATGTGCAGCACTAATGTCTTCTGAGAATGTATTTTCTATGAAGAAGATGATGTCTGAACTTATGGAATCTGGAGTAACAAAAAATATCTCTCCAGACTGTGATGAATCTGACAATGATGACTTGGTTGCAATGATTGCTAAAGCGTTTAACCGTTTTAAAGCAAGAGCAAATAGGTCCAGTGGACAACATGCTTCCAGTACTTCTACTGATAAGACCAATCTGACATGCTTTAAGTGTGGCAGAAAAGGTCATTTCATGAAGGAATGCAAGTCCAGTCAGTTTATATCTCAGCCTGGTCCATCTGTTTCTTATCAAAAGCCTGATGATGGCTACAAGTCCAAGTACAAAAAGCTTAAGGCTCAAATTGCTCTCATGTCAAACCCTTTTTGCTCTCTTTCTATGGGCGATTCTTTCCCCCCGTTTTTCCTGCCAATTCGTCTCCTAATCTGATCGACCTTCTCTTCTAATTTCGTCTTGAGTGTGATAATCTTTTGATTATTATACCCTGTTCGTTGTTGGCTGAGTTGTTTCATTTTTTTTTTAGGGTTTGTGTCGTCCCTTCGAGTTAGGGTTTTATTTCTCCTTTATTGATCAATCGATTCTTGTTATTGCATGGTAATATGGTACGTGATTTTCATGAAGAGAGATGTTTCTTTTGATTTATCTAGTATTGTTGATAGAATTAATAAGTTAAAACAACGTGATATGTCGTCTACTGCTCCTACTATTCCGATTAGGGTTCTTGAAAACCCTAATCATGATTCTTCTGGTTCTGATAGCTTTGTTTCAGATGATAAGAACATTCCTTCTGGTAGTAATGTTGGGGCGTCTCAAAACCTTAATATTAATTCTGGTTCGGTGGATAATGCTAAGGATGGGGCGGGTACAAACCCTAACCCTAAACCTACTGATTCTGAATTTGTCAAGGAACCTAATGTGCGTTATGATACTGATTCTGATTTTGTCAAAGAACCAACTGTGCGTAATGATACTCATGGAAAAGAAGGTGTTACCGATGCTAATATTAATTTCCAAGCTGCGTCTATGGGTATTTCTGCTCTTGTTTCTTATGCGGCAACTTTGAAAGCTGAAACTTCTTCAAAAAAAGCAAATTTTAGACCTCTTTCTGTTGATAATGAAGTTGAGGGTGTCGATGTTTTGATCCCTCTTAATTCTGTATTGGAGGTTAATAGTCGGTTCTCCAATTCTCTTTATGGTTATTTTCTTGGTGATCGAATGGCTTTTCCGGTTGTGGAATCATATGTGAAAAACTCCTGGGCGAAATTTGGTTTGAAAAAGGTTATGATGAACAGCTTGGGATTTTTCTTTTTTTAGTTTGAGTCTAAGTCTGGAATGGAACAAGTACTGCAGAGGGGTCCTTGGATGATTAGATCCACCCCAATTTTCTTGAATGAATGGACTCCGGATGTGTGTTTGGCTAAAAAGGAATTAACAAAAGTCCCGGTTTGGGTGAAACTGTATGATGTGCAACTTGCTGCTTATACTGAAGATGGTTTGAGTATGATTGCAACCAAATTGGGTAAACCGATTCTCCTTGATTCTTATTCTAGTCATATGTGTTTGAATTCTTGGGGTAGACATAGTTTTGCGAGAGCGCTGATTGAACTTGATGCTTCTTGTCCGCTTAAAAATGCTTTGATTGTTGGTATTCCAAATGTAAATGGGGAAGGATTTTCAAAACAGATGGTTAGTGTTGAATATGAATGGTATCCTCCACACTGTGAGCATTGTAAGGTGTTTGGGCACACTGATTCGGTATGTCCGACACAAGTTAAGGTGGCTAAACAGGTACCTGCTGGAAAGGCTGATGATGATTTTATTACTGTCAATCGTAAGAAAAGTAAAGTTAAGCAAAGTAAGGATAGACATGTTGAGGGTATCCGGTTCTCTAAACCTAAACCTCAGTTTGTGTATCGTCCAAAGCAAACTACTTCTTTTCAGAAGGACTCGAGCAAGCCTTCTTCTTCAAAGGATCCTGGAACTTCTGAGAATTCAAAATCTGCTGGTGGAACAAATGGCTCTAATGTTAATACTTCCAATCCGTTTTTTGTTTTGGATGGAGCTGATGATGATGTAATTTTGGAACAGAATGAGAGTCAGAATATTAAACGTGTTCCTACTGGTGCTAAGAAAGTTCCTCGTAACTCTTTCCTAGATGTCGAGTCGGATGAGGATGAGGTTGAAACTGTTTATGATGAGTTTGAAGAGTACTCTAAAAAGGGTTTTTCAGGGGCAAACACTCCTGCTGATCCAGGTACTAATGGTTAATATCGCTTCTTGGAATATTAGGGGTATGAACCAGACCCCTAAACAAAACGAGGTTCGACAAGTTATTTCTGATAATCAGTTATGTGTTTGTGCTGTGTTAGAATCTCATGTTAGTTCAGATAAACTTCAGGATTTGTTTTCTAATGTTTTTTGGAGGTGGCATTGGGCTTCTAATGTTTATCTTTGTTCTATGGGTTCTCGGATAATTTTGGGCTGGAATCCAGATGTGGTTAATGTTATGGTTTTGTCTATGACTGACCAGGTTATTCATGCTCAGGTTATTGTTAAAGCTACTAAGAAAGTGATTATGTGTTCTTTTGTCTATGCTCATAATTCCTACATTCTTCGACGTTCTCTTTGGTCTGATTTACTTAAACACAAGTCATTTGTCCGTAGCTGCCCGTGGGTGTTACTTGGTGATTTTAATGTTGCTTTGAACATGGAAGATAAGGCTTCAGGTGCGACTTCTGTTGATATAGCTATGCGTGAATTTAAGGATTGTGTGGTTGATCTTGGTATTAGTGATGTTAAAATGCTTGGTTTGCAATACACTTGGAATCAAAAGCCTCGTGGTGGAGCTGGCCAACTTAAGAAGATTGATAGAATTATGGCGAATTTGGAATTTTGTGATACTTTTGTGGGTTCAACTGCTATATTTCTGATGCGGAAATGTCCAGGTTCACTGACCTGGAGGAAACCAGCGAACTTAAGGAAGCTGAACTAATAATGCCATCTGAACAAGCCATGTTGATTCTGCCAGCAGTAGCCCATTTCAGACAAGTCTTTTCTGAACCAGACCAGTCACCAGTAGTAACACTTCTCCAGTGGCAAGATTCTCCAGTGACCAACTCTGGTATCCCATCAGTAAAGCACTCCAGTGAAGCGCTCCAGATGACCAGCTTCAGATAACTGCTCCAGATGAATACTCCAGTGACCAACACTGATGGCCCTCCAGTGGAAGTCCAGATTTTTGTCCAGTTTCCAGTCAATAAAGTTCCCACTGAAGTCCCATGTTTGTGGGCCCAATAAAGAAGAATGACAGCTGTTAAGGAAGGCGCGTGTGACAATAACGTTTCTAACGGTATTGTGGGACCACTTGTAGAGGAATGTTTCTAGAAACCCCACGCTGTCCATTTCCTATTGGTCAAAATAAATTAGTGGCTTAGCATTTTACAGCTTTTATGTAATATTTTAATATGTCGTTAATTCCTAAAAAATATCATGTGGCTATAAATAGAGGTTGTATTTTCTCATTGTAAGACAGTTTTTGGATATTGAAAGAAATTAATAGAGCAGCCTCTATTTCTTACAAATCTTCTTTTACCTTTAGAGATCTTTGATCTTGGTGGTTAGGAGTGACCCCTTTATCAATATTTGTGGTGACTTGTTCTTTATCAAATATTTTGGTGAGGTCTTTAAATCTTCGGTTTCCTTTATCTATAATCGTGGTGGCTAGACCTTTATCGATTGTAGTGGTGGGCGGAGTGTTTCCTTTATCCTTGATTCCGGTGGCTTGGCCTTTACGAATCTTGGTGGTGGATTCTTTTATCTATCATTTTGTTTTATTGTTTTATGTGTTTATTCCATTAAAATCTATAAAATACCAAAAATAGTCTTCCGCTGTCGTTTGTCGCGTGATTTACGCATCAAATTTGGTATCAAAACCAAGTTTGAAAAAGGTTTCTTAATCCTTTTTGTCCGTTGGGGTATTGCTTGATTAGATCTCATTTCGATTTAGTCAGATCTGTTTGTTGATTGTTTAGATCTACTTGTTGTGATGCGTAAATCACGCGACAAACGACAGCGGAAGACTATTTTTGGTATTTTCTGGATTTTATACGAAATGAACAATCAAACGAGACAATAAAGTAAAACGATAGATAAAAGAATCCACCACCAAGACTCGTAAAGGCTAAGCCACCGGAATCAAGGATAAAGGAAACACTCCGCTCCACCACTACAATCGATAAAGGTCTAGTCACCACGATTATAGATAAAGGAAACCGAAGATTTAAAAGACCACACCACAATATTTGATAAAGAACGAGTCACCACAAATATTGATAAAGGGGTCACTCCTAACCACCAAGATCAAAGATCTATAAAGGTAAAAGAAGATTTGTAAGAAATAGAGGCTGCTCTATTAATTTTCATTCAACATCAACTAACTTTACAATGAGAAATAAAGGCTGTATTTATAGCCACATACTCTTACCTAGGAATCAACGACAAAATAATAAAATAATACAAAAGCTGTCATGTGCAAGCCACTAATTATTTTGGACCAATAGGAAATAGACACATAAGGCTTCTAGAAACAATCCTCTTCAAGTGGCCCACCATACCGTTAGGAATGTTAATGCTTTTGCACGCTCCTCTTGGATCCACTAAAAAGCTGCCACGCATCCACTCCCACGTCCTTATTGACCCCACACAACCTTCAGTTAAAACAAACTTTATTATAGACAACTGGAGCATTCATCTGGAACTGGAGACAAAAACTGGAGCACGTCATCTGGAGGACCTTCAGAGTTCATTTTCACTGGAGTCCTTCAGATGCATCTGGAGCTCGTCAGATGCCACTGGTGATAATTCCCACTGGAGCAAGGTCACTACTGCAGACTGAGTTGTTTCAGTGAAAAGATGGTTAAAATGTGATACAGCTGGCAAAATTAACATTGCTTGTTCAGACTGCATGGTTCGCTCAGATTCCTTCTTCAGTTTAGTCAACTGCTTTTCTCCAGATTCCTCCAGTTCAGCTTCAGTCAAACTTGGTTCATTGAATCTGGACATTCCCGCATCATTCTCCCCCTCTAAAAAAGAGACTTGTCCTCAAGTCTTCGAGATACTCATCCTCCAGGTAGGGCATCAGATCACCAACATTGAATGTACTAGAGACTGACATATCTCCAGGAAGTTCAACTTTGTAAGCATTTTCTCCATATCTCTCCAGAATCTTGAATGGACCGTCAGCTCTGGGCATCAGTTTGCTTTTTCTCTTGGCTGGAAATCTTTCCTTTCTGAGATGCACCCAAACAAGATCACCTGGTGAAAAACTGGGCTGCTTCTTGTTCTTGTTTGCCTTGGCCTTGTAACTGGCATTTGCTTTCTCAATTCTGGTTTTCACTTGTTCATGAATCTTCTTGATTTCTTTTGCTCTGGTCTCTGCTTCAGCACTTGCCTTTGGCTCAATCGAAAAAGGAATCAAATCAATAGGAGTTAGTGGATTGACACCATAACAAACTTCAAATGGGGATTTACTGGTTGAATAATTTGGAGCTCTATTGAAGGCAAACTCAGCGTGAGCAAGCTTCAGATCCCAATCCTTCAGCGTCTTCTTCACCAGTGTTCTCAATAACATACCAATTGTTCTGTTCGTGACTTCAGTCTGTCCATCAGTCTGGGGATGGTGAGACGTACTGAACAACAATCTGGTACCCATCAGTCTCCATAGAGTCTTCCAGAAATAGCTTAAAAACTTCACATCTCGATCAGAAACAATGGATTTAGGAATTCCATGTAATCTGACAATCTCTTTAAAGAACAAATTCGCTACAGCTGAAGCATCATTTGTTGTATTACAAGCAACAAAATGAGCCATTTTTGAGAATCTATCAACAACCACCATTATAGAATCTTTTCCCCTCTGGGTTCTGGGCAGTGCAACAATAAAGTCCATACTGAGATCTTCCCAAGGTTGGTTTGGAACTGGAAGAGGAGTGTACAAACCTTTGTGAAAAGTTATCTTTGCCTGGTGACAAGTTGGACAACGATTGATAATAATCTGGACGTCCTTCAGTAGACTTGGCCAGTAGAAGTGTTCAGTTAGAATCTCTCCAGTTTTGTTGATTCCAAAATGTCCAGCTAGTCCTCCTCCATGTGCTTCCCTTATTAATAAATCTCTTATTGAACCCCTTGGAATGCACAACTTACCATTCTTGAATAAGAAACCATCTTGAACAGTGAATGGTCCTTTCAGATTAGCTTTAGTAACTTTCTCAGAAAAATCTGGATCAGCAGCATATAACTCCTTTATAAAAGAAAATCCAAGTACTCTTGCTTCCAGAACTGATAATAAAGAATATCTTCGTGATAGTGCATCAGCAACAACATTGCAAACTCCAGCCTTGTGCTTTGAAACGAATGAATAAGATTGCAAAAATTCCACCCATTTTGCATGCCTGGCATTAAGCTTATGTTGACCATTAATGAACTTCAGTGCTTCATGATCAGAAAACAATACGAACTGTTTTGGCTTCAGATAATGTGACCAGTGAGTGATAGCACGAATAATTGCATATAATTCTTTGTCATAAGTACTATACTTCAGTTTAGATCCATTCAGTTTCTCACTGAAGTATGCAACTGGACGACCACTTTGCACCAGTACTGCACCAATACCAACTCCACTAGCATCACATTCAAGTTCAAATAGTATATCAAAATCTGGTAAGGATAGAACTGGAGCTGAACTGAGCTTCCCCTTCAGTGCTTCGAACGCCAGTTGAGCTGAACTTGGCCAGTTGAACACACCTTTCTTTAGGCAATCAGTGATAGGAGCCACAACTGTAGAAAAGTTCTTTATGAACCTTCGATAGAATGATGCCAGTCCATGAAAACTTCTAACTTCAGTGATGGTTGTAGGAACTGGCCACGATCTGATGGCTTCTACCTTCGATGGATCCATTGAAATCCCATTTTTTGACACAACATACCCCAGAAATATCACACTATCCACCATAAAATCACATTTCTCCATTTTTCCATACAACAGGTGTCTTCTTAGCAGTTCAAATACTTTCTTCAAGATGACCAACATGTTCAGCTTCAGATTTAGAGTACACCAGAATATTCATCAAAGTAAACAACAACAAACTGACCTATAAGTGGCCTTAGAACTTCATTCATTAGCCTCATGAATGTACTGGGGGCATTTGACAAGCCGAAAGGCATCACTAAACATTCATATAAGCCTCCTTTGATTTTGAATGCAGTTTTCCACTCGTCTCCATCCTTCATTCTTATCTGGTGATAACCACTTCTGAGATCAATTTTTGAAAACACTCTGGAGCCATGTAACTCATCAAGCATATCATCCAATCTGGGAATAGGATATCTATACTTAATAGTTATATTGTTGATGGCTCTACTGTCAACACACATTCTCATCGTTCCATCTTTCTTTGGGACCAGTAGAGCAGGAACTGAACAAGGACTCATGCTTGCCCTGACATAACCCTTTTCGACCAGTTCATCTACTTGTCTTTGCAATTCTTTGGCTTCATTAGGAGAACAACGATAAGCTGCTTTGTTTGGAAGAACTGAGCCTGGAACCAAGTCAATCTGGTGCTCAATACCTCTAACTGGAGGTAAACCTTCAGGTAAATCTTCAGGAAAGACATCTCTGAACTCCTTCAGTAATGACTTCAGTAAACTGGGGACTTCAGTGGACTTCTTCTCTTCAGACTTTTCAACGACCAGTAGCATTAGAACTGGAGAGCCTTCAGTTAACTCTTCCTCAACTTCAGATTGAGATAAAAACAAAGGCTTACTGGGCTGATCTTTCTTGACTTTCATCAGTTCGGTGGGCTTCAAAGAAGTCAATGTGACCTTCTTTCCACTTACATTTAGAGAATATGAGTTCATACGACCATCATGATGAACATAATTATCAAATAACCATGGTCGACCCAACAAAATGTGACAGGCATCCATGGGAACAACATCACATATAATTTTATCTTGGTAAACTGACCCAATTGAAAAGGGAATAGTGACTTGTCGATTTACCTTTACTTCAGAACCTTCGCTTAACCATTGCAACTTGTAAGGTCTGGATGCTTCACTGTTGGTAGTTCCAGTTTCTCTACCATGTAAGTTGAAGCAGCATTTGCACAACTGCCACCATCGATGATCAGATCACATACCTTGCCTTTCACTGTGCATCTGGAGTGGAAAATATTCTCTCTCTGAGCAGTATCAGCTGTAACTTCATCAGTATGCATCACTCTCCTAACAACCAACATCTCTCCCACATCTGCACCAACATAAGATTCTTCATCTTCTTCTTCATCGTACACTGGCTCACCTTCTTCAGTGTCGACATCTGGTAAACATTCAATCTCTCTTGTAGTCAATGCTCTTTGATTAGGACACTGGGCCTGGAAGTGACCAAAGCCATGACACTTGAAACATTTTCTTCCAACTGGTTCTTTAGAAGCTCCAGTTTCTTTTTCTTTCCCTTTGGAGGATTTCTGAGCAGCTTCAGTAAATCTGGCAACTGGTTGACTGGCAACTGGTTGACTTGCACTGGCAGGAACCTTACTGAATGACATGTACGGAACCTTCTTCTTCAGTTGTCTCTCAATCTGGATAGCCATCTTGCATGCACCTTCATACGTCCAGATAGGCTGCAACTCAATCTTCTCAGTAATGGCAGCGTTCAGACCACCAAGAAATCTGGCTATTGTGTGCTCTTCAGTTTCATTCACACCAGTTCTGGTCTTCAGATGCTCAAACTCTCTAATGTATTCTACAACCTCCTTAACTCCTTGTTTCAGATTGTTCATCAGTAAGTACTGGTCTTGCTTGTACGACTGGGAACAAATCTCTTTTGCATAACCTCCTTCAGTTTGGACCAGGTCTTGATTTTGCTTTTGCCTTTATATTCCCTTTCAGACTTCATGTTATCATACCAGGATGAAGCATATTTCTTCAGTTTAATAATGGCAACTTTGAAGCTTTTTCTATCATCATAACCTTTTATCTCCATAATCCTGTCCATCACCTGGACCCATTCAAATACTCTTCTGGGTTAGAAGACCCATTAAAATCTGGTGGATCTATCTTAATATCCCTAGTATCATCACCCTTATGCCTCCTACGCCTTTCTCTTGGACGTGGTTCATCAGAATCACTAGAGTGTCTAGGATTACTATCAGATCTTTCACTACCACCTTGAGATTCAGTATCTCTTTCACTTGGAACAACATTTTCTCGATTAAACCTTAAACCACCATCTTCTAACATATGAACAACTCTACCAAGAGCTTCTTGTAGATCTTCTATCTGTTTATCTCTCCTAGCATTATTAGCTTCATCTAAAGTCATATTTCTTCTAAACGCCATTTATAACCAGCAAACAACTCACAATCAATAGGTCTAAACAAATAACCAACAGATCTAAACGTTCAAACAACAGATCTAATCAAAACTTCAACAGATCTAAACAATCAAACAACGACAACCAAAAGATTAAGAAACCTTTTACAAACCTGTCTCTGATACCAATTTGATGCGTAAATCACGCGACAAACGACAGCGGAAGACTATTTTTGGTATTTTCTGGATTTTATACGAAATGAACAATCAAACGAGACAATAAAGTAAAACGATAGATAAAAGAATCCACCACCAAGACTCGTAAAGGCTAAGCCACCGGAATCAAGGATAAAGGAAACACTCCGCTCCACCACTACAATCGATAAAGGTCTAGCCACCACGATTATAGATAAAGGAAACCGAAGATTTAAAAGACCACACCACAATATTTGATAAAGAACGAGTCACCACAAATATTGATAAAGGGGTCACTCCTAACCACCAAGATCAAAAATCTATAAAGGTAAAAGAAGATTTGTAAGAAATAGAGGCTGCTCTATTAATTTTCATTCAACATCAACTAACTTTACAATGAGAAATAAAGGTTGTATTTATAGCCACATACTCTTACCTAGGAATCAACGACAAAATAATAAAATAATACAAAAGCTGTCATGTGCAAGCCACTAATTATTTTGGACCAATAGGAAATAGACACATAAGGCTTCTAGAAACAATCCTCTTCAAGTGGCCCACCATACCGTTAGGAATGTTAATGCTTTTGCACGCTCCTCTTGGATCCACTAAAAAGCTGCCACGCATCCACTCCCACGTCCTTATTGACCCCACACAACCTTCAGTTAAAACAAACTTTATTATAGACAACTGGAGCATTCATCTGGAACTGGAGACAAAAACTGGAGCACGTCATCTGGAGGACCTTCAGAGTTCATTTTCACTGGAGTCCTTCAGATGCATCTGGAGCTCGTCAGATGCCACTGGTGATAATTCCCACTGGAGCAAGGTCACTACTGGAGACTGAGTTGTTTCAGTGAAAAGATGGTTAAAATGTGATACAGCTGGCAAAATTAACATTGCTTGTTCAGACTGCATGGTTCGCTTAGATTCCTTCTTCAGTTTAGTCAACTGCTTTTCTCCAGATTCCTCCAGTTCAGCTTCAGTCAAACTTGGTTCATTGAATCTGGACATTCCCGCATCAGTTGCTGATATAGATCTAATAAGTTGGTTGAATATTAATGGCTTTTAGAAGAAATATGACATTAGAAGAAGCTCATAATGCTAGGAGGGATAGGCAGATTGAAGATCTACAAGAAGCACTTGGTAGAGTTGTTCATATGTTAGAAGATGGTGGTTTAAGGTTTAATAGAGACCATATTGTTGCTAGTGAAAGAGATTCTGAATCTCAGGGTCCTAGTGAAAGATCTGATAGTACACCCAGAAACTCTAGTGATTCTGATGTTCCACAGCCTAGAGAAAGACGAAGAAGACATAAGGGTGATGATACTAGAGATATTAATATAGATCCACCAGATTTTAATGGGTCTTCCAACCCAGAGGAATATTTTGAATGGGTTCAGGTGATGGATAGAATTATGGAAATCAAAGGTTATGATAATAAAAAGAGTTTTAAGGTTGCCATTATTAAGCTTAAAAAGTATGCTTTATCTTGGTATAATAATATGAAATCTGAAAGGGAGTATAAGGGTAAAAGTAAAATCAAGACCTGGTCCAAACTGAAGGAAGTTATGCAGAAGAGATTTATTCCTCAGTCGTACAAGCAAGATCAGTATCTACTGATGAATAATCTGAAACAAGGTGCTAAAGAAGTGGTGGAGTATATTACGGAGTTTGAGCAACTGAAGACCAGAACTGGTGTTAAAGAAAGTGAAGAGCATACTATCGCCAGATTCCTTGGTGGGTTAAATGTTAACATTGCTGAGAAGATGGAATTGCAGCCCATCTGGACTTATGAAGGTGCATCCAAACTGGCCCTCCAGATTGAAAAGCAACTGAAGAAGAAGGTCCAGTACAAACCTTTCACTAAGGTTACTTCCAGCTCCAGTCAACCAGTTACCAGTCAGCCAGTTACCAGGCCCAGTGAAGCTGTCCAGAAATCCTTCAGAGGAAAGGAGAAAGAAACTGGAGGATCAAAAGAACCAGTGGGAAGAAAATGTTTTAAGTGTCATGCCTTTGGTCACTTCCAGGCACAGTGTCCCAACCAGCGAGCACTCACTGCTAAAGAGATTGAAAGCTTACCAGATGTTGATACTGAAGAAGGTGAACCAGTGTATGATGAAGATGAAAGTGAAGAGGCATATGTAGGTGCAGACGTTGGAGAGATGCTAGTGGTAAGAAGGGTGATGCACACTGATGAAGTTGCAACTGATACTGCCCAGAGAGAAAATATCTTCCATTCCAAATGTACTGTTAAAGGAAAGGTGTGTGATCTGATTATTGATGGTGGGAGTTGTGCTAATGCTGCTTCAACCTACATGGTAGAGAAACTGGCACTACCTACAGTTAAACACCCTCGTCCATATAAGTTACATGGCTCCAGTGTATTTTCCAAGATTGATCTCAGAAGTGGCTATCACCAGATCAGAATGAAGGATGGAGATGAGTGGAAAACTACATTCAAAATTAAAGGAGGCCTTTATGAATGGTTAGTAATGCCTTTTGGTTTATCTAATGCTCCTAGTACTTTCATGAGACTGATGAATGAAGTTCTTCAGGCCACTTATTGGTCAGTTTGTTGTTGTTTATTTTGATGATATTCTGGTATATTCAAAATCTGAAGCTGAACATGTTAATCATCTGAAGAATGTATTTGAACTGTTGAGAAGACACTCGTTATATGGTAAACTGGTAAAATGTGATTTTATGGTAGATAGTGTAATATTTCTGGGGTATGTTGTTTCGAAAGAAGGAATTTCTATGGATCCTTCAAAGATAGAAGCCATCAGATCATGGCCAGTTCCTACTTCAATCACTGAAGTAAGAAGTTTTCACGGACTGGCATCTTTTTACAGAAGGTTTATCAATAATTTCTCTACAGTTGTGGCCCCAATCACTGATTGTCTAAAAAAGGTGTGTTTGACTGGCCAAAGTCAGCCCAGTTGGCTTTTGAGTCACTGAAGGGAAAGCTCAGTTCAGCTCCAGTTCTATCTTTGCCAGATTTTGATCAGTTGTTTGGGTTAGAGTGTGACGCCAGTGGAGTAGGTATTGGTGCAGTTCTGGTACAAGCAGGGTGTCCAGTTGCATATTTCTGTGAAAAGCTCAATGGTTCTAAACTGAAGTATAACACTTATGACAAGGAATTTTATGCCATTATTCGTGCTATCACTCACTGGTCGCATTATCTGAAGCCAAAGCAGTTTGTCTTATTTTCTGACCATGAAGCACTGAAGTTCATTAATGGTCAACACAAGCTTAATGCCAGACATGCAAAATGGGTGGAGTTTTTGCAGTCTTATTCTTTTGTTTCTAAACACAAAGCTGGAGTAGCTAATGTTGTTGTTGATGCACTATCCAGACGATATTCACTGTTATCTATTCCAGAAGCAAGAGTTCTTGGATTTTCCTTCATCAAAGAATTGTATGCTGCTGATCCAGATTTTTCTGATCACCTCACTGAAGCTCACCAGAAAGGACCATTTGTTGTTCAGAATGGTTTCTTATTCAAAAATGGAAAGTTGTGCATTCCCAAGGGTTCGATAAGGGATTTACTGATAAGAGAAGCACATGAAGGAGGCTTAGCTGGCCATTTTGGCATTAACAAAACTGGAGAGATCCTCACATAACACTTCTACTGGCCAAGTCTAGTGAAGGATGTCCAGAGTATCATCAGTCAATGTCCAACTTGTCACCAGGGAAAGGCAACTTTTCACAAAGGGTTGTATACTCCCCTTCCAGTTCCAAACCAGCCATCGGAAGATCTCAGTATGGATTTCATTGTTGCACTGCCCAGAACTCAGAGGGGAAAGGATTCAATAATGGTGGTTGTTGATCGATTTTCGAAAATGGCACATTTTATTGCTTGTAACACAACCAATGATGCTTCAGCAGTGGCAAATTTGTTCTTTAAGCAGATTGTCAGATTACATGGGGTTCCCAAGACAATTGTGTCAGATCGAGATGTGAAGTTTCTAAGTTATTTCTGGAAGACTCTATGGAGACTGATGGGTACCAGATTATTGTTCAGTACGTCTCACCATCCTCAGACTGATGGAGAGACTGAAGTCACCAGAAAGGACCATTTGTTGTTCAGAATGGTTTCTTATTCAAAAATGGAAAGTTGTGCATTCCCAAGGGTTCGATAAGGGATTTACTGATAAGAGAAGCACATGAAGGAGGCTTAGCTGGCCATTTTGGCATTAACAAAACTGGAGAGATCCTCACATAACACTTCTACTGGCCAAGTCTAGTGAAGGATGTCCAGAGTATCATCAGTCAATGTCCAACTTGTCACCAGGGAAAGGCAACTTTTCACAAAGGGTTGTATACTCCCCTTCCAGTTCCAAACCAGCCATCGGAAGATCTCAGTATGGATTTCATTGTTGCACTGCCCAGAACTCAGAGGGGAAAGGATTCAATAATGGTGGTTGTTGATCGATTTTCGAAAATGGCACATTTTATTGCTTGTAACACAACCAATGATGCTTCAGCAGTGGCAAATTTGTTCTTTAAGCAGATTGTCAGATTACATGGGGTTCCCAAGACAATTGTGTCAGATCGAGATGTGAAGTTTCTAAGTTATTTCTGGAAGACTCTATGGAGACTGATGGGTACCAGATTATTGTTCAGTACGTCTCACCATCGTCAGACTGATGGAGAGACTGAAGTCACGAACAGAACAATTGGTATGCTATTAAGAACACTGGTGAAGAAGACACTAAAAGATTGGGATCTGAAGCTTGCTCATGCTGAGTTTGCTTTCAACAGAGCTCCTAACTATTCTACCAGTAAATCCCCATTTGAAATCTGCTATGGTGTCAATCCACTGACTCCCATTGATTTAATTCCATTTTCGATTGAACCAAAAACAAGCATTGAAGCTGAAACCAGAGCAAAAGAAATAAAGAAAATTCATGGAGAAGTGAAGGCCAGAATAGAGAAGGCAAATGCCAGTTACAAGGCCAGAGCAAACAAGAATAGAAAGCAGCCCAGTTTTTCACCAGGTGATCTTGTGTGGGTACATCTGAGGAAAGAAAGGTTTCCAGCGAAGAGAAAGAGTAAACTGATGCCCAGAGCTAAAGGTCCGTTCAAAATCCTGGAGAGATATGGCGATAATGCTTACAAGGTTGAATTACCTGGAGATATGGCAGTTTCTAGCACGTTTATTGTGGGAGATCTGATGCCTTATCTGGAGGATGAGTACCTCGAAGACTTGAGGACAAGTCTCTTTTCAGAGGGGGAGAATGATGCGGAAATGTCCAGGTTCACTGAACTGGAGGAAACCAGCGAACTGAAGGAAGCTGAACTGATAATGCCATCTGAACAAGCCATGTTGATTCTGCCAGCAGTAGCCCATTTCAGACAAGTCTTTTCTGAACCAGATCAGTCACCAGTAGTAACACTTCTCCAGCGGCAAGATTCTCCAATGACCAACTCTGGTATCCCATCAGTAAAGCACTCCAGTGAAGCGCTCCAGATGACCAGCTTCAGATAACTGCTCCAGATGAATACTCCAGTGACCAACACTGATGGCCCTCCAGTGGAAGTCCAGATTTTTGTCCAGTTTCCAGTCAATAAAGTTCCCACTGAAGTCCCATGTTTGTGGGCCCAATAAAGAAGAATGACAGCTGTTAAGGAAGGCGCGTGTGACAATGACGTTTCTAACGGTATTGTGGGACCACTTGCAGAGGAATGTTTCTAGAAACCCCACGCTGTCCATTTCCTATTGGTCAAAATAAATTAGTGGCTTAGCATTTTACAGCTTTTATGTAATATTTTAATATGTCGTTAATTCCTAGAAAATAGCATGTGGCTATAAATAGAGGTTGTATTTTCTCATTGTAAGACAGTTTTTGGATATTGAATGAAATTAATAAAGCAGCCTCTATTTCTTACAAATCTTCTTTTACCTTTAGAGATCTTTGATCTTGGTGGTTAGGAGTGACCCCTTTATCAATATTTGTGGTGACTTGTTCTTTATCAAATATTGTGGTGAGGTCTTAAATCTTCGGTTTCCTTTATCTATAATCGTGGTGGCTACACCTTTATCGATTGTAGTGGTGGGGCGGAGTGTTTCCTTTATCCTTGATTCCGGTGGCTTGGCCTTTACGAATCTTGGTGGTGGATTCTTTTATCTATCATTTTGTTTTATTGTCTTGTTTTATGTGTTTATTCCATTAAAATCTAGAAAATACCAAAAATAGTCTCCCGCTGTCGTTTGTCGCGTGATTTACGCATCAATTTCAGCCGTACAAAATTTCAGACCATGCGCCAGCTGTTCTTCGTGTTGCTGTAAATGTCAATTTTAAGCCAAAACCATTTAAATTCTCTAATATTCTGGTTTATAATGCAAAGTTTAAAGATGTTGTTTCTGAAGCTTGGCAGTTAGAAGTCTCGGGGCATGCTATGTATTGTTTGGTGCAAAAACTTATGGCTGCCAAGAAACCACTTCGCAAATTGCTACGTAAATATGGTAATGTGCATGAAAAGGTTGCTATTTTGCGTCAAGAGCTTGATAAGGTGCAATCGGCTTTAGATAAGGAACCCCATAATGCTATCTTAAAACAGGAGCATTCGGTTCATTTAGGTGCTTTTAACGATGCTTTGCTTGATGAAGAAAGGTTTCTTAAACAAAAGGCGAAAGTTGATTGGCTTAAAGTGGGGGATTCGAATTCTGCTTTCTTTCATAAGGTGGTTAAATCTCGAGCTACAAGAAATAGAATTGATATGATATTTGATGCACAGGGTAACCAACTTGATGGAGATGCTGCGGCTAATGCTTTTGAGGCTCCTTATATTGGTTTTCTTGGCCAACCAGGTTCGGTTACTACTCTGAATTCTATTGATCTTTTTGCTAATCGGCTAGCTGATGATAAAGCTTTGGCAATGGTGGGTGAGGTTTCTGATTTGGAGATAAAGGATGCTATTTTTTCTATGGGGGATGATAAGTCTCCTGGTCCGGATGGTTTCTCGGCAGCTTTCTTTAAAGGGGCTTGGGATATTGTTGGTTCGGATGTTATTAAGGAGTTAAATCACACTGTTATCTCTCTTATTCTGAAGGTTGATGCACTATCTCGTATTAATGACTATCGTCCTATCTTTCTTTGTAATATTATTTTTAAATGTATTACAAAGATCTTGGCGAACAGGTTAAAAGGATGCCTTGATGATTTGGTTAGTATTAATCAGTCTGCTTTTGTTCCTGGTAGAAGGATTACGGATAACATTCTTTTGACTCAGGAATTGATGCATAACTATCATTTGGATCGAGGGCCTCCATGAGCTGCTTTTAAAGTTGATATTCAAAAAGCTTATGATACTGTTGATTGGGGCTTTCTTAAATGTATCCTGGTTGGTTTTGGATTTCATGCTCGAATGATTCATTGGATTATGGAATGCGTGCCTACCACTTCCTTTTCTCTTAGTATTAATGGCAACTTGCATGGGTTTTTTCATGGTCGGAGGGGTTTGAGACAAGGGGATCCTTTATCTCCTTATTTGTTTACCTTAGTCATGGAGATTCTTACTTTGATTATCCATCGGAATGTCAGGAATTCTGATTCTTTTCATTTTCATCCTCATTGTGAAGATATTAACATTGTTAATTTGTGCTTTGCTGATGATCTGTTTATCTTTATAAGGGGGGATGTGGAGTTGGCTAAGGTTATTATGGAATCCCTTGATGAATTTAAGATGGTTTCGGGTTTAACTCCAAGTATTCCTAAGAGTACAACCTTCTTTTGTAATGTACTTAATCATGTGAAATTAGCTATCCTTAATGTGTTACCATTTGAGGAAGGGCTGTTACCGGTTAAGTGTGGGGGTTCCTTTGTTTTCTCTAGATGATGTTGCGAGATTGTAGGATGCTTGTTGAGAATGTTCGTAATCGAGTGGATGATTGGAAGAATATATTCTTATCTTTTGCTGGTCGACTTCAACTTATTCATTCGGTTATTTCTTCTATGCATGTATACTGGTCCTCGGTTTTTATTTTGCCTTTTCGGGTTATTCTTGATATTGAACAGATTATGAGAGGGTTTTTATGGAGTCAGGGAACTTTGAAGAAAGGAAAAGCTAAAGTAGCGTGGGATATTGTGTGTCTTCCTAAAGATGAGGGAGGCCTCGGTGTTCGGAAATTAGAACAGTTTAATGTTGCTTTGATTGCAGCTCATATTTGGCGTCTTCTTTCTTTGAAACAATCTTTATGGGTACAATGGATACATACTTATAAGCTTCGAGGAAAGAGTTTTTGGGAGGTGAAGTCTACGGGTAATATGTCTTGGAGCTGGAGGAAACTACAGGTACGTCATGTTGTGCAGAAGCATCTTTGGCATCAACTTGGGAATGGTTGTACAACTTCTGCTTGGTTTGATATGTGGTCTAATAACAGCCCCTTAATCGAGAAGTTGTCACCTAGACTAATTTCAAATGCTGGTTTTCGTTTAAATGCACGAGTGTCGGACATGGTGGTCAATGATACTTGGACTTGGCCGGAATCTTGGGTTGTTCGTTTTGATCCAGGTGTTCCTCCAACTCTTTATCCTGAAAGGCATGATGTTGTTAAATGGAAAGACCGTGTGGGTAATTTGTTGGATTTTTCGGTCTTAACTGCTTGGGAGGATTTGAGGACCAGATCGGCTAAGGTTCCTTGGTTTCATATGGTTTGGTTCAAACAATGTATCCCGAAGCATTCCTTTATTTTATGGCTGGCGGTGCTCAGGAAGTTAAAGACACAAGATGTCTTAAGGTCTTGGGATGTTATGGCTAGTACGCATCAGGATGATTTTCTTTGCCCGTTATGTAC
This sequence comes from Erigeron breviscapus, assembly GCA_034093135.1. Lineage (NCBI taxonomy): Eukaryota > Viridiplantae > Streptophyta > Magnoliopsida > Asterales > Asteraceae > Erigeron > Erigeron breviscapus. The sequence goes on from CM067167.1 coordinate 187,877,809, forward strand.
ATCAACTCCTGACTCTCATAATCATCTATTCTTTGAATGTGTATTCTCGGCACAGGTTTAGCAGACAGTGCGTGCTAAAGCTCAATTTTTGGTTAGCTCGGTATGTTGGGATGAAATAGTCTCGGAGATATTGTCCTTTGCATATAAGAACTCGATTAAGAGTGTGGTCACAAAGCTTCTTTTTGATGCTTCTATTTATTACATTTGGCGCGAACGTAATTCAAGATTATTTGCTCAAAAGAAGATGTCACCAGATCAATTAGCTGCTGCTATTATCCATACTGTACGCTTGAAGCTTTTTACTTTTCGTTTCAAGAAGTCAAGACGGCTGGATGAATTACGGATAGCTTGGGATTTTCCTACTTATGTCACTCATGTTCGCTAATTTTTGTAATTTCTTTATTTGTAATGTATAGGCATAGGCGGTATATGTTTATTTGGATGTTGCACTGAGTGCATGGGATGTAAAGCCAATCTAGTATTCAACTAGATTGCCTGTTTTTATTGTTCTTTATAATATAACCAGGGGTGACGGCCTTTTACCGGAAAAAAAATTGCTCTCATGTCTACTGAAAAAGATAATAATAAATGCATGATTGCAACCACTGAAGAAAAATGGGTTTCTCTGATGATTCATCAGTTGATGAAGAAGAGGAAAGAGATTGTTGTTATATGGCTCTGGCAGACCAAGAACATCTGGTGAAAGAAGATGTCACATCTGGAAGATGGGTGTACATTGTGATCAAAAAGGCCAGTGAATATGATGTTGAGACTGACTCCGAACTAAAATTGGACATTGTTGAAGCTCTTAATTCTGATTTAATTTTTGTTGAAACTGTTAGATCTGACAATACTAAAGGTCTAGAAACGGATTTTACTGAACTTTCAATTTTACAATCAAAATTAAAAGAACTTCAAGATATTGAACTGGCTTTTCAAGCACAAGTTTTGGTAACTGAACAACTGGTCCAGGAAAAACAAGACCTGGAAATAATTTTGGAAAAAGAAAAACAGGTCATAAAATCATGACTAGAAACCAGAAAGCCATTTGATGCGGCAGTAAATCAATATCCAACTCAAAGTCGAGCATATCTGGATGGAAATACTCATGTTGCATCACTTGTCCCAGTTATTGACCGTTTACCAAAGGAGGTAAGGCCCAGCACCATCTATGATGAGCATGTTACCCCCAGTCCCAGTGTTTTACCAGTTCAATCCCCAGAGGTCAAGACTGGAGCATCACAGATGAATGCTCCAGTTAAAAAGGTCAATCAAAAGAAACCTTTGCCTCAGTCTGCTTCAAAGGAACCTTCAGTTCCGAAGAAAAAGAGTGTCTCCCTACCTAATCCTAAAGTCCAGTCATCTGGAAAGGCTCATGTGTCATCTGAAGAAAGTATTTTGTTAAGGTTGGAGAGCCAGTTTCAACTACTGGCTCGTCAGGTTCAAAGTTGCAATGCAAGATTAAACAATTTTGAGGGTACTTCATCTGGCCCGAAACAAAATGCAAAACCTTTTTCAAAGAAAGAGAAAATTTTGTTAAGAAGGTTGGAGAGCCAGTTTCAACTACTGGCTCGTCAGGTTCAAAGTTGCAATGCAAGATTAAACAATTTTGAGGGTACTTCATCTGGCCCGAAACAAAATGCAAAACCTTTTTCAAAGAAAGAGAAAAATGTTTCTCCAGTCGAGAAGAAAAAGAGTGTCTCCCTACCTAATCCTAAAGTCCAGTCATCTGGAAAGGCTCATGTGTCATCTGAAGAAAGTATTTTGTTAAGGTTGGAGAGCCAGTTTCAACTACTGGCTCGTCAGGTTCAAAGTTGCAATGCAAGATTAAACAATTTTGAGGGTACTTCATCTGGCCCGAAACAAAATGCAAAACCTTTTTCAAAGAAAGAGAAAAATGTTTCTCCAGTCGAGAAGAAAAAGAGTGTCTCCCTACCTAATCCTAAAGTCCAGTCATCTGGAAAGGCTCATGTGTCATCTGAAGAAAGTATTTTGTTAAGGTTGGAGAGCCAGTTTCAACTACTGGCTCGTCAGGTTCAAAGTTGCAATGCAAGATTAAACAATTTTGAGGGTACTTCATCTGGCCCGAAACAAAATGCAAAACCTTTTTCAAAGAAAGAGAAAAATGTTTCTCCAGTTCCGAGAAGAAAAAGAGTGTCTCCCTACCTAATCCTAAAGTCCAGTCATCTGGAAAGGCTCATGTGTCATCTGAAGAAAGTATTTTGTTAAGGTTGGAGAGCCAGTTTCAACTACTGGCTCGTCAGGTTCAAAGTTGCAATGCAAGATTAAACAATTTTGAGGGTACTTCATCTGGCCCGAAACAAAATGCAAAACCTTTTTCAAAGAAAGATAAAAATGTTTCTCCAGTCGAGAAGAAAAAGAAAAAGGTTTCTAAACTGTCAATTCCAATTAAATTCTCTGAGAAATCTACAGTAGAAGAAAGTGAACTCAACCAGATACCCCAAGGGACTTATAAGGGAGAGTCCAGTGAACCCATCAGTCGATGGGTTCCCAAATCTAGCTAATCAATCTGGTGGATGTGCAGGGCGATCGAAAGAAATATATTTGGTATATTGACAGTGCAGCTGGCAGGACAATGACCGGATGTAAGACCCTGCTGGAGGAGTTGATAATTTCTGATGGACCCTCCATTACTTTTGGAAATGATGGTTGTGGAAAGACTGAGGGGTATGGTGTTCTGAACAATGAACAAGTCAAATTCAGACGAGTTGCTTATGTGAATGGTTTGAAATACAACCAGATCAGTGTAAGTCGACTGTGTGATGACGGCTATCAAGTTTTGTTCAATATTGCTCAGGGCATCGTATTCAACAAGGACTGGAAGGTAGTATTGATTGCTCCCAGAAGAGGGAATGTGTATGTAATGGATATGGAAAGCTCTCCTTCAGAGCAATGCTTCTATACTCAAGCTGATGAAGACACAAACTGGTTATGGCATAAAAGGTTATCCCATTTAAATTTCAAAAATAATAATAAGTTGTCTAGAAAACAACTTGCAGATGGGATACCTTCAGTTTCCTTCAAAAATGAAAGGCCATGTCTAGGATGTGAGATGGGAAAGTAGAAACGTGCCAGTTTCAAGACCAAGCAGAATTTTAGCATATCTGAACCACTTCATATGCTACATATGGATCTTTTTGGTCCAGTAAATGTTCAGACTCGTGCTGGTAAAAGATACACCCTGGTGATTATCGATGAATTTTCCAGATATTGTTGGGTTATCTTTCTCAGGTCTAAAAATGAAGCTGCTGCTGAAATCATTGCTCTTATCAAGCAGATTGAACTCAAATATAAGCGAAAAGTGTGTCAGTTAAGAAGTGACAATGGAACAGAATTCCAGAATGCATACGCTGGAGTCATTCTGTACTGACACTGACATCTCCCAGAACTTCTCTTCAGCACGCACTCCAGAGCAGAATGGAGTTGTAGAAAGAAAGAATCGAACGCTGATAGAAGCTGACAGGATTATGCTTGCTGAATCTGGTCTTCCTACCAGTTCCTGGGCTGAAGCAATTGCTACTGCTTGCCACACTAAAAAACGATCAGTATACATAAATAGACACAAGAAGACAGCCTATGAAGTATTAAGAAATAGAAAACCAAATATTGGTTATTTTCACGTTTTTGGATGTCCAGTGTACATCCTAAACGACTCCAGTCAGTTAGGCAAATTTGATGCCAAAGCTGATGATGGGTATTTCTTAGGTTATTCAGCCATTCGCAAGGCCTTCAAAGTCTATAACAAGAGACTGGAAAAGGTCCATGAGTCAATACATGTCACATTTGATGAGTCAAATGCTGCAATCAATAAAAAGCCAGCCCTTGAATCACCCCCAGTAACCCCCATTGTCTTCTGTGAATCTTCTATCAACTACAATAAAGATTCAGAAGATACAGCTTCCAGTCATCCTGATCTGGAACCTGTTCAGATAAAGAAACCTCCTAGTAGTACTTCTTTCTATCCTTCAATAAGCTTCAAACTGCCTTCTGAACTTGTTATTGGATCAGATGTTCGTACTACTCCCCCAGTATCAGTTTCAGTTGAAACTGAACCAGTACTTCAAGAAATGCCTTCAAATGAAGAATTTCATGATACAAATCGTGATCTTAATGATTCAGATGAAGATGTTGAAATAGTCTGGCAAGATCCTCCTCTTGAAGCAATACTAGAGGAAAATCAACTGAATTCTTGCACTGATATTGTTGTTCATAACAATCCTGGTCAATACTCTAGGTGGACAAAAGCTCATCCTATTGACCAGATCATAGGAGACTCCAGTAGAGGGGTTCAGACCAGAAGAGCCTCCAGTGAACAATGTTTGTATGTCAGCTTCTTATCACTGATAGAACCGAAAAAGATTGACGAGGCTATGGAAGATCCAAGCTGGGTGATAGCTATGCAAGAAGAGCTTCACCAGTTTGAAAGGAACAAGGTTTGGAATCTGGTTCCTTTCCCAGTTGGCAAGAAGGAACCAATTGGAAACAGATGGGTCTTCAGGAATAAGGTAGATGAAGATGGCCATGTTGTCAGAAACAAGGCCAGATTGGTTGCACAGGGGTATTGTCAATCAGATGTTGATTTTGATGAATCATTTGCTCCAGTGGCTAAAGTTGAAGCGATCAGAATTTTCTTAGCATTCAAGGTCTATCAGATGGACGTAAAGTGTGCATTTTTAAATGGAAAATTGGAAGAAGAAGTTTATGTCAAGCAACCTGATGCGTAAATCACGCGACAAGCGACAACGGAAGACTATTTTTGGTATTTTCTGGATTTTATATGAAACAAACAACAAACAAGACAATAAAAATTAAATTGATAGATAAAGACTCCACTACCAAGACTCGTAAAGGCTAAGCCACCGGAATCAAGGATAAAGGAAACACTCCGCCCCACCACTACAACCGATAAAGGTCTAGCCACCACGATTATAGATAAAGGAAACCGAAGATTTAAAAGACCTCACCACAATATTGATAAAGGACGAACCACCACAAATATTGATAAAGGGGTCACTCCTAACCACCAAGATCAAAGATCTATAAAGGTAAAAGAAGATTTGTAAGAAATAGAGGCTGCTCTATTAATTTTTATTCAACATCAACTAACTTTACAATGAGAGATAAAACCTCTATTTATAGCCACATGCTCTACCTAGGAATTAACGACAAAATAATAAAATAATACATAAAAGCTGTCACGCGCTAAGCCACTAATCAATTTGGACCAATAGAAAATGGACAACGTGGGCTTCTAGAATTATTCCCCTGCAAGTGGTCCCACAATACCGTTAGTCACACGCTCCTTCCTTGACAGCTGTCATTCCTTCTTTATTGGACCCACAGACATAGGACTTCAGTGGGGACTTTATTATCTGGACACTAGAACATAAATCTGGAGATAAAATATCTGGACCCTTACTGGAGATAATATTTGGAGCACTTCACTGGTGGTCTTCAGTAGTGGTTACTGGACCATTTGTCTGGAGCAGTCATCTGGAGCGCTTCACTGGAGAGCTTCACTGGTGGACTACCAGAATTGGTTACTGGTGAAACTTGCCACTGGAGGAGTGTTACTACTGGCGACTGGATTTGTTCAGAAAAGACTTGTTTGAAATGGGCCACTGCTGGCAGAATCAGCATGGCTTGTTCAGATGGCATGATCAGCTCAGTTTCCTTCAGCTCAGTGGACTTCTTCAGTTCCCTGGGTTCCTCCAGTTCAGTGAACCTGGACACTTCCGCATCATTCTCCCCCTCTGAAAAGAGACTTGTCCTCAAGTCTTCGAGGTACTCATCCTCCAGATAAGGCATCAGATCTCCCACATTAAACGTGCTAGAAACTGCCATATCTCTAGGTAATTCAACCTTGTAAGCATTATCGCCATATCTCTCCAGGATCTTGAACGGACCTTCAGCTCTGGGCATCAGTTTACTCTTTCTCTTTGCTGGAAACCTTTCTTTCCTCAGATGTACCCACACAAGATCACCTGGTGAAAAACTGGGCTGCTTTCTATTCTTGTTTGCTCTGGCCTTGTAACTGGCATTTGCCTTCTCTATTCTGGCCTTCACTTCTCCATGAATTTTCTTTATTTCTTTTGCTCTGGTTTCAGCTTCAATGCTTGCTTTTGGTTCAATCGAAAATGGAATTAAATAAATGGGAGTCAGTGGATTGACACCATAGCAGATTTCAAATAGGGATTTACTGGTAGAATAGTTAGGAGCTCTGTTGAAAGCAAACTCAGCATGAGCAAGCTTCAGATCCCAATCTTTCAGTGTCTTCTTCACCAGTGTTCTCAATAACATGCCAATTGTTCTGTTCGTTACTTCAGTCTGTCCATCAGTCTGAGGATGGTGAGACGTACTGAACAACAATCTGGTACCCATTAATCTCCATAGAGTCTTCCAGAAATAACTCAGAAACTTCACATCTCGATCTGACACAATTGTCTTTGGAATTCCATGCAATCTGACAATCTCTTTAAAGAATAAATTCGCTACTGCTGAAGCATCATTGGTTGTGTTACAAGCAATAAAATGTGCCATCTTCGAAAATCGATCAACAACCACCATTATTGAATCTTTTCCCCTCTGGGTTCTGGGCAGTGCAACAATAAAATCCATACTGAGATCTTCCCATGGTTGGCTCGGAACTGGAAGAGGAGTATACAAACCCTTGTGAAAAGTCGTCTTGGCCTGGTGACAAGTTGGGCAGCGACTGATAATATTCTGGACGTCCTTCAGGAGACTTGGCCAGTAGAAATGTTCAGTCAAGATCTCTCCAGTTTTGTTGATTCCAAAATGACCAGCTAGACCTCCTCCATGTGCTTCTCTTATCAGTAAATCTCTAATCGAACCTCTGGGAATGCACAATTTGCCATTCTTAAATAAGAAACCATCTTGTACAGTAAATGGTCCCTTCTGATTAGCTTCAGTGAACTTTTCAGAAAAATCTGGGTCTGCAGAATGAATATAACTCTTTTATAAATGAAAACCCCAGCACTCTTGCTTCCAGGATAGACAACGGTGAATATCGTCTGGAAAGCGCGTCAGCAACAACATTACAAACTCCAGCTTTATGTTTTGAAACAAATGAATAAGACTGTAAGAATTCTACCCATTTGGCATGTCTGGCATTAAGCTTGTGCTGACCGTTTATAAACTTCAGTGCTTCGTGATAAGAGAATAAGACAAACTGCTTTGGCTTCAGATAATGTGACCAGTGAGTGATAGCACGAATAATTGCATAAAATTCTTTATCATAAGTACTATACTTCAGTTTAGAGCCATTGAGCTTTTCACTGAAATATGCAACTGGACGCCCGGCTTGTACCAGAACTGCACCAATACCTACCCCACTTGCATCACATTCGAACAACATATCAAAATCTGGTAAGGATAAGACTAGAGCTGAACTGAGCTTATCCTTCAGTGCTTCAAACGCCAGTTGGGCTGAACTCGGCCAGTTGAACACACCTTTCTTCAGACAATCAGTAATTGGAGCTACAACTGTAGAGAAATTCTTGATAAATCTTCTATAAAATGACGCCAGTCCATGAAAACTTCTTACTTCAGTGATTGTGGTTGGAACTGGCCATGATCTGATGGCATCAACCTTAGAGGGATCCATAGAAATTCCTTCTTTTGAAACAACATATCCCAGAAATATCACACTCTCCACCATAAAATCACATTTCTCCAGTTTTCCATACAACTGGTGTCTTCTCAACAGTTCAAATACCTTCTTCAGATGGCTAACATGTTCAGCTTCAGATTTTGAATACACCAGAATATCATCAAAGTAAACAACAACAAACTGACCAATGAGTGGTCTGAGAACTTCATTCATCAGTCTCATGAAAGTACTGGGAGCATTAGATAAGCCAAAAGGCATAACTAACCATTCATACAAACCTCCCTTGATTTTGAAAGCAGTTTTCCACTCATCTCCATCTTTCATCCTTATCTGGTGGTAGCCACTTCTGAGATCAATCTTGGAAAATACTCTAGAGCCATGCAACTCATCAAGCATATCATCCAACCTGGGAATGGGATATCTATACTTAATGGTGATATTATTGATGGCCCTGCTATCAACACACATTCTCATTGTACCATCTTTCTTTGGAACCAGGAGAGCTGGTACTGAACAAGGACTCATACTTGCTCTCACATAACCCTTCTCAACCAACTCATCGACTTGCCTCTGCAACTCTTTAGCTTCATTAGGCAAACATCTGTAAGCAGCTTTGTTTGGAAGAACTGAACCTGGAACCAGGTCAATCTGGTGTTCAATTCCTCTTACTGGTGGTAAACCTTCAGGTAGGTCTTCTGGGAAAACGTCAGTGAATTCCTTCAGTAAAGTCTTCAGGAGACTGGGGACACCAGTGAACTCCTTTTCTACAGATTTTTCTACGACCAGTAACATCATAACTGGAGAGCCTTCAGATAACTCTTCTTCGACTTCAGCTTGAGACAAAAACAAAGGCTTACTGGGCTGGTCTTTCTTGACTTTCATCAGTTCATTAGGCTTCAAAGAAGTCAGTGTGACCTTCTTTCCACTTATATTCAAAGAATACGAGTTCATACGACCATCATGAAGAACATAATTATCAAATAACCATGGTCGACCCAATAAAATATGACAAGCATCCATAGGTACAACATCACAAACAATTTTGTCTTGATAAACTGACCCAATTGAAAACGGAATAGTAACTTGACGATTAACTTTTACCTCTGATCCTTTACTGAGCCATTGCAACTTGTAAGGTCGAGGGTGCTTAACTGTGGGTAGTTCCAGTTTCTCTACCATGTAAGTTGAAGCAGCATTTGCACAACTCCCACCGTCAATGATCAGATCACAAACTTTTCCTTTGACTGTGCATCTGGAGTGAAAAATGTTCTCCCTTTGGGCAGTATCAGTGGTAACTTCATCAGCATGCATCACCCTTCTGACAACCAACATTTCTCCCACATCTGCACCAACATAGGACTCTTCATCTTCGTCTTCATCGTACACTGGTTCACCTTCTTCAGTGTCGACATCTGGCAAACATTCAATCTCTTTGGCAGTCAAGGCTCTTTGATTAGGACACTGGGCCTGGAAGTGACCAAAGCCATGACACTTAAAACATTTCCTTCCAACTGGTTCCTTTGATCCTCCAGTTTCTTTCTCTTTGCCTCTGAAGGATTTCTGTACAGTTTCAGTAAATTTGGGAACTGGTTGACTGGTAACTGGTTGACTTGCACTGGCAGGAACCTTACTGAATGACTTGTACGGAACCTTCTTCTTCAGTTGTCTTTCAATCTGGATAGCCATCTTGCATGCACCTTCATATGTCCAGATAGGCTGCAACTTAATTTTCTCAGTAATGGCAGCGTTCAGACCACCAAGAAATCTGGCAATAGTGTGCTCTTCCGTCTCATTCACACCAGTTCTGGTCTTCAGATGCTCAAACTCTCTAATGTACTCCACAACTTCCTTGGATCCTTGCTTCAGATTGTTCATCAGTAGATACTGATCTTGCTTGTACGACTGGGGAACAAACCTCTTCTACATGACCTCCTTCAGTTTGGACCAGGTCTTGATTTTACTTTTGCCCTTGTATTCCCTTTCAGACTTCATATTATCATACCATGATGAAGCATATTTCTTAAGTTTAATAATGGCAACCTTGAAACTTTTTCTATCATCATAACCTTTTATTTCCATTATTCTGTCCATCACCTGGACCCATTCAAAATACTCTTCTGGGTTAGAAGATCCATTAAAATCTGGTGGATCTATCTTAATATCCCTAGTATCATTACCCTTATGCCTCCTACGCCTTTCTCTAGGATGTGGTTCATCAGAATCACTAGAGTTTCTAGGTGTACTATCAGATCTTATACTAGGACCTTGAGATTCAGAATCTCTTTCACTAGTAACAATATTTTCTCGATTAAATCTTAAACCACCATCTTCTAACATATGAACAACTCTACCAAGTGCCTCTTGTAGATCTTCAATCTGCTTATCTCTCCTAGCATTATGAGCTTCTTCTAATGTCATGTTTCTTCTAAAAGCCATTTATATTCAACAAACAATAGATCTATACCAGCAACAACTAGATCTAAACAACCAACAAACAGATCTGACTAAATCGAAATGAGATCTAAACAAACAATACCCCAACGGACAAAAGATTAAGAAACCTTTTTTTAAACCTGTCTCTGATACCAAATTTGATGCGTAAATCACGCGACAAGCGACAGCGGAAGACTATTTTTGGTATTTTCTGGATTTTATATGAAACAAACAACAAACAAGACAATAAAAATTAAATTGATAGATAAAGACTCCACCACCAAGACTCGTAAAGGCTAAGCCACCGGAATCAAGGATAAAGGAAACACTCCGCCCCACCACTACAACCGATAAAGGTCTAGCCACCACGATTATAGATAAAGGAAACCAAAGATTTAAAAGACCTCACCACAATATTTGATAAAGGACGAACCACCACAAATATTGATAAAGGGGTCACTCCTAACCACCAAGATCAAAGATCTATAAAGGTAAAAGAAGATTTGTAAGAAATAGAGGCTACTCTATTAATTTTCATTCAACATCAACTAACTTTACAATGAGAGATAAAACCTCTATTTATGTCATTCCTTCTTTATTGGACCCACAGACATAGGACTTCAGTGGGGACTTTATTATCTGGACACTGGAACATAAATATGGAGATAAAATATCTGGACCCTTACTGGAGATAATATCTGGAGCACTTCACTGGTGGTCTTCAGTAGTGGTTACTGGACCATTTGTCTGGAGCAGTCATCTGGAGCGCTTCACTGGAGAGCTTCACTGGTGGACTACCAGAATTGGTTACTGGTGAAACTTGCCACTGGAGGAGTGTTACTACTGGCGACTGGATTTGTTCAGAAAAGACTTGTTTGAAATGGGCCACTGCTGGCAGAATCAGCATGGCTTGTTCAGATGGCATGATCAGCTCAGTTTCCTTCAGCTCAGTGGACTTCTTCAGTTCCCTGGGCTCCTCCAGTTTAGTGAACCTGGACACTTCCGCATCATTCTCCCCCTCTGAAAAGAGACTTGTCCTCAAGTCTTCGAGGTACTCATCCTCCAGATAAGGCATCAGATCTCCCACATTAAACGTGCTAGAAACTGCCATATCTCCAGGTAATTCAACCTTGTAAGCATTATCGCCATATCTCTCCAGGATCTTGAACGGACCTTCAGCTCTGGGCATCAGTTTACTCTTTCTCTTCGCTGGAAACCTTTCTTTCCTCAGATGTACCCACACAAGATCACCTGGTGAAAAACTGGGCTGCTTTCTATTCTTGTTTGCTCTGGCCTTGTAACTGGCATTTGCCTTCTCTATTCTGGCCTTCACTTCTCCATGAATTTTCTTTATTTCTTTTGCTCTGGTTTCAGCTTCAATGCTTGCTTTTGGTTCAATCGAAAATGGAATTAAATAAATGGGAGTCAGTGGATTGACACCATAGCAGATTTCAAATAGGGATTTACTGGTAGAATAGTTAGGAGCTCTGTTGAAAGCAAACTCAGCCTGAGCAAGCTTCAGATCCCAATCTTTTAGTGTCTTCTTCACCAGTGTTCTCAATAACATGCCAATTGTTCTGTTCGTTACTTCAGTCTGTCCATCAGTCTGAGGATGGTGAGACGTACTGAACAACAATCTGGTACCCATTAATCTCCATAGAGTCTTCTAGAAATAACTCAGAAACTTCACATCTCGATCTGACACAATTGTCTTTGGAATTCCATGCAATCTGACAATCTCTTTAAAGAATAAATTCGCTATCGCTGAAGCATCATTGGTTGTGTTACAAGCAATAAAATGTGCCATCGTCAAAAAATCGATCAACAACCACCATTATTGAATCTTTTCCCCTCTGGGTTCTGGGCAGTGCAACAATAAAATCCATACTGAGATCTTCCCATGATTGGCTCGGAACTGGAAGAGGAGTATACAAACCCTTGTGAAAAGTCGTCTTGGCCTGGTGACAAGTTAGGCAGCGACTGATAATATTCTGGACGTCCTTCAGGAGACTTGGCCAGTATAAATGTTCAGTCAAGATCTCTCCAGTTTTGTTGATTCCAAAATGACCAGCTAGACCTCCTCCATGTGCTTCTCTTATCAGTAAATCTCTATTCGAACCTCTGGGAATGCACAATTTGCCATTCTTAAATAAGAAACCATCTTTTACAGTAAATGGTCCCTTCTGATTAGCTTCAGTGAACTTTTCAGAAAAATCTGGGTCTGCAGAATGAATATAACTCTTTTATAAATGAAAACCCCAGCACTCTTGCTTCCAGGATAGACAACGGTGAATATCGTCTGGAAAGCGCGTCAGCAACAACATTACAAACTCCAGCTTTATGTTTTGAAACAAATGAATAAGACTGTAAGAATTCTACCCATTTGGCATGTCTGGCATTAAGCTTGTGCTGACCGTTTATAAACTTCAGTGCTTCGTGATCAGAGAAAAAGACAAACTGCTTTGGCTTCAGATAATGTGACCAGTGAGTGATAGCACGAATAATTGCATAAAATTCTTTATCATAAGTACTATACTTCAGTTTAGAGCCATTGAGCTTTTCACTGAAATATGCAACTGGACGCCCTGCTTGTACCAGAACTGCACCAATACCTACCCCACTTGCATCACATTCTAGCTCGAAAACATATCTAAACCCACTCCAATTTCTGCACCACTTACTCTGGACTCAGATCTAGATGGAAAACCAGTGAACACCACTGTCTATAGAGGCATGGTAGGTTCACTGATGTATTTAACTGCCAGTAGACCAGATATAATGTTTTCAACATGTTTATGTGCCAGATATCAGTCTAATCCAAAAGAGTCTCATATGCTTGCTGTAAATCGCATACTGAAATACCTTAAGGGTGTCCCCAGTTTGGGCCTTTGGTATCCCAAGGGCTCAGGCATGGATCTAATGGGTTATTCAGATTCAGATCATGCAGGTTGTAAGATAGACAAGAAATCCACTACTGGTGGATGTCATTTCCTTGGTGGCAAACTGGTCAGCTGGACCAGTAAGAAGCAAACTTCAGTTTCATTGTCAACTGCCGAAACTGAATATGTATCTGCAGCCAGTTGTTGTGCTCAGATACTCTGGATGAAGAACCAGTTGCTTGATTATGGTATTAAGTATTCAAAGACTCCAATCTTTTGTGATAATACCAGTGCCATTGCTATCTCAAACAATCCAGTCATGCACTCGAAGACAAAGCACATCGACCTCAGGTATCATTTTATTCCAGATCATATTATGAAAAATGACATTGAACTCCATTTTATTCCCACTGACAAACAACTTGCTGACATTTTTACTAAACCATTGGAAGTAAAAACCTTTGAACATCTTGTTGGTGAGTTGGGAATGTTGAACCCTTAAATCTGGAACCTTGTTATGAACGCCTTTGTGACATGGCAGGGTTCCTTGATTTCCAGATATTATAAAAATGCACATTGACTCAGGTATCATTTTATTCCAGATCATATTATGAAAAATGACATTGAACTCCATTTTATTCCAGATCATATTATGAAAAATGACATTGAACTCCATTTTATTCCAGATCATATTATGAAAAATGACATTGAACTCCATTTTATTCCAGATCATATTATGAAAAATGACATTGAACTCCATTTTATTCCAGATCATATTATGAAAAATGACATTGAACTCCATTTTATTCCCACTGACAAACAACTTGCTGACATTTTTACTAAACCATTGGAAGTAAAAACCTTTGAACATCTTGTTGGTGAGTTGGGAATGTTGAACCCTTAAATCTGGAACCTTGTTATGAACGCCTTTGTGACATTGGCAAGGTTCCTTGATTTCCAGATTTATAAATCTATGCCAGCTTAGCTATCGAACGCCTTTGTGATACTATCTTTGCATTATAGATTTATGGATCACCATTCCAGGGGGAAGACTCAAACCATATTTTTGTCCTTAAAATGTTTTTAATTTCAGGGGGAATTTATTTTCTCACTGGAAGAATTTTCTGGAAAATAATACTGGTACTTTACTTGAAGTCCTCCAGTGTACCATCAGTGTATACTTCACTGGCATAATCCACCAGTGATCCTGGAGTGTCCAGTCAACCTCCAGATGCACTGAAATGAGTCATGGTATGTCAGTCATAATTATTTTAATACTTGGTCTTTGTGCGTGCCACGTAAGCAACCATTTTGAATGGATAGTAACTTTTTATCCTACGTGGTAAAGATATTTTATTTTTTTTTGGGTAAAGGGGAATTTAAACCCCGGTAAGCTTTTATAAATCACCCAAAAGAAGATTATTACAAGTAGCTTGGCAAAGTACCAAACTAATTCATACATATGACATGCCATATGTATGTGAAACAATAACGTCACAAACGACCTAGCTGAACAATACATAAAAAAGGCTAATAACATCAAAAGCATTAATAATACACCTCTAATATGTAAGTAACCAATATCAAACATCAACCTCTATCATTCTACCAAATCGAAACCAAATCTCAAACATGCACATCACAGTGAAGAGCTCAAAATGGCTAACCAAATGGAGACTCCTACCCTTAGATAAATCCAAAGGCCTGTCAGAGGGACACATTTAGAAGACTGGTTGACTTCTTAATGGCAAAACAATAAAAGTGATGTTTAATAAATGTTTACGTGATATCCAACTTCCATTCTTCTAGGATGCTTCTTCCTTGAATCTTTTTCTTGAACTTCATAGTGGCTAACTTCATCCGGACAGTAGACACAATAACATCACGCAATTGAGCAACCGATCTTTCTTTAGGAGAAAATAATCTGGAGTTTCTCTCTTGCCATAAGTAATAAGCCGAAGCAGCAATCAAAAGCTTAGCAATAACCGTCTTGGCAAGATTAGGCTTTGATGTCAACAATAGCATTGAAGTAATATCAGTCCATCGGTTTGGAACCGCATGAAATCCCATTAAGGGGCGAACCAAATTCCAAATCTGCATTGAGTAATTACATTCAAAAAATAAATGTTGATGCGAATCAGGTCCACGCTTGCAGAGGGAACAACAAAGTAGATTTAAGTTAGTAGAACCACTAACATCCCATTGCTTCATCTTATCATGAGTCTTCAGTTTTTCTCTCATAATAAGCCAGACATGAAATGAGTGCCTCGGAATACTATGTGCAAACCAAACAAGATCAACCCAAGGAACAACTGGTCTTCTAACTCGGATGGTTTCCCATGTGGATGAGGCTGAAAAACCAGTTTCCTTCCCATTATTATCATACCAAGTAATTACATCAGAAACAGCAGGACGAAGAACAGGAGGAGTAACATTTATAAGCACTGGAAATAGATCAAACCAGGCAATTGGCCATTTCCAGCGTCCATTAGTTAGAACATCATTAACAGTTGCATCAAGACGAAATCCCGCTCTAGTCATCTCTCTATATGTAAAAAACTTACATAAAGGGCCAATAGAAGCCCAATTATCAAACCAAGCTGAAGTAGTACACCCATCCCCTATCAGATACTTAATATGTGGTTGGATTACTTCTCGCAATTGAAGAAGCTTACGCCATCCCCATGTTGAGCCAGCTTTCAAAGGGACATCCCAGAAATTTCTTCCCTTGAGTTTATGCACATTAATCCACTGTACCCAAAGAGACTTTCGATTATTCAAGATACTCCATACATGAGAAGTCATAAGAGCTTTGTTAACATCACAAATTCTTTTAATTCCAATTCCTCCCTCATACTTAGGAAGGCAACAATCCTTCCATGCCACCTTAGCTTTACCTTTGCTCATGGGTCCTTGAGTCCATAAAAAAGCCCGCATCTTCTTTTCCAAATCAGAAATGATACTAGCAGGGAGAATGAAAACTGAAGCCCAATAAATATGCATGGAAGAGAGAACTGAATTAATTAATTGTAACCTGCCAGCAAACGAAAGAGACTTGTTCTTCCAATCACTTATTCTAGCCTCCATCCTTTCAACCAAAATTGTGCAATCTTTGTGTAAAAGTCTAGATGAAATAAGTGGAACACCAAGATAACGAACCGGAAGAGAGCCTTCTTCAAATGGGAGGATCTCCAAAATAGCCCTCTTAATACGATCAGGAACATTACAAAAGAAAGCCGTGCTTTTAGCTAGACTAGGCATAAGTCCTGAGGCATTAGAAAACTCCATAAGCCCGTCCATAATAGCTTTGGCTGAAGCAAGATCACCTCGGCCAAAGAGAAAGAGATCATCTGCAAAACAAATGTTAATAATTCGTTGTTCTCCACACAAGTTATGAAACCTGAAGCCCGGAGAATGTTGCTGATGCGGGAATGTCCAGATTCAATGAACCAAGTTTGACTGAAGTTGAACTGGAGGAATCTGGAGAAAAGCAGTTGACTAAACTGAAGAAGGAATCTGAGCGAACCATGCAGTCTGAACAAGCAATGTTAATTTTGCCAGCTGTATCACATTTTAACCATCTTTTCACTGAAACAACTCAGTCTCCAGTAGTGACCTTGCTCCAGTGGGAATTATCACCAGTGGCATCTGACGAGCTCCAGTTGCATCTGAAGGGTTCCAGTGAAAATGAACTCTGAAGGTCCTCCAGATGACGTGCTCCAGTTGTCTATAATAAAGTTTGTTTTAACTGAAGGTTGTGTGGGGTCAATAAGGACGTGGGAGTGGATGCGTGGCAGCTTTTTAGTGGATCCAAGAGGAGCGTGCAAAAGCATTAACATTCCTAACGGTATGGTGGGCCACTTGAAGAGGATTGTTTCTAGAAGCCTTATGTGTCTATTTCCTATTGGTCCAAAATAATTAGTGGCTTGCACATGACAACTTTTGTATTATTTTATTATTTTGTCGTTGATTCCTAGGTAAGAGTATGTGGCTATAAATACAGCCTTTATTTCTCATTGTAAAGTAGTTAATGTTGAATGAAAATTAATAGAGCAGCCTCTATTTCTTACAAATCTTCTTTTACCTTTATAGATCTTTGATCTTGGTGGTTAGGAGTGACCCTTTATCAATATTTGTGGTGACTTGTTCTTTATCAAATATTGTGGTGAGGTCTTTTAAATCTTCGGTTTCCTTTATCTATAGTCGTGGTGGCTAGACCTTTATCGATTGTAGTGGTGGGGCGGAGTGTTTCCTTTATCCTTGATTCCGGTGGCTTAGCCTTTACGAGTCTTGGTGGTGGATTCTTTATCTATCATTTTACTTTGTTGTCTCGTTTAGTTGTTTGTTTCATATTAAAATCCAGAAAATACCAAAAATAGTCTTCCGCTGTCGTTTGTCGCGTGATTTACGCATCAAATTGGTATCAAAGCCAAGTTTGCAAAAGGTTTCTTAATCTTTTGGTTGTCGTTGTTTGATTGTTTAGATCTGTTGAAGTTTTGATTAGGTCTGTTGTTTGAACGTTTAGATCTGTTGGTTATTTGTTTAGACCTATTGATTGTGAGTTGTTTGCTGGTTATAAATGGCGTTTAGAAGAAATATGACTTTAGATGAAGCTAATAATGCTAGGAGAGATAAACAGATAGAAGATCTACAAGAAGCTCTTGGTAGAGTTGTTCATATGTTAGAAGATGGTGGTTTAAGGTTTAATCGAGAAAATGTTGTTCCAAGTGAAAGAGATACTGAATCTCAAGGTGGTAGTGAAAGATCTGATAGTAATCCTAGACACTCTATTGATTCTGATGAACCACGTCCAAGAGAAAGGCGTAGGAGGCATAAGGGTGATGATACTAGGGATATTAAGATAGATCCACCAGATTTTAATGGGTCTTCTAACCCAGAAGAGTATTTTGAATGGGTCCAGGTGATGGACAGGATTATGGAGATAAAAGGTTATGATGATAGAAAAAGCTTCAAAGTTGCCATTATTAAACTGAAGAAATATGCTTCATCCTGGTATGATAACATGAAGTCTGAAAGGGAATATAAAGGCAAAAGCAAAATCAAGACCTGGTCCAAACTGAAGGAGGTTATGCAAAAGAGATTTGTTCCCCAGTCGTACAAGCAAGACCAGTACTTACTGATGAACAATCTGAAACAAGGAGTTAAGGAGGTTGTAGAATACATTAGAGAGTTTGAGCATCTGAAGACCAGAACTGGTGTGAATGAAACTGAAGAGCACACTATAGCCAGATTTCTTGGTGGTCTGAACGCTGCCATTACTGAGAAGATTGAGTTGCAGCCTATCTGGACGTATGAAGGTGCATGCAAGATGGCTATCCAGATTGAGAGACAACTGAAGAAGAAGGTTCCGTACAAGTCATTCAGTAAGGTTCCTGCCAGTGCAAGTCAACCAGTTACCAGTCAACCAGTTAGTCAACCAGTTGCCAGATTTACTGAAGCTGCTCAGAAATCCTCCAAAGGGAAAGAAAAAGAAACTGGAGCTTCTAAAGAACCAGTTGGAAGAAAATGTTTCAAGTGTCATGGCTTTGGTCACTTCCAGGCCCAGTGTCCTAATCAAAGAGCATTGACTGCAAGAGAAATTGAATGTTTACCAGATGTCGACACTGAAGAAGGTGAGCCAGTATACGATGAAGAAGAAGATGAAGAATCTTATGTTGGTGCAGATGTGGGAGAGATGTTGGTTGTCAGGAGAGTGATGCATACTGATGAAGTTACAGCTGATACTGCTCAGAGAGAGAATATTTTCCACTCCAGATGCACAGTGAAAGGCAAGGTATGTGATCTGATCATCGATGGTGGCAGTTGTGCAAATGCTGCTTCGACTTACATGGTAGAGAAACTGGAACTACCAACAGTGAAGCATCCCAGACCTTACAAGTTGCAATGGTTAAGCGAAGGTTCTGAAGTAAAGGTAAATCGACAAGTCACTATTCCCTTTTCAATTGGGTCAGTTTACCAAGATAAAATTATATGTGATGTTGTTCCCATGGATGCCTGTCACATTTTGTTGGGTCGACCATGGTTATTTGATAATTATGTTCATCATGATGGTCGTATGAACTCATATTCTCTAAATGTAAGTGGAAAGAAGGTCACCTTGACTTCTTTGAAGCCCACCGAACTGATGAAAGTCAAGAAAGATCAGCCCAGTAAGCCTTTGTTTTTATCTCAATCTGAAGTTGAGGAAGAGTTAACTGAAGGCTCTCCAGTTCTAATGCTACTGGTCGTTGAAAAGTCTGAAGAGAAGAAGTCCACTGAAGTCCCCAGTTTACTGAAGTCGTTACTGAAGGAGTTCAGAGATGTCTTTCCTGAAGATTTACCTGAAGGTTTACCTCCAGTTAGAGGTATTGAGCACCAGATTGACTTGGTTCCAGGCTCAGTTCTTCCAAACAAAGCAGCTTATCATTGTTCTCCTAATGAAGCCAAAGAATTGCAAAGACAAGTAGATGAACTGGTCGAAAAGGGTTATGTCAGAGCAAGCATGAGTCCTTGTTCAGTTCCTGCTCTACTGGTCCCAAGAAAGATGGAACGATGAGAATGTGTGTTGACAGTAGAGCCATCAACAATATAACTATTAAGTATAGATATCCTATTCCCAGATTGGATGATATGCTTGATGAGTTACATGGCTCCAGAGTGTTTTCAAAAATTGATCTCAGAAGTGGTTATCACCAGATAAGAATGAAGGATGGAGACGAGTGGAAAACTGCATTCAAAATCAAAGGAGGCTTATATGAATGGTTAGTGATGCCTTTCGGCTTGTCAAATGCCCCAGTACATTCATGAGGCTAATGAATGAAGTTCTGAGGCCACTTATAGGTCAGTTTGTTGTTGTTTACTTTGATGATATTCTGGTGTACTCTAAATCTGAAGCTGAACATGTTGGTCATCTGAAGAAAGTATTTGAACTGCTAAGAAGACACCAGTTGTATGGAAAAATGGAGAAATGTGATTTTATGGTGGATAGTGTGATATTTCTGGGGTATGTTGTGTCGAAAAATGGGATTTCAATGGATCCATCGAAGGTAGAAGCCATCAGATCGTGGCCAGTTCCTACAACCATCACTGAAGTTAGAAGTTTTCATGGACTGGCATCATTCTATCGAAGGTTCATAAAGAACTTTTCTACAGTTGTGGCTCCTATCACTGATTGCCTAAAGAAAGGTGTGTTCAACTGGCCAAGTTCAGCTCAACTGGCGTTCGAAGCACTGAAGGGGAAGCTCAGTTCAGCTCCAGTTCTATCCTTACCAGATTTTGATATGCTATTTGAACTTGAATGTGATGCTAGTGGAGTTGGTATTGGTGCAGTACTGGTGCAAAGTGGTCGTCCAGTTGCATACTTCAGTGAGAAACTGAATGGATCTAAACTGAAGTATAGTACTTATGACAAAGAATTCTATGCAATTATTCGTGCTATCACTCACTGGTCACATTATCTGAAGCCAAAACAGTTCGTATTGTTTTCTGATCATGAAGCACTGAAGGGAAGCTCAGTTCAGCTCCAGTTCTATCCTTACCAGATTTTGATATGCTATTTGAACTTGAATGTGATGCTAGTGGAGTTGGTATTGGTGCAGTACTGGTGCAAAGTGGTCGTCCAGTTGCATACTTCAGTGAGAAACTGAATGGATCTAAACTGAAGTATAGTACTTATGACAAAGAATTCTATGCAATTATTCGTGCTATCACTCACTGGTCACATTATCTGAAGCCAAAACAGTTCGTATTGTTTTCTGATCATGAAGCACTGAAGTTCATTAATGGTCAACATAAGCTTAATGCCAGGCATGCAAAATGGGTGGAATTTTTGCAATCTTATTCATTCGTTTCAAAGCACAAGGCTGGAGTTTGCAATGTTGTTGCTGATGCACTATCACGAAGATATTCTTTATTATCAGTTCTGGAAGCAAGAGTGCTTGGATTTTCTTTTATAAAGGAGTTATATGCTGCTGATCCAGATTTTTCTGAGAAAGTTACTGAAGCTAATCTGAAAGGACCATTCACTGTTCAAGATGGTTTTTTATTCAAGAATGGTAAGTTGTGCATTCCCAGGGGTTCAATAAGAGATTTATTAATAAGGGAAGCACATGGAGGAGGACTAGCTGGACATTTTGGAATCAACAAAACTGGAGAGATTCTAACTGAACACTTCTACTGGCCAAGTCTACTGAAGGACGTCCAGAGTATTATCAATCGCTGTCCAACTTGTCACCAGGCAAAGACAACTTTTCACAAAGGTTTGTACACTCCTCTTCCAGTTCCAAACCAACCTTGGGAAGATCTCAGTATGGACTTTATTGTTGCACTGCCCAGAACCCAGAGGGGAAAAGATTCTATAATGGTGGTTGTTGATAGATTCTCAAAAATGGCTCATTTTGTTGCTTGTAATACAACAAATGATGCTTCAGCTGTAGCGAATTTGTTCTTTAAAGAGATTGTTAGATTACATGGAATTCCTAAATCCATTGTTTCTGATCAAGATGTGAAGTTTTTAAGCTATTTCTGGAAGACTCTATGGAGACTGATGGGTACCAGATTGTTGTTCAGTACGTCTCACCATCCCCAGACTGATGGACAGACTGAAGTCACGAACAGAACAATTGGTATGTTATTGAGAACACTGGTGAAGAAGACGCTGAAGGATTGGGATCTGAAGCTTGCTCACGCTGAGTTTGCCTTCAATAGAGCTCCAAATTATTCAACCAGTAAATCCCCATTTGAAGTTTGTTATGGTGTCAATCCACTAACTCCTATTGATTTGATTCATTTTTCGATTGAGCCAAAGGCAAGTGCTGAAGCAGAGACCAGAGCAAAAGAAATCAAGAAGATTCATGAACAAGTGAAAACCAGAATTGAGAAAGCAAATGCCAGTTACAAGGCCAAGGCAAACAAGAACAAGAAGCAGCCCAGTTTTTCACCAGGTGATCTTGTTTGGGTGCATCTCAGAAAGGAAAGATTTCCAGCCAAGAGAAAAAGCAAACTGATGCCCAGAGCTGACGGTCCATTCAAGATTCTGGAGAGATATGGAGAAAATGCTTACAAAGTTGAACTTCCTGGAGATATGTCAGTCTCTAGTACATTCAATGTTGGTGATCTGATGCCCTACCTGGAGGATGAGTATCTCGAAGACTTGAGGACAAGTCTCTTTTTAGAGGGGGAGAATGATGCGGGAATGTCCAGATTCAATGAACCAAGTTTGACTGAAGCTGAACTGGAGGAATCTGGAGAAAAGCAGTTGACTAAACTGAAGAAGGAATCTGAGCGAACCATGCAGTCTGAACAAGCAATGTTAATTTTGCCAGCTGTATCACATTTTAACCATCTTTTCACTGAAACAACTCAGTCTCCAGTAGTGACCTTGCTCCAGTGGGAATTATCACCAGTGGCATCTGACGAGCTCCAGTTGCATCTGAAGGGTTCCAGTGAAAATGAACTCTGAAGGTCCTCCAGATGACGTGCTCCAGTTGTCTATAATAAAGTTTGTTTTAACTGAAGGTTGTGTGGGGTCAATAAGGACGTGGGAGTGGATGCGTGGCAGCTTTTTAGTGGATCCAAGAGGAGCGTGCAAAAGCATTAACATTCCTAACGGTATGGTGGGCCACTTGAAGAGGATTGTTTCTAGAAGCCTTATGTGTCTATTTCCTATTGGTCCAAAATAATTAGTGGCTTGCACATGACAGCTTTTGTATTATTTTATTATTTTGTCGTTGATTCCTAGGTAAGAGTATGTGGCTATAAATACAGCCTTTATTTCTCATTGTAAAGTAGTTAATGTTGAATGAAAATTAATAGAGCAGCCTCTATTTCTTACAAATCTTCTTTTACCTTTATAGATCTTTGATCTTGGTGGTTAGGAGTGACCCCTTTATCAATATTTGTGGTGACTTGTTCTTTATCAAATATTGTGGTGAGGTCTTTTAAATCTTCGGTTTCCTTTATCTATAGTCGTGGTGGCTAGACCTTTATCGATTGTAGTGGTGGGGCGGAGTGTTATCCTTGATTCCGGTGGCTTAGCCTTTACGAGTCTTGGTGGTGGATTCTTTATCTATCATTTTACTTTGTTGTCTCGTTTAGTTGTTTGTTTCATATTAAAATCCAGAAAATACCAAAAATAGTCTTCCGCTGTCGTTTGTCGCGTGATTTACGCATCAAATTGGTATCAAAGCCAAGTTTGCAAAAGGTTTCTTATCAAAACACCATCTTTTCTCTCAAATTCTGGGTAATCGATTATATACAATTTTTTTGGGTAATGGGTACCCCGATGATTTTATATAACAAATAAACTGTTGTTACAAGTAATGTGATAGAGTATCACATTAGTTCATATATACGACATGCCGTATATATGTAAACACGTAAAAGCAATCAGCTAACAACCATTACATATAAACTATGTAATACTACTTAAAATACAAGAACAGAACTTCAACTTGGTTTAACAGGAGTGCATGTCTTGAAGTAGTTCATTGGACAACCTTGCTAGGTATCTTCCAATCCTGTAGGATGCGAGTCACACGAGCATTCTGTTTGAAGTGCAACGTAGCCAACCTGTACCGAACAGTTATAATAATGACATCTTTTAATTGGGCAGGTGATCTAATATTATTTGAAAACATTCTATTATTCCGCTCTTGCCATACAAAGTATGCAGCAGCCGCAACACAGAGTTTTCTAATGATAATATCGATCTTTATTGACTTCGAGATAGGGATCAACCAATTAGTGATGTCGCTCCATCTTGTATAGACTTGTTGTATTCTAGCCACGTCTTTCACTAGCCGCCAGACTTGAGAAGAATAAGGGCATTCGAAGAATAGATGAGCGTGTGAATCTGGACCTGTTTTGCATAGAGAACAACAAAGTAAATTTAGATTAGTAGCACTTCCCACATCCCAGCTTTTCAGCTTGTCGTGGGTCTTTAGTTTTCCTCTTTAGATGAGCCACATATGAAATGCATGCCTAGGGATGCATTGAGCGAACCAGACCATGTGCACCCAGTCAACTTCATCAACTTTTGTACGAATTGTGTCCCAAACCACTGATGATGAGAAATTGAAGGATTTATCACCATCCATCCAAGAGATAGTATCAACCATATTATTTTGAAGTATGGGCGGGTTGATGTTAATTAGGACAGGAAAGACATCAAGCCAAGCACTTGGCCACTTCCAAGTACCTTCAGAAACTATGTCAGCAACTTTACTATTAATCGAAAAAGAAGCCTGGCTAAGAGTTCTTGGAGAAATATATCTGGATAGTGGGCCATTTACATTCCAAGTATCATGCCAAGCAAATGCACTTAATCCATCACCAATCCAAGTTCTGATATGGGGTCGAATTAGCTCCCTTAATTGAAGTATTTTCCTCCATCCCCAACTTATATTGGTTCCCATTGGGACGTCCGAGAAGCTACGACCTTTAAGTCTATAGCGATGTATCCAATCAACCAAAATGGAGTTTCTTTTTGAGAGAATGCTCCAAATATGGGAAGTCATTAGGCTTTTGTTTACCTCAGCAATCCGTCGAATACCAAGACCACCTTCATATTTGGGAACACAAATATCCTTCCATGAAACTTTAGCCTTCCCTTTTTTCATCGGTCCTTGGCACCATAAAAAACCTCTCATAGTTTTCTCTAAATCCTTTACTATTCTAGAAGGAAGTATAAATACCAAAGCCCAGTACACATGCAAAGAAGCCAAGACAGATTTGACAAGTTGTAGTCGACCTGCAAATGAGAGAGATTTGTTCCTCCAATCCGTGATTCTCTTTTCCATCTTCTCAACAAGAATTTTACAGTCCTTATATATCAGTTTTGTCGATATATGCGGGACTCCTAGATAACGAACATGTAGTATTCCTTCCTCAAAAGGCATAATATTTAGGATAGAAGCTTTGACATTATCATTAACATGACAAAAAAATACCTTGCTTTTCGTAAGACTTGGAACATGACCTGAAGCTTCTTTGAATACATTTAGAGCATCCATAATCACTTTCACTGAGCATATATCCCCACGTGAGAAAAGAAAGAGATCATATGCAAAACACAAGTTTACCAATCGAAGTTTTCCACATTTGTTGTGGAAACGGAATCCCGGTGAGTCCTTAATACCTTTCTGTAATAATAATGTGAGTACCTCCATAACCAAAGTAAAAAGGTAGGGGGACATAGGGTCACCTTGTCGAAGACCTCTCTTGCCTTTAAAATACCCATGTAGATTGCCATTAACAGATATAGAAAATGAAGTACTAGAAATACATTCCATAATCCAACCAACCATGGTAGAGTGAAATCCAAAGCCACACAGAATATAATGAAGGAACTTCCAATCAACCGTGTCATACGCCTTTTGAATATCCACTTTAAAGGCACACCTAGGAGGGCCAACTTCTCGATGATAATTATGCAATAACTCTTGGGTAAGGAGGATGTTATCGGAGATCTTCCTACCCGGGATAAAGGCTGATTGATTATAGGTCACAATATCAGCAAGACATTCCTTAATTCGGTTGGTAATAATCTTACTAATGCACTTATAAAGTACATTGCAGCAAGAAATAGACCGAAAGTCTCCCACACTAGAAGGGGTATTAACTTTGGGAATAAGGGCAATAATAGTGTGGTTGAGTTCCTTTAACAATCTGCCAAAGGTAAAGAAATCTTGAATTGCATCACACACTTCATTACCAATAATATCCCACGAGTGCTTAAAAAAAGCTGAAGAGAATCCATCTGGTCCAGGGGCTTTATTTTCACCAATAGCGAACATGGCGTTTTTAATTTCCTCATGTGTAACCCCACGAACCATTCTGTTTGCTTTATCCGGTGATAAAGTATTGGTAAAGATATCATGAAGATGATCTTGGTTCGACATACTAGCTATACCAAGAAAGTTAGTATAATGATTAACAAGAGAAGTAGGTACATTACCTCCCTCATGGCTGACCCCATCAGTATCCGTAATTCGATCAATCCTAGTCCGGTGGTTTTTACTTTTAACAGCATTGTGGAAAAATTTCGAGTTTGAATCACCAACATTTAACCACTCAATTTTAGACTTTTGTTTTAGGAACAATTCTTCATAAATAACAGCCTGCTCAAAAGCCTTTAAACAGTTGGCTTCCTTCTCCCTTAGTTGAGAATTTACAGGATCACGCTCTAGTACTTTTTGTGCTTCATCCAGTTCTGATCTGAGAGCTGTAACACGAGCATGAAGGTTTCCTTGTGACTGCATCAGCTTGCGCATGGGTGATTTCAACCCTTTTAGTTTTTTCACAATTTTAAACATTTTGTTGCCAATAACTTGTTGTCCCCAGGCGGAGCTGACTGCATCACGAAATCCAGGTTTATTGACAAGCAAATTTGAGAATTTGAAAGGTTAGGCTTTTCTCTAGTGATAGACGGCAGCTTGACAACACAAGGAGAATGATCAGAAACACGATATGGCTGAAAAATGGCATGGGCAGCCGGAAACTCATCAAGGAAGTGGATATTACACATTACTCGATCAATCTTCTTAAGAATCCCCACCCCTTTTTTTGGCTTCTAGGTCCATGTGTAATGCATACCAGAACTATTAAGATCCATGACTTCTATATCATCAACACACTCTTTAAATTCTCTCATCCCAATGTGAATGGTAGAAGATCCAAAGTAGGAATCCTCTAAGTTAATGGACGAGATAAAATCACCCATAATCATCCATGGTTTCCCTCGGACTAATTGTTTGTGAATATCAAGATTACTCCACAACATACGTCTATCCTTTTTTTGGGTAAAGGGGAATTTAAACCCCGGTAAGCTTTTATAAATCACCCAAAAGAAGATTATTACAAGTAGCTTGGCAAAGTACCAAACTAATTCGTACATATGACATGCCATATGTATGTGAAACAATAACGTCACAAACGACCTAGCTGAACAATACATAAAAAAGGCTAATAACATCAAAAGCATTAATAATACACCTCTAATATGTAAGTAACCAATATCAAACATCAACCTCTATCATTCTACCAAATCGAAACCAAATCTCAAACATGCACATCACAGTGAAGAGCTCAAAATGGCTAACCAAATGGAGACTCCTACCCTTAGATAAATCCAAAGGCCTGTCAGAGGGACACATTTAGAAGACTTGTTGACTTCTTAATGGCAAAACAATAAAAGTGATGTTTAATAAATGTTTACGTGATATCCAACTTCCATTCTTCTAGGATGCTTCTTCCTTGAATCTTTTTCTTGAACTTCATAGTGGCTAACTTCATCCGGACAGTAGACACAATAACATCACGTAGTTGAGCAACTGATCTTTCTTTAGGAGAAAATAATCTGGAGTTTCTCTCTTGCCATAAGTAATAAGCCGAAGCAGCAATCAGAAGCTTAGCAATAACCGTCTTGGCTAGATTAGGCTTTGATGTCAACAATAGCATTGAAGTGATATCAGTCCATCGGTTTGGAACATACGTCTATCCTTGTAATAGTTATCAGCATAAACAAATGAGCAAAACATTGAGTTATTATATAATTTGTAAATAAGTTGAGCATGGATTACTTGACTTGTTTGTGCAATAACCATAACATCTACTAAGTCTGAATTCCATCCCAAGATGATACGTGTACCTTTAGTACATAAAGATCTATAAGACGTCCATTTCCAAGTATTGCGGATCTTTTTATAGGTGTCAAACAGTTTAGACACATCAACATGCGACTCCATGATAGCACATACATTCAGGTGATTATCATTAACCACCTGGCGAACCTCTTTTTGTTTAAGAGGGCGGTTCAACCCTCTTATGTTCCAGGAGGCGATACTACCCATTAGAAACCCCTGAACCGGGAGTGCTTGCCCCCTCAGAGTTTTTCTTTGGAAAAGTACCCGAAGCCATAAACCCCTCAGTTTCATTGATTTCAATTTCTTCAACATCCTCATCATCAGATTCATCTAGCAATGAAGTTGATGGCTAACTTTTTTTACATTTTCAGTATTAAGTTGAAGTAACGGTTCAGCATGATCAGTACCATAATCATTGAGCTTTTCATAAGGGTTACTAGTTGTTACCTCAGACTTCTCATTATTCTTGTTGACAGGTCTGTACATAAATGTTTGTTTTGGCTTACTCATAGGAAAACCTTGCTTTTGACCCTTCTTCTTGTTCTTAACTTGCTGAAATCCATCCGTGTCAACCTTAACAGGGGCCTTTTGAGCGGCCTTTACCATTTTAGGACATTGGTCATTCGAATGGGTAAATACACAGCAACAAGTGCATCTAGGGGGCTTCCACTCGTATTCTACTTTGATTTTCTCCATTGAGTATCCTTCCTCATGTAGTTTCGGAACAGCCATCACTAGCTCTTCTTTAAATGGTTTATCAGCGTTAATTTCAATAAGGGCTCGTGCATAACTACTCCTTTCCCAAGATTCTAAACATATTGTGGTTGTATAGGAATCAAGTAACTTTGGTGTTCCCAATTTTGTACCCAACAAACTCAGTCCATCAGCTGTGTAGGCAGCCAAAGGAACATCATGGAGTTTCACCCAAATCGGAATTGTTTTAATATCTTCTTTCTTTAATGTAATAGCCGGGGACCATACACTAAGGATAATAGGTACACTTCGAATCATACAGGGACCATTTTCAAGGACTTTATATATTCCCTCTTTTGAGCTAAACTTGAAGAAGAAAAAACCATTTGCATTCATCATGACCCTTGTAAGACCTTCTTTAGTCCAATTAGTTTTCGCAAAATACTCAACCACAGGGTATGCAAGTCGCTGTCCAAGGAAATAACCAAAAAGTGTAAGCTGAAAACGATTATTTACCTCTCTGACAGATTCCCTTGGGAGCACAATGTCAGCATTATCCAAAACATTCTTTGACTCGAGAATTCTGAAGTTAACACATCATTTTTCTGAACCAGATTTCAGTTTCGCTGCATATGAGTCCGTTTTTACCTCCTTATTTGGCTGATCATTCACATTCACAGTTTACGTTTCCTTGTTTTTGCTACCATCAGACATATGCTGGTTTTCAGGCATTAATGGTTCTGATTTGTTCTTTTGTGCATCCATATTATTAGCTTTATCTTCACCATTAGATTTACTTATATCAGCATCCAATTTCGACTCCACTTTACTCTCCGGCTGATTGCTACTAGGAGTTTTGCCAGTGGGATAACCACCACCTAGTAACCCATCATCCACTTGATCATTCGCACTCACATAATCAGATTGAATATGATCCTGCTTGATATTAGAAGGAGAGCTATTATTCTTTTTCTTTTTAGTTGCTAGCCATATTAATTTGACCTTCCCTCAGTTTCTGAAAGCGTTGTTCAAGAGCATTAAGATCAAATGCACAATCTCTCTTCATACATTAAAAAACACATGAACTATTAAACCCAGGAAAACTCGACACCAACAAACGAAAAAAAAAGACAAAACAAACCCTAACCCTAGAAAAACCCTAACTTGTAAATCAATCACCTTAACCCCTAACAGGTCCGAATTAATCTAGCTAAACTACACATGGTAGCCGCGATTACAGACCAGGTAAGAAATCAGGAAGAAAGAAATAGCAAACTAGGGTTTGAACGAAAAAGAAGCGGTAAAAACCCTAATCTACGTGAACCCTAGACTAAAAATAGCAAATCGAATATGATCAGATCACCAAAAGAGATACAATGATCACAAACAATTACCATAATCAGCTAGAAGGACACGAAATTAGGGCAGCAAAAAGAAAGGACAGGTTTCAAGATCGCCATTTAGGGAGAGAGAAATAGGGGTATCTTTTACTAGATATTGTTTTTATAATCGATTATATACAATGTCCCCTAGACAATCAAACTCCATTATTCTTGTTGACAGGTCTGTACATAAATGTTTGTTTTGGCTTACTCATAGGAAAACCTTGCTTTTGACCCTTCTTCTTGTTCTTAACTTGCTGAAATCCATCCGCGTCAACCTTAGCAGGGGCCTTTTGAGCGGCCTTTACCATTTTAGGACATTGGTCATTCGAATGGGTAAATACACAGCAACAAGTGCATCTAGGGGGCTTCCACTCGTATTCTACTTTGATTTTCTCCATTGAGTATCCTTCCTCATGTAGTTTCGGAACAGCCATCACTAGCTCTTCTTTAAATGGTTTATCAGCGTTAATTTCAATAAGGGCTCGTGCATAACTACTCCTTTCCCAAGATTCTAAACATATTGTGGTTGTATAGGAATCAAGTAACTTTGGTGTTCCCAATTTTGTACCCAACAAACTCAGTCCATCAGCTGTGTAGGCAGCCAAAGGAACATCATGGAGTTTCACCCAAATCGGAATTGTTTTAATATCTTCTTTCTTTAATGTAATAGCCGGGGACCATACACTAAGGATAATAGGTACACTTCGAATCATACAGGGACCATTTTCAAGGACTTTATATATTCCCTCTTTTGAGCTAAACTTGAAGAAGAAAAAACCATTTGCATTCATCATGACCCTTGTAAGACCTTCTTTAGTCCAATTAGTTTTCGCAAAATACTCAACCACAGGGTATGCAAGTCGCTGTCCAAGGAAATAACCAAAAAGTGTAAGCTGAAAACGATTATTTACCTCTCTGACAGATTCCCTTGGGAGCACAATGTCAGCATTATCCAAAACATTCTTTGACTCGAGAATTCTGAAGTTAACACATCGTTTTTCTGAACCAGATTTCAGTTTCGCTGCATATGAGTCCGTTTTTACCTCCTTATTTGGCTGATCATTCACATTCACAGTTTACGTTTCCTTGTTTTTGCTACCATCAGACATATGCTGGTTTTCAGGCATTAATGGTTCTGATTTGTTCTTTTGTGCATCCATATTATTAGCTTTATCTTCACCATTAGATTTACTTATATCAGCATCCAATTTCGACTCCACTTTACTCTCCGGCTGATTGCTACTAGGAGTTTTGCCAGTGGGATAACCACCACCTAGTAACCCATCATCCACTTGATCATTCGCACTCACATAATCAGATTGAATATGATCCTGCTTGATATTAGAAGGAGAGCTATTGTTCTTTTCCCCATCAGAATGGGCACCCTTGTTAGGGTTACCATTCTTGCCACCCTTATTAGGACTATTATTCTTTTTCTTTTTAGATGAATTGCTAGCCATATTAATTTGACCTTCCCTCAGTTTCTGAAAGCGTTGTTCAAGAGCATTAAGATCAAATGCACAATCTCTCTTCATACATTAAAAAACACATGAACTATAAACCCAGGAAAACTCGACACCAACAAACGAAAAAAAAAGACAAACAAACCCTAACCCTAGAAAAACCCTTTTCTTCATCTTATAATCCAGTTGCTGCCGTCATCAAAGCACCACATATTACCCTAGATCCGGCAGCTATTCGTATAAATATGAATAACTGGATGGCCAAACTCTCTGGCACCCATGATCCCCAATCCATCATTGGTCGACTGACAGCTTTCTTCCTCAGTTGTCCACTATATGGAGCCCTAACATTGAATCCGGGCAACATGTACCATGAATACTTATGTGAATTCTGGTACACAGCTCATTTTGTGGAAGGTAATAATGAAACCATCCACTTCACTCTGAAACAGGGCACCAGGCCACTAACTATCACTGTTGACACTACCAGAAATGCTCTTCAGTTGAATTATTTTGCAGAAAATGAGCTGGCCATACAACTTCTTTCTGGACTTAATTACAA
Source organism: Erigeron breviscapus (assembly GCA_034093135.1). Lineage (NCBI taxonomy): Eukaryota > Viridiplantae > Streptophyta > Magnoliopsida > Asterales > Asteraceae > Erigeron > Erigeron breviscapus. The sequence continues at coordinate 187,909,517 of CM067167.1, forward strand.
GGAAGTTTGTAGGCTAATGGGACATGCTGATATTGTGGATAAGCATGGGGTGCTGAAGAGAAAGGGCACCATCTACATGAGTAAATTAACTGACTCATGGAGATACTTCTTCACTCACATTGTTGAGTGTTTGGGAGGCAGTTCTGGAGGACTTGATCAGATCAATCAGACGCAACTCCAGAGTGTATACTGCCTTTGGTTCGGTTATAGAGTTGATTTTGTCCAGATCTTCTTTGATGACTTGGCTGAATGTCTGAAAGGTAAAAGCAGAAAGCCACATGTACCTTTCATTTGGTTTCTTTCCCTAATTTTTAAAAGCTTACTGGGTAGGCAGTATGATTATAACTCACGATACATTTCTGTATCTGAGTATCTGTGGGATTTGAATTATTGAACTTCAAAACCTGGTGAAGTAGATATCCCTCAGAATATGCTACTCCATTTTAGAAGGGAATTAAACGATGCATCATCACCAGATGAGTCGTCAGAGGCTCCAGGTGGGCTTCAAAATAGTGAAGGACCCACTTGGAGTCCTCATTGCTGAAGTGGGGTCACCAGAAACCGAGGTGGCCTCTGACCTACAACAAACTGAAAATATCTTACTAGAAAACCCCCCAGACGACCAAGAAATCAATTCAGGCGTCTTAGAAAAGGAGGAGCTTTGGCCGCTTCCAGTAGAACCCAAGCCAGCCATCCAGAATCCTCCCAACAGGAATATGGAGATGTCAGAAGGGAAAAAACACAAGCAACCACTCCCAATCTTCTTGTAGGGGCGAGTGGTAAAGATATTAGAAGGAGAGCTATTGTTCTTTTCCCCATCAGAATGGGCACCCTTGTTAGGTTACCATTCTTGCCACCCTTATTAGGACTATTATTCTTTTTCTTTTTAGATGAATTGCTAGCCATATTAATTTGACCTTCCCTCAGTTTCTGAAAGCGTTGTTCAAGAGCATTAAGATCAAATGCACAATCTCTCTTCATACATTAAAAAACACATGAACTATTAAACCCAGGAAAACTCGACACCAACAAACGAAAAAAAAAGACAAACAAACCCTAACCCTAGAAAAACCCTTTTCTTCATCTTATAATCCAGTTGCTGCCGTCATCAAAGCACCACATATTACCCTAGATCCGGCAGCTATTCGTATAAATATGAATAACTGGATGGCCAAACTCTCTGGCACCCATGATCCCCAATCCATCATTGGTCGACTGACAGCTTTCTTCCTCAGTTGTCCACTATATGGAGCCCTAACATTGAATCCGGGCAACATGTACCATGAATACTTATGTGAATTCTGGTACACAGCTCATTTTGTGGAAGGTAATAATGAAACCATCCACTTCACTCTGAAACAGGGCACCAGGCCACTAACTATCACTGTTGACACTACCAGAAATGCTCTTCAGTTGAATTATTTTGCAGAAAATGAGCTGGCCATACAACTTCTTTCTGGACTTAATTACAAGGAAGTTTGTAGGCTAATGGGACATGCTGATATTGTGGATAAGCATGGGGTGCTGAAGAGAAAGGGCACCATCTACATGAGTAAATTAACTGACTCATGGAGATACTTCTTCACTCACATTGTTGAGTGTTTGGGAGGCAGTTCTGGAGGACTTGATCAGATCAATCAGACGCAACTCCAGAGTGTATACTGCCTTTGGTTCGGTTATAGAGTTGATTTTGTCCAGATCTTCTTTGATGACTTGGCTGAATGTCTGAAAGGTAAAAGCAGAAAGCCACATGTACCTTTCATTTGGTTTCTTTCCCTAATTTTTAAAAGCTTACTGGGTAGGCAGTATGATTATAACTCACGATACATTTCTGTATCTGAGTATCTGAGGGATTTGAATAATTTAACTTTAAAACCTGGTGAAGTAGATATCCCTCAGAATATGCTACTCCATTTTAGAAGGGAATTAAACGATGCATCATCACCAGATGAGTCGTCAGAGGCTCCAGGTGGGCTTCAAAATAGTGAAGGACCCACTTGGAGTCCTCATTGCTGAAGTGGGGTCACCAGAAACCGAGGTGGCCTCTGACCTACAACAAACTGAAAATATCTTACTAGAAAACCCCCCAGACGACCAAGAAATCAATTCAGGCGTCTTAGAAAAGGAGGAGCTTTGGCCGCTTCCAGTAGAACCCAAGCCAGCCATCCAGAATCCTCCCAACAGGAATATGGAGATGTCAGAAGGGAAAAAACACAAGCAACCACTCCCAATCTTCTTGTAGGGGCGAGTGGTGAAGATATTAGAAGGACAACCCATCCTTCAGTAGAGTCCGTGTCAGCACAATCACTTGAAGTTAGCCAAATTTCTGACACTACTTTACTTGCACGAACAGACGATGTTACTGGTGCGTCACCACTAGTAGTTAATGTTCAAAGTTCTACGGCATGAGATGTGATGGCTGCAGATGGTACAGTCATCACTGATGCATTTCCAGTGACTACGATCGAAAGCGAGGTTTCGACTGAGCTTCAAACTGGCAATAATACCTTGGTTGAGCCAGGAACTGGTCAGATTGATCTGAACCAGGACATAGCTGATTAGGCTGGGGGTTTACCTCCAGTTTGGGAAGAAGCTGAGTCACCCATGTCAGATGTCAATTTTGACACTAATAAGGATTTTTTTGGTGATGATATGACAATGGAAGTGGAACATTCTTCAGTTCCACCGCCAGGTTCCAGTCATGTTGTCACTCCAGCCATTCCACCTCCTTCATCAGAAATGCCACCACCACCAGAATCATTAAATGCACCAACTCCACCACCACATCCTTCACTTCCTCCAAACACTCCTTATTTCAACCCAAGTTCACTTCACATATCACCAGTTCAACCACCACCAGTTGAGACACCTTTGAATTTCTCTGATAATCGTATGTTGGACTCTACTGTAACAACTACTGAAATATCAACTGAAGGAGTCCAGGCACAAGTCTCTTTGGTGACCAGAACTGTTACTGGTCCTTCTCCTCCTGGTGGTCTCTCCACTTCTTCTTCTACCGAGGTCCAAGGCCTTTTAAGTAAGGTGGCGGACCTGGAGAGATCACTACAATCATCTTCTTAGGTTATCTCTGACTTTAAATCACTCCTTTCTAATAATCTCCAGTCAGAGATGAATCTTTTGGCAGGTAATGAGAAGATGGTTTTTGACAAGCTGAATGAACTGGTACTGGCCACTAATCAAAATGCAGAAAAAGCCCTTGTACTAAGCCATTGTGCAAGAGAAAAGGCTGCTGGTACTGATGCCAGTGCACAAAAAGCACAAAAAGCCCTTGCTACTGAAGCCATTGTGCAAGAGGAAAAGGCTGCTGGTACTGATGCCAGTGCACAAAAAGCACAAAAAGCCCTTGCTACTAAAGCCATTGTGCAAGAGGAAAAGGCTGCTGGTACTGATGCCAGTGCACAAAAAGCACAAAAAGCCCTTGCTACTGAAGCCATTGTGCAAGAGGAAAAAGTGACTGGTACTGATGCCAGTGCACAAAAAGCACAAAAAGCCCTTGCTACTGAAGCCATTGTGCAAGAGGAAAAGGTGACTGGTACTGATGCCAGTGCACAAAAAGCACAAAAAGCCCTTGCTACTGAAGCCATTGTGCAAGAGGAAAAGGCTGCTGGTACTGATGCCAGTGCACAAAAAGCACAAAAAGCCCTTGCTACTAAAGCCATTGTGCAAGAGGAAAAGGCTGCTGGTACTGATGCCAGTGCACAAAAAGCACAAAAAGCCCTTGCTACTGAAGCCATTGTGCAAGAGGAAAAAGTGACTGGTACTGATGCCAGTGCACAAAAAGCACAAAAAGCCCTTGCTACTGAAGCCATTGTGCAAGAGGAAAAGGTGACTGGTACTGATGCCAGTGCACAAAAAGCACAAAAAGCCCTTGCTACTGAAGCCATTGTGCAAGAGGAAAAGGCTGCTGGTACTGATGCCAGTGCACAAAAAGCACAAAAAGCCCTTGCTACTAAAGCCATTGTGCAAGAGGAAAAGGCTGCTGGTACTGATGCCAGTGCACAAAAAGCACAAAAAGCCCTTGCTACTGAAGCCATTGTGCAAGAGGAAAAAGTGACTGGTACTGATGCCAGTGCACAAAAAGCACAAAAAGCCCTTGCTACTGAAGCCATTGTGCAAGAGGAAAAGGTGACTGGTACTGATGCCAGTGCACAAAAAGCACAAAAAGCCCTTGCTACTGAAGCCATTGTGCAAGAGGAAAAGGCTGCTGGTACTGATGCCAGTGCACAAAAAGCACAAAAAGCCCTTGCTACTAAAGCCATTGTGCAAGAGGAAAAGGCTGCTGGTACTGATGCCAGTGCACAAAAAGCACAAAAAGCCCTTGCTACTGAAGCCATTGTGCAAGAGGAAAAAGTGACTGGTACTGATGCCAGTGCACAAAAAGCACAAAAAGCCCTTGCTACTGAAGCCATTGTGCAAGAGGAAAAGGTGACTGGTACTGATGCCAGTGCACAAAAAGCACAAAAAGCCCTTGCTACTGAAGCCATTGTGCAAGAGGAAAAGGCTGCTGGTACTGATGCCAGTGCACAAAAAGCACAAAAAGCCCTTGCTACTAAAGCCATTGTGCAAGAGGAAAAGGCTGCTGGTACTGATGCCAGTGCACAAAAAGCACAAAAAGCCCTTGCTACTGAAGCCATTGTGCAAGAGGAAAAAGTGACTGGTACTGATGCCAGTGCACAAAAAGCACAAAAAGCCCTTGCTACTGAAGCCATTGTGCAAGAGGAAAAGGTGACTGGTACTGATGCCAGTGCACAAAAAGCACAAAAAGCCCTTGCTACTGAAGCCATTGTGCAAGAGGAAAAGGCTGCTGGTACTGATGCCAGTGCACAAAAAGCACAAAAAGCCCTTGCTACTAAAGCCATTGTGCAAGAGGAAAAGGCTGCTGGTACTGATGCCAGTGCACAAAAAGCACAAAAAGCCCTTGCTACTGAAGCCATTGTGCAAGAGGAAAAAGTGACTGGTACTGATGCCAGTGCACAAAAAGCACAAAAAGCCCTTGCTACTGAAGCCATTGTGCAAGAGGAAAAGGTGACTGGTACTGATGCCAGTGCACAAAAAGCACAAAAAGCCCTTGCTACTGAAGCCATTGTGCAAGAGGAAAAGGCTGCTGGTACTGATGCCAGTGCACAAAAAGCACAAAAAGCCCTTGCTACTAAAGCCATTGTGCAAGAGGAAAAGGCTGCTGGTACTGATGCCAGTGCACAAAAAGCACAAAAAGCCCTTGCTACTGAAGCCATTGTGCAAGAGGAAAAAGTGACTGGTACTGATGCCAGTGCACAAAAAGCACAAAAAGCCCTTGCTACTGAAGCCATTGTGCAAGAGGAAAAGGTGACTGGTACTGATGCCAGTGCACAAAAAGCACAAAAAGCCCTTGCTACTGAAGCCATTGTGCAAGAGGAAAAGGCTGCTGGTACTGATGCCAGTGCACAAAAAGCACAAAAAGCCCTTGCTACTAAAGCCATTGTGCAAGAGGAAAAGGTGACTGGTACTGATGCCAGTGCACAAAAAGCACAAAAAGCCCTTGCTACTGAAGCCATTGTGCAAGAGGAAAAGGCTGCTGGTACTGATGCCAGTGAGCCTCAGTTTGAAGAATTCCCAGTTATCACAACAACATTGAAAAGTCTGAAAAGAAGGAAGCATGTGGTATCTGGAGGGGAAATTGAATGTGAAGAGGAAACCACTGAAGGTGCTCCTGAAAGTGTGTCATGTGATACTGAGACATCAAAGAGACTGGAACAACAAGGCATTTTAATTGATATTTTCAAAAGAACTCAAAGGGAAGGACTGCTGGCCCATAAAAGGGAGATGGCAAACATGGGAACTCTGGATTCTTATAATGCTGGCAGGTTGGCATTCACGTTGATATCTACAAGTTGATGAAAGAGGACCCCAGAGTTCATCAATGCCTTGATGCTATGGACGATGTATATGTTCGTTCCAGGTACTATGAAGATGAGCAGAAATTTGATGCTGAAACATATGGTCGCCCTGTTCAGTAGTTAATTGAGTTAAGGAAGGTGGAGTTGGTAAATTTCTAGAAAAAGGTCAGGCAAAATGCTGCAACTCTGGAGAATGAGTATAGAAAGAAACTGAAAGGTGGACCCAGACTCCCAACCAGATAAACAAAGGCTGCCAGAGATGCAGATCTCAGTACCTTCATTCCACTGGACACTTCCAAAAGAATTGATCAAATTCAAGTTCAGAAAGTATTGGAAGATTTGAGAGTGTCCAGGGAAACTGAGGAAATGATCCAAGTTGCCATAACTAGAGCAAAGTATGATGAACTGATGAAGTTCAGGGCAAACTCCAGAAGGATCATTGGTGCTGAAATCAACCTTGTAGAAAATCATGAAAATCATACCAAGTTTGCAGTAAAGCTGAACAGAGAAGGTGGGTTTGTTGATGAAAGGAAAAGTACTTCAGTTCAGGCCTTTGGGTTATCTGAACTGAAGGAAATTGGTTTGGCTTACAAGGGGAAAACAGATGTGACTCCAGATGTAAAAGCCTTCCTGAAAAGAATTCAGTGGGGATGGCAGAAAAAGGCAGATATGGAAATCGCACTGGGTATTCGCTCTGGAAATACCTCCCCTTCTCCCAAGAGAAAGGCTACTGATGGTGCATCTGGGCACATTCAAAAGAAAGGAGCCTGACTCTTTATCATTTACTTGTATTTGTATTTATTTTCAATCAAAGTTGTAACTTTTTATCTGTTGATGTCTGTAAATAAAGTTGCAAGCTTTTGATTCACAAGTAAGTGATCAGATTAAGTCTACAAGTTGTATAGATAGAAGCTTGAAAAACCTTGCATTATTTCTGAACAAATAGGGGGAATTTGTTAAGTCCAGTTTCACTGGACCCACTCCAGACTTGAAGACTGGAGTCCCACTGAAGATTTGTCCAGAAGTAATAGAAGACCAGTGAGCACCTTACTTGTACAGGAAATCTGGAAGGCAACAGATTTCAGCTCACTGGACTTCACTCCAGTCCAGATCTATTCTACTTAAGGCATTCCCACTGAAGTCGAAGACTGAAGTCTGAAGAAAGAAGACTGACAAATGGTGAAGCCCACTGGAAGTCTTACCAGATCTATGACTGGAGCTGTGTCAGTAATCTAGACCTTACAAGTCTGAACACTGATTACGAGGAATTGACTTTTGCCTTTACACGCTTTTATCCGGACAATCTATTTGTCTATTGTTAAAAGTACAACACGCGTGTAAAGGTGGTTGGTTAAAAGGATGACAAGTCACATCAATGTGACTTTATCCTTGTACTTTAACAAATGCATTTAAGGAATTAAAGTTGTTTCCTTAAATGCATGCAACCATATTTGTACGGCATAATAAATTCACTGTTGAATTTATTTGCCTATAAATACCAAGTCATTTACCTCGTTCAAATTACTTTTTGCAATTTGGTGAATTTGTCTAAATACTCTCGATCATAAAAGGGAATACTTCACAACTTTAAGTATTTCGATCTAAGGAGAATATTTAGCAAATATAGATCATTTGTAATTCATAGGTTGTTAGGATACTTACATTCTTGTAATATCTTGGTTCCGCAACAACCTTGTATTTTATTTAACATCATAAATAAAATACACTTGAAAATTACATTGTGTTCCACCTTTACATTATTTATTGCTTTAAGTTTTGTATTACTTTATTTATATTCTTGCATTTATATTTAAAGTAATACTAGTCCATTCTAGTGCATACTTGTCTTGTTGTATTTTTACACTAGTGGGTTAAACCATCAACTGAGGGACTTACAATCAATATATACTTCCATCGTATCCCCCAGTTGATCTTTAAACATCATGTTGACCAACCTCTGATATGTTGCACCTGCATTTTTCAATCCAAACGGCATAGCAATATAGCAATATATACCTGTGGGAGTCATGAAGGCTGTTGCTTCTTGATCTTCAGGTTCCATTTGAATTTGTTGAAATCCTGAGGATGCATCCATGAATGTCAGCATTTCATGCCCTGCCGTTGCATCTATGTGTGGTAGTGGGAAAGGATCTTTAGGACAGGCTTTGTTAAGATCTGTAAAATCTACACAAACCCTCCATTTCCCGTTCTTCTTTTGTACGACCACCACGTTTGCGAGCCATTCTGGGAATTTCACCTCTCTGATCATTTTTGCCTTCAGGAGTCTCTCAACATCCTCTTGGATAATTGCATTTCTTTCCGGAGCAAATTTTCTCCTTTTTTGTTGAATAGGCCTGAAACTTTTATCAATTCCCAATTTTTTTTCCGGTAAAAGGTCGTCACCCCTGGTTATAATTTTATTATCACCAAATAAAACAGGCAACATAGCTGAATGCTAGTTGACTTTACAAAACGTCCATGCATATAGTGCATTACAGGAAACCAACTTAAACAACCACTACCTAAAATAGCTAAACAAATAAGAGAAATATAAAAGAAACTATTGGATTTCAGGATTAATTAATAACACCGGAAGATCCCATGTATCAAAGAAGCGTTCCACATTGGGTGTTCTCTTGTATTTGAATGTGAGCATCTTTAACCGAACAGTAGCCAAAATCAGCTCAGCAACAGCATCCTCAGTTCTCGATATCTTCTTGAATAATATCTTTAGATATACCTGTCATGTCCTCTTGTTTCCAAGCAAAAGTAGTTCTTCTTCTTCTCAAGAACTGATGCGGAAATGTCCAGATTCACTGAACTGGAGGAACCCAGTGAATTGAAGAAGTCAACTGAGCTGAAGGAAACTGAGCTGATCATGCCATCTGAACAAGCCATGTTGATTCTGCCAGCAGTGGCCCATTTCAGACAAGTCTTTTCTGAACCAGTCCAGTCACCAGTAGTAACACTCCTCCAGTGGCAAGTCTCTCCAGTAACAAATACTGGTAAGCCACCAGTGACGCTCTCAACTGAAGCTCTCCAGATGGCTGCTCCAGATAGATATTCCAGTGACCACTACTGAAGTCCACCAGTGAAGCGCTCCAGATGTTGTCTCCAGTGAAGGTCCAGATGTTGTCTCCAGATGCAGTACCGATGTATGTTCCATTGTCCAGATAATAAAGTCCCCACTGAAGCCCTTTGTCTGTGGGTCCAAAAAAGAAGGAATGACAGCTGTCAAGGAAGGAGCGTGTGACTAACGGTATTGTGGGACCACTTGCAGGGGAATAATTCTAGAAGCCCACGCTGTCCATTTTCTATTGGTCCAAATTAATTAGTGGCTTGCACATGACAACTTTTATGTATTATTTTATTATTTTGTCGTTGATTCCTAGGTAGAGTATGTGGCTATAAATAGAGGTTTTATCTCTCATTGTAAAAGTTAGTTGATGTTGAATGAAAATTAATAGAGCAGCCTCTATTTCTAACAAATCTTCTTTTACCTTTATAGATCTTTGATCTTGGTGGTTAGGAGTGACCCCTTTATCAATATTTATGGTGACTTGTTCTTTATCAAATATTGTGGTGAGGTCTTTTAAATCTTCGGTTTCCTTTATCTATAATCGTGGTGGCTAGAACTTTATCGGTTGTAGTGGTGGGGCAGAGTGTTTCCTTTATCCTTGATTCCGGTGGCTTGGCCTTTACGAATCTTGGTGGTGGATTCTTTATCTATCTTTTATTTTATTGATTGTTTGTTTCATAAAATCCAGAAAATACCAAAAATAGTCTTCCGCTGTCGTTTGTCGCGTGATTTACGCATCAATTTGGTATCAAAGCCAAGTTTAAAAAGGTTTCTTAATCTTTTTGTCCGTTGGGGTATTGTTTGTTTAGATCTCATTTCAATTTAGTCAGATCTGTTTGTTGGTTGTTTAGATCTAGTTGTTGCTGGTATAGATCTATTGTTTGTTGAATATAAATGGCTTTTAGAAGAAATATGACGTTAGATGAAGCTAATAATGCTAGGAGAGATAGGCAAATTGAAGATCTACAAGAAGCACTTGGTAGAGTTGTTCATATGTTAGAAGATGGTGGTTTACGATTTAATCAAGAAAACGTTGTTGCGAGTGAAAGAGATTCTGAATCTCAAGGTCCTAGCATAAGATCTGATAGTACACCTAGAAACTCTAGTGATTCTGATGAACCACATCCTAGAGAAAGGCATAGGATTTTAATGGGTCATCTAACCCAGAAGAGTATTTTGAATGGGTCCAGGTGATGGACAGAATAATGGAAATAAAAGGATATGATGATAGAAAAAGTTTCAAGGTTGCCATTATTAAACTTAAGAAATATGCTTCATCAGATAATATGAAGTCTGAAAGGGAATACAAGGGCAAAAGTAAAATCAAGACCTGGTCCAAACTGAAGGAGGTCATGCAGAAGAGGTTTGTTCCCCAGTCGTACAAGCAAGATCAGTATCTACTGATGAACAATCTGAAGCAAGGATCCAAGGAAGTTGTGGAGTACATTAGAGAGTTTGAGCATCTGAAGACCAGAACTGGTGTGAATGAGACTGAAGAGCACACTATTGCCAGATTTCTTGGTGGTCTGAGCGCTGCCATTACTGAGAAGATTGAGTTGCAGCCTATCTGGACATATGAAGGTGCATGCAAGATGGCTATCCAGATTGAAAGACAACTGAAGAAGAGGGTTCCGTACAAGTCATTGAGTAAGGTTCCTGCTAGTGCAAGTCTACCAGTTTCCAGTCAACCAGTTCCCAGAGTCACTGAAACTGTCCAGAAATCCTTCAGAGGCAAAGAAAAGGAAACTGGAGGAACGAAAGAACCAGTTGGAAGAAAATGTTTCAAGTGCCATGGCTTTGGTCACTTCCAGGCCCAGTGTCCTAATCAAAGAGCCTTGACTGCCAGAGAAATTGAATGTTTGCCAGATGTCGACACTGAAGAAGAGGGTTCCGTACAAGTCATTGAGTAAGGTTCCTGCTAGTGCAAGTCTACCAGTTTCCAGTCAACCAGTTCCCAGAGTCACTGAAACTGTCCAGAAATCCTTCAGAGGCAAAGAAAAGGAAACTGGAGGAACGAAAGAACCAGTTGGAAGAAAATGTTTCAAGTGCCATGGCTTTGGTCACTTCCAGGCCCAGTGTCCTAATCAAAGAGCCTTGACTGCCAGAGAAATTGAATGTTTGCCAGATGTCGACACTGAAGAAGAGGGTTCCGTACAAGTCATTGAGTAAGGTTCCTGCTAGTGCAAGTCTACCAGTTTCCAGTCAACCAGTTCCCAGAGTCACTGAAACTGTCCAGAAATCCTTCAGAGGCAAAGAAAAGGAAACTGGAGGAACGAAAGAACCAGTTGGAAGAAAATGTTTCAAGTGCCATGGCTTTGGTCACTTCCAGGCCCAGTGTCCTAATCAAAGAGCCTTGACTGCCAGAGAAATTGAATGTTTGCCGGATGTCGACACTGAAGAAGGTGAGCCAGTGTATGATGAAGATGAAGAAGAAGATGAAGAGTCTTATGTTGGTGCAGATGTTGGAGAAATGTTGGTTGTCAGAAGAGTGATGCATGCTGATGAAGTTACCACTGATACTGCCAGAGGGAGAACATTTTTCACTCCAGATGCACAATAAAAGGAAAAGTTTGTGATCTGATCATTGACGGTGGGAGTTGTGCTAATGCTGCTTCAACTTATATGGTAGAGAAACTGGCGCTACCTACAGTTAAGCACCCTCGACCTTACAAGTTGCAATGGCTCAGTGAAGGATCAGAGGTAAAAGTTAATCCTCAAGTTACTATTCCGTTTTCAATTGGGTCAGTTTATCAAGACAAAATTGTTTGTGATGTTGTACCTATGGATGCTTGTCATATTTTATTGGGTCGACCATGGTTATTTGATAATTATGTTCTTCATGATGGTCGTATGAACTCGTATTCTTTGAATATAAGTGGAAAGAAGGTCACACTGACTTCTTTGAAGCCTAATGAACTGATGAAAGTCAAGAAAGACCAGCCCAGTAAGCCTTTGTTTTTATCTCAATCTGAAGTCGAAGAAGAGTTATCTGAAGGCTCTCCAGTTATGATGTTACTGGTCGTAGAAAAATCTGAAGAGAAGGAGTTCACTGGTGTCCCCAGTCTCCTGAAGACTTTACTGAAGGAATTCACTGACGTTTTCCCAGAAGACCTACCAGAAGGTTTGCCACCAGTAAGAGGAATTGAACACCAGATTGACCTGGTTCCTGGTTCAGTTCTTCCAAACAAAGCTGCTTACAGATGTTCGCCTAATGAAGCTAAAGAGTTGCAGAGGCAAGTCGATGAGTTGGTTGAGAAGGGTTATGTGAGAGCAAGTACGAGTCCTTGTTCAGTGCCAGCTCTTCTGGTTCCAAAGAAAGATGGTACAATGAGAATGTGTTTTGATAGCAGAGCCATCAACAATATAACCATTAAGTATAGATATCCCATTCCCAGATTGGATGATATGCTTGATGAGTTACATGGCTCCAGAGTGTTTTCCAAGATTGATCTCAGAAGTGGCTATCACCAGATCAGAATGAAGGATGGAGATGAGTGGAAGACTGCTTTCAAGATCAAGGGAGGGTTGTATGAATGGTTAGTTATGCCTTTTGGCTTATCTAATGCTCCCAGTACTTTCATGAGACTGATGAACAAAGTTCTCAGGCCACTCATTGGTCAGTTTGTTGTTGTATATTTTGATGATATTCTGGTATACTCAAAATCTGAAGCTGAACATGTTAATCATCTGAAGAGTGTATTTGAACTGTTGAGAAGACACCAGTTGTATGGCAAACTGGAGAAATGTGATTTTATGGTAGAGAGTGTGATATTCTTGGGATATGTTGTGTCTAAGAATGGAATTTCTATGGATCCCTCTAAGGTTGATGCCATCAGATCATGGCCAGTTCCAACTAAAATCACTGAAGTAAGAAGTTTTCATGGACTGGCTTCTTTTTACAGAAGGTTTATCAAGAATTTCTCTACAGTTGTGGCCAAAGTCAGCCCAGTTGGCGTTTGAGTCACTGAAGGAAAAACTCAGTTCAGCTCCAGTTCTATCTTTGCCAGATTTTGATCAGTTGTTTGAATTAGAGTGTGACGCCAATGGCTCTAAACTGAAGTATAGCACTTATGACAAGGAGTTTTATGCAATTATTCGTGCTATCACTCACTGGTCACATTATCTGAAGCCGAAGCAGTTTGTCTTATTCTCTGATCATGAAGCCCTGAAGTTCATAAATGGTCAACACAAGCTCAATGCCAGACATGCAAAATGGGTGGAATTTTTGCAGTCTTATTCGTTTGTTTCTAAACACAAAGCTGGAGTAGCTAATGTTGTTGCTGATGCACTGTCCAGACGATATTCACTGTTATCAATTCTGGAAGCAAGAGTTCTTGGATTTTCTTTCATTAAAGAGTTGTATCCTACTGATCCAGACTTTGCTGATCACCTCACTGAAGCTAACCAGAAAGGACCATTTATTGTTCAAAATGGTTTCTTATTTAAAAATGGAAGGTTGTGCATTCCCAGGGGTTCAATAATGGATTTGCTGATAAGAGAAGCACATGGAGGAGGTTTAGCTGGCCATTTTGGCATTAACAAGACTGGAGAGATCCTCACTGAACACTTCTACTGGCCAAGTCTACTGAAGGATGTCCAGAGTATTATCAGTCGCTGTCCAACTTGTCACCAGGCGAAGACTACTTTTCACAAAGGATTGTATACTCCTCTTCCAGTCCCAAACCAACCATGGGAAGATCTCAGTATGGATTTCATTGTTGCACTGCCCAGAACTCAGAGGGGAAAAGATTCAATAATGGTGGTTGTTGATAGGTTTTCAAAAATGGCACATTTTGTTGCTTGTAACACAACCAATGATGCTTCAGCAGTAGCAAATTTGTTCTTTAAGGAGATTGCCAGGTTGCATGGAATTCCCAAGACGATTGTGTCAGATCGAGATGTGAAGTTCTTGAGTTATTTCTGGAAGACTCTATGGAGATTGATGGGTACCAGATTGTTGTTCAGTACGTCTCACCATCCTCAGACTGATGGACAGACTGAAGTCACTAACAGAACGATTGGTATGCTGTTAAGAACACTAGTGAAGAAGACACTGAAGGATTGGGATCTGAAGCTTGCTCATGCTGAGTTTGCTTTCAACAGAGCTCCTAACTATTCTACCAGTAAATCCCCATTTGAAGTTTGTTATGGTGTCAATCCACTGGCTCCCATTGATTTAATTCCATTTTCGATTGAACCAAAGGCAAGCATTGAAGCTGAAACCAGAGCAAAAGAAATAAAGAAAATTCATGGAGAAGTGAAGGCCAGAATAGAGAAAGCAAATGCCAGTTACAAGGCCAGAGCAAACAAGAATAGAAAGCAGCCCAGTTTTTCACCAGGTGATCTTGTGTGGGTGTATCTTAGAAAAGAAAGGTTTCCAGCGAAGAGAAAAAGTAAACTGATGCCCAGAGCTGGGGGTCCGTTCAAGATTCTGGAGAGATATGGCGATAATGCTTACAAGGTTGAATTACCTGGAGATATGGCAGTTTCTAGCACGTTTAATGTGGGAGATCTGATGCCTTATCTGGAGGATGAGTACCTCGAAGACTTGAGGACAAGTCTCTTTTCAGAGGAGGAGAATGATGCGGAAATGTCCAGATTCACTGAACTGGAAGAACCCAGTGAACTGAAGAAGTCAACTGAGCTGAAGGAAACTGAGCTGATTATGCCATCTGAACAAGCCATGTTGATTCTGCCAGCAATGGCCCATTTCAGACAAGTCTTTTCTGAACCAGTCCAGTCACCAGTTGTAACACTCCTCCAGTGGCAAGTCTCTCCAGTAACAAATACTGGTAAGCCACCAGTGACGCTCTCAACTGAAGCTCTCCAGATGGCTGCTCCAGATAGATATTCCAGTGACCACTACTGAAGTCCACCAGTGAAGCGCTCCAGATGTTGTCTCCAGTGAAGGTCCAGATGTTGTCTCCAGATGCAGTCCAGATGTATGTTCCATTGTCCAGATAATAAAGTCCCCACTGAAGCCCTTTGTCTGTGGGTCCAATAAAGAAGGAATGACAGCTGTCAAGGAAGGAGCGTGTGACTAACGGTATTGTGGGACCACTTGCAGGGGAATAATTCTAGAAGCCCACGCTGTCCATTTTCTATTGGTCCAAATTAATTAGTGGCTTGCACATGACAACTTTTATGTATTATTTTATTATTTTGTCGTTGATTCCTAGGTAGAGTATGTGGCTATAAATAGAGGTTTTATCTCTCATTGTAAAAGTTAGTTGATGTTGAATGAAAATTAATAGAGCAGCCTCTATTTCTTACAAATCTTCTTTTACCTTTATAGATTTTTGATCTTGGTGGTTAGGAGTGACCCCTTTATCAATATTTGTGGTGACTTGTTCTTTATCAAATATTGTGGTGAGGTCTTTTAAATCTTCGGTTTCCTTTATCTATAATCGTGGTGGCTAGACCTTTATCGGTTGTAGTGGTGGGGCGGAGTGTTTCCTTTATCCTTGATTCCGGTGGCTTGGCCTTTACGAATCTTGGTGGTGGATTCTTTATCTATCTTTTATTTTATTGATTGTTTGTTTCATAAAATCCAGAAAATACCAAAAATAGTCTTTCGCTGTCGTTTGTCGCGTGATTTACGCATCAAGAACCCTATTAGATCCTTTTCAAGATCTTCCGGTATCTTCTTGCCAATGAACACCTTGATGTCAGGATCTTCAATGGATAGTGGTACTTCCTTTACGACTTGATCTTCAAATTCCTTAACATCAAAGATGTTCTTCTTTGATTGCTATGCTTCTGTAGACTTGGCAGTAGGCTTCATTGACGCCATATAGCATTCCTTGGCATCTTGCTGATCTTCTTTAATCTTCACAACCCCCCAAGGGAGTAGGGATCTTTACACATTGATGATAAGTTGAAGGGACAGCTTTCATCTCGTGTATCCATGGCCTGCCTAAAATAATATTGCAACTAGGTAATGAATCAATTACACAAAAATTTTGCATCGAATTTACCCCTTCGACATAAACTGGTAGCTTGATCTCGCCATAAGTGTTTTTTGTTTCACCACTGAAGCCAACTAGAACGGTAGATTTTCCACCGATTTCTTCCTCAGAGATTCCCATCCTTTTTAATGTCTCCAGTCTTATGATATTGACCGACCTGCCATTATCAATTAAGATCCTGCGTACAAAATGGTTAGCAACATATAAAGTAACTACCAAACCATCATGGTGAGGATCCTGAATGTTATTCATATCATCCTCTTCAAAATTCACTTTGTCCATGCGTAGCACGCTGGATTTCTGGATAGGCTTATCTCCTCTTTCTGATTTTGCTTCCTTTGCATTCCTTTTTGCAGCTGAAAAAGATGTTCCGCACACCTCTGATCCTCCTGCAATATAATTAATTATCCTTGCATTTGCTGGTGGCGATTTAGGTCTTGGAGGCTGTTGTTGACTTTGCTTTCCCAAGTTCTTGATATCAATATCCTGAGCTTTCTTTTTCCCTAAGAGTTCTATCAGATATCCTTTACTAAGGAGTATTCCGATCTTACGCCGCAATGCATAGTATTCTTCTGTAGTATGCCCAAAATCTTCATGATAAGCACACCATTTCGATTTGTCTTTATTTGCATCGGGCTTTGAATTCCTTGAGGGCCATCTGATGTTGTCCCCAAGATTCTTCAGGGCTGCTACTATACCTGCAGTATCAACAGGAAAACAATATTCTGATAATTTAGGATATTGAGATTCTTCCTCTTTTTCCGCTGGTGCTCCTTTTTGTTGCACAGCCCTTGTGTAAGGTTTATTCTTGCTAGGTCGAAAGACTGGAGTTTCTGCCCTACGATTTGGACGATCATATGTTGAGGGCCCTTCCATTCTTTTCCTCATCAATTCGTCTTCTTCTAGTCTGATGAACCTCAAAGCGCGATTTCTAGCTTCATCTAAGGATCTGCAGGGTGTCATAACAAGATCCTGATAAAACAGGGAATCTTTGCTCAGCCCCATTTTCAAAGCTTGGACTGCAGTAGTCATATCTAATTTCGGGATTTCTAGCGATTTTTTCGTAAACCTGTTAAGATATTCTTTTAAAGATTCGTTAATTCCCTGGGTGACTTGGTAAAGATCACCCGTTATTTTCTCAAAAACCCTACTACATGTAAATTGTAAATTAAATTGATTAATAAGTTGAGCAAAAGAGAATATAGAACCGGTCGGTAAGTTGAGTAACCACTTTAAGGCTGCTCCTGATAACGTAGCCCCAAACCCCTTGCATAAACATGCTTCTCTCAAATCTGATGGGATTGTGACTGTTTCCATCTTCTCCAAGTATTGAGCCACATGTTCATGCGGATCAGTTGTTCCATCATATGTTTTCATATGAGGCGCTGAAAATTTCTTTGGAATTTCCACATTGGCTATTGAAGGCGTGAATCTGGATATTCTATATGAAGATGGGTCTGCTTCCGGAATTGGTTGGCAAAATCCCGGAACTGTCGAAATCAGTTCCTTGATTTTCTGCAACTCTCTCGCCATGTACGCGTAGCATTATTCTTTTTTTGGGTAAAAGGGAAAAAATCCCGTTGACTTTTATAACAACACCCAAAAACATTACAAAGCAAGTAGTATGACGGAGTATCACACTAGTTCATATATAGGACAAGCCCTATATATGTATACATCAAAACTAGCATAAAGCATAACCAACAAACCTAGCTTACCCTACACTATAAATTACATACAGCATAGACAAGCATTTATAGAAAGAAAAAAAACTAATCAGCCATCTGGATATAAGAACTCTCCATGTATACCCCACGCGTCTAATGTGCGAATCACTTGAGCAGTCTTCTTGAACCGCAGCTTCCATAATCTCGATCTAACAGTATCCTGTATCACTTTAGCCAAAACATCCGGTGGTCGAGCATGGTTAGTAAAGATTCTATTGTTCCTCTCCTGCCAAATGTAGTAAGCGGAAGCAGCAACAATTAACCTTCCAATGACATTAACAATCGATCTAGATTTAGCCCGGGCTATAAGCCTTTGCATAATACAATTCCAATCAAGTGGAATACAATGCATGTCAGCCTAGCCCCGCACAAGACACCAAACCTGAATAGAATAAGAACATTGAAAAAACAGATGACTATGTGAATCGAAATCAGCAATGCAAAGACCACAGCACATAACATCCATATTTTTCCGGCGTGTCGGGCCCCAAAGCATGATTTTGTCCTGAGTCAGTAACTTTTTGCGCATTATAAGCCACATCATGAACGCATGACGCAGAATACAGTGAGAGAACCAAACTGCTTCAGCCCAATCCACATGTTGTTCCACCCTACGTAATGAGTTCCAAACAGTAGCGGTAGAAGCACCAGTCTCCATGTCGTTTGCCTTCCAAACCAGCTTATCACATTGATTCGACAGGGTAATACATGGAGAATTGCGAAGGATGGGGATCTGGTCCAGCCAAGAAGAAGGCCACACCCACGAACCATTATTGATTAAATCAGCCACCTTTGTATTCAAAGACAAACCTGCTCTCCTTATATCACTAGGTTGAATGAAGTTAGCCAAAGGATCCATGTCACTCCAAATATCAAACCAAGCTGAAGTACTGCTACCATCCCCTAGCTTCGTCCATATGAAATTACGAATTGTAGGCCTTAGTTTGAG
This sequence comes from Erigeron breviscapus, assembly GCA_034093135.1. Lineage (NCBI taxonomy): Eukaryota > Viridiplantae > Streptophyta > Magnoliopsida > Asterales > Asteraceae > Erigeron > Erigeron breviscapus. The sequence goes on from CM067167.1 coordinate 187,928,137, forward strand.
AAGCTTACGCCAACCCCAACTTCCAGAAGCTCGAACCGGGACATCCCAAAAGTTACGCCCCGTAAGATGATGATCATGTACCCATTCAACCCACAGAGATGTCTTATGCGTCAAAATACTCCACATATGGGACGCCATTATTGCCTTATTCATATCATCGATCCTCCGAATACCCAAACCACCTTCATATTTTGGAACACAAACATCCTTCCAAGCAACTTTAGCCTTACCCCGTTGCATCGGACTTTTGACACCACAAAAAACCACGCATAGTTTTTTCCAGGTCCTTTATGATTCTAGCAGGAAGTATAAAAACGGATGCCCAATAGATATGTAACGACGATAAAACCGAGATAACCAATTGCACCCTTCCCGCAAACGACAAGAATTTATTTCGCCAATCCCCTATTCTTTTCTCCATCCGCTCAACAAGAATCTTGCAATCTTTATACAGTAACCGGGAAGAAATAAGTGGTACACCCAAATACCTCACAGGAAGTCTCCCTTCTTGAAACGGCATAAAACTAAGGATAGATGATTTCACTGCATATGGCACGTGACAAAAGAAAATAGTGCTCTTCTGAACACTAGGAACCAGCCCAGACATTTTGGTAAAAGAATCAAGTGAATCCATAAGTACACCCACTGATCTAGTATCACCTCTTGAGAAAAGAAATAAATCATCAGCAAAACATAAATTAATTATCCTTTGCTTGACACACCTGTTATGAAACCAAAAAGATGAATCTAACCGAACCGAGTGTTGCAAAATAAGCGTGAGCACTTCCATCACAAGAGTAAACAAGTATGGTGACATTGGGTCACCTTGGCGAAGACCTCTTTTTCCTTTAAAGTAACCATGAAGCTGTCCATTTATACTAATAGAGAAAGAAGTAGATGACACACAACACATAATCCAATTGACCATGACCTGGTGAAAACTAAATCCCAACAAAGCAGCTCGCAAAAACTCCCAATCAACTGTATAATATGCCTTTTGAATATCAGCTTTGAATGAACATCGCGGAGGACCTGATTCTCTATGATAATTATGCATAATATCCTGCGTAAGAAGAATATTATCTGAAATACTCCTACCCGGCACAAAAGCAGATTGATTGATTCCAACTACTTCCTTCAAACTATCCTTAATACGGTCTGCCAAAATCTTGCTAATGCACTTATACAACACATTACAACAAGAAATAGGGCGGTAGTCATTAATAGAAGAAGGTGTCGAGACCTTTGGAACAGGGGCAATATATGTGTGATTTAATTCTTGCAATAATTTGCCCTTTCTAAAAAAATCGTGAACCGCAAGTAGTACATCCTTACCAACAATCGACCATGTATTCTTAAAAAATGCCGAGGTAAACCCATTAGGACCCGGTGCCTTGTTTTCACCAATAGAAAACATATCCGCCTTGATTTCATCATCTGTAACCTCACGTATCATACTACTAGCAGATTGTTCCTCCAAGGACTTTGTGAATAACTCAGGAGATGGTCGGGTAGTAACCTCACCTGCGCACCCCAAAAATTTCTGATAGTGTTGAACCAATGCATTCTGGACATTACTTCCTTCACAGATCACACCTTGAATCTTTAATCACATCTATACGACTTCTATGGTTCCTGCATTTAAGAGAGTTATGAAAATAAGAGGTATTAGAATCTCCAACAGCAAGCCACTCCACTTTAGATTTTTGCTTCAAAAAGGATTCCTCGTCATGTGTAGCTTCATGAAACCGCTTTAAACAGTTACTTTCCTGCTCACGCAATGAAACATTTGCCGGATCATTGTCAATTGCTTTTTGTAGTTCATCCAATTCATTACGCAAGCTATCAACTTTTTTATGTAAGTTCCCTTGCTTAAATAAGAGACCACACAATGGAGCTTTGAGATTCTTCAACTTTTTCACCACCCTAAATTGATTAACCCCATACACATTGATATCCCATGCTGTTTCCACAATATCCCAAAAACCTGCTTTATGCACCAAGAAATTTGCGAACTTGAAAGGCTTGGATCGAGCTCTAGCAATACATGGCAGTTTCAAGACATAAGGGGAATGATCCGATACTCTATATGGTTGGAAAATAGCACATGAAGCTGGAAAAAGATCCGTGAACTGAGTATTTCCCATGATCCGATCAATTTTCTTCAGAATCCCCACTCCTTCGGCTTTTGAATCCACGTGTAATGTATTCCAGAACTTTTGATATCAAAAACTTCAATCTTTCAACACATTCTTTGAATTCACGCATACCAATATTAATAGTTGATGCCCCGAAGCTATCTTCCAAGTTCAAAGAAGAGTTAAAGTCACCAAGAATAACCCAAGGACGGTCATGAACAAACAATTTATGAAGTTCCAAATTCTGCCACAGACTGCTCCTAGCCTTATAATCATTATCAGCATAAACAAATGAACAGAACATGGCTTTTTTATCAACTTTAAACATTAATTGAACATGCATCACTTGGTCAGTCTGAGATAAAACCATAACATCAACAACATCAGAATTCCAACCAAGAATAATACGAGTACCCTTACTACACAAACCCCCATTAGACGTCCAATCCCACGATCTACAAATCTTTTTACAGGCATTAAATAACCGGGAAACATCCATATGCGACTCCAGAATGGCACAAACATTAAGATTATTATCCTTTACTACCTGTCGAACCTCACTTTGTTTCAGGGGGCGGTTCAACCCCCTTATATTCCATGAGGCTATACTACCCATTGGAAACTCCATGAGCAGGAGTGCTTGCCCCTGTTGTTGGTTTCCCAATATTAACTCCCGATGACATAAACGAAGCAATTTCATTATCAACAATATTAATTAACTCATCCCCATCCGAATCAATAGATACATGGAAAGTATTAGTAGTCGAATGATTACCTGGCTCAGAGGCCTTACTGTCCCATTGAATATGATCATCATTTAGCACCCCATACGAGTTACTTGTCGTGACAGTTGGTTGGGAAGACTTAGCCTCTCCTGACGTACTCGGTATATCCTTTTTATTCGAAGTGTTCACCACCGGCCTATACTCCATTCGGGTTTTCTGTTTCAGAGGAAAACCTGTTTTACTCTTCTTTTTTGCTTGGACTTTAATGAAACCTTCCTCATCGACTACCTCTTTTTGCTTAACAGGACGGACCTGTTTAGGGCAGGTATCTATTTGGTGTCCAAACACACAACAATAGAACACCTAGGCGGTCTCCATTCATATTCTACCTTCATTGTCTCCTTTGTAAAGCCATCTCCATCCAATTCCGGGATCGCAATAGATAGAACATCCTTAAATGCATCAGCGGCTGAGATATCAATTAATGCACGAGCATAACTACTCCGTCTCCAAGCTTCAGTACACATAGAGCTCGTATATGTATCAAGTTGTTTTGGTGTTCCTAGTTTTGAAGCCAGCATGCTTAGGCCATCATCAGAATAAGCTGCAATTGGAACATTATGGATCTTGACCCACACAGAAATCTCTTTCACCTCCTCTTTCTTTAGCTGCACTATCGACCTCCATTGTTTAAGGAAGATTAGTATATTACGAATTAACCATGGGCCTCCATCAAGAACTTCCTTCATCCCCTTTGTGTCAGAAAACTTAAAGAAAAAGAAACCACTAACGTTCATCATGATCTTTTATAAGCCAAACTTCGTCCAATTAGTTTTGACAAAGTACTCAACATCCGGATATGCAATTCTATCTCCCAAGAAATACCCATAAAAATGCAAGTTTATCCTGAACAATCCGAACCGATTCCTTGGGCAACACAACATCCACACCATCTTGGACCTCCATATTTTCAATCTTTCTGAAATTAACCACCCTTTTACTCGATCCCACCTGAACCTTAGAAGCATAAGATTGGGTGGCATTCTGATCCTGTTTTGTAGGCTCAACATTAGCAACATGTTCATGAGTCTGTTCGTGTTCAACAGGAGCTTCAGTTTCGGTATCTTTGTCATTCTCACCATTAGGTTTATCCCCTACATTATTATCAATCTGAGCATCAACATCAGTTGTAGTTACTGGGGTACCCTTAACCTCTTCGTGTTCTTTGCCACCTGTTGATTCTTTCATCTGCACATTACTACCCGAGGTTTCAGTATTGTCACTATTACCATGACCAGAATCCATACTTGATTTGGCATTGTTTTCCATTTTCTGCTGATCACCCGAATCATGATTTGTTTCCCCCAACTTTGAGCTGCCCTTGTTCTTGGGGCTTCCACCCTTGGTAGGGCTTCGACCTTTATTTTTCTTACCAGACATCTCAAAAGTAGAAGGCACTGGCTGCCCACTAGAATTTCCTTTTAATCTGTTGATACGATCACTCACTTCTTTAAAATCGAACGTCCACCCTCTCTTCATTAACAAAAAATTACCATGCAGAATAACAAAACCACGAATCAAGAAAAAGCACCAAACAAAACCTGGAACCCCAGAAGATGATGGTAGGGTTGGCTCATTATCCCTTGAATTATTTCCTGATTGAAAGAAGGAACCAGATCCAAATTTTGGAGGAGTAGAGAACGTATGACCCATTGACTGAGTCTCTGGAACCCCCATTCCACCAAAATTGATATTTCTGCTATTTAGAGGAGAGTTTTCCGGTCTACCAGAATCCTGATTTCTGGTTTCTTGACTCCTAGTCTCCTGGCTCCTATTCTCCATTATTTTCGATTCCAGGCTTTGGAACCTAGACAGATTGTCTTTTTGTGCCTCTTTCATTTGTTCCTGGAGACTCCTGAACATGGGAAAAACATCTGTGTTAGCACTAGATCCAGAATATGTAGATTTTACCTGTGAATCCAGAGATGGTTCTGGATATGGTCGTGGTGGTTGAGGCATTGGGCGATTTGGGTCATATCCTGCTGATGCATCTTCAACACCCTTTCCAGTGTTCAGAGGACGATTATTATTATTATTATTATTTTTCGGAGGCTTATTAATCAGATTCTTCAGAGTTACAGATCCAGAAGCAGCAGAAGAGGTATTTTGAGAAGTAGACATTTTCGGCGATGTAAATTGACAAGAGAAAGTTTTCGAAACTGAATTTTTAGAACAATGATAAGATTGCAAAAACACCTTTTTGCCCCACGGTGGGCGCCAAATTGTTTCGGACAAAAATTACCTAAGATAATTTTGTAGAAGGATTCAAGATAATTTTCTGACTAAAGATTTGTAAGTGAGGTCAGGTGTTTAGGATCTTCAAATAAAATAAGATTTTTGTTAAAGAAAATAATACGAAATAAGAGTTTTTGGTAAAAAGAGTTTGTGAAAATCCTTGAGACAAAATTATAGCAATAAAAGATAAAATTTGTTGAAGATCAGGATAATAAGACTAAAGATCAGCGCTATGATCCTAAATTGAAAATAAATGCAAAGATAATAACGACACCAGAATTTTGTTGACGGGGAAAAACCCTTGATTCAGTTAAGAAATCTTAGGTAAAAAACCCCAGGAGGAATCAATCGTTCCTACCTGTGTTCTTTTATTATTATCTGTTTAGATTACAATACAATGAATTAGGAGTGATTTGATCGAGCTAATAATCGTAAGAGAAAATCAGAGTGCAGTGAATAAGTGTGTGCGAGTACAAGTGAAAGCAAGCAGTTATCCCTATCTCGATCAAATGCATTGTATTTATAATAAAGTCTAATAACTAATCTTACGAAAAATTTGGGATCTCTCGTGTTGCATTCTTCAACGTGCTTAGACTAAGTAAGTGAACGTTGAGTCTTTCTTGACACGTTGATCTTCAAATTAGTTCCAATTTCCAAGGGAAACTAAGTAAAGAACACGTTTTTTTTTCCTTGATAAGCTGAACGATATCTTATTCAGTTAAGATCATCTATTAGGCCTTGAGTTCCTTTCTTGCCAAATATAGTACGATGTAGCAGCTACAACTAATTTGCCAATGATACTCCTGGTCGATCTTTGCTTTGCTATCGGTGCTAACCAATTGACAATGCTTTCCCAATTTGATGAGACTAGATCCATTCCAGCTAATCCTTTAATACCAGCCCAAACCTGTGTTGAAAACTTATATCAAAAAAGAGGTGTTGATGTGAGTCCCTATCGTGCTGACACAAAGGACAACACATCAGGTTTAAATTATAAGCTCCTCCTGCTTCCCATGGTTTAAGTCTGTCTTGAGTTTTGAGTTTCTTTCAGAAAACCAGCCAAAGATGAAAGGAGAACCGAAGGACACATTGTGAAAACCAAACCAGATCCACCCACGGTACATTATCATGCCTTGATCTGATTGTATCCCACACAATAGCTGATAAGAATGTCTTCTCCTGGTTATCAGCAACTTTAAAGAGTCTTGCTGATCAAAATGAATTTGAGGCAAGTGTATATTAATAAGAACTGGAAAAAGATCAAACCAAGCGGTAGGCCATTTCCAAGCACCCTCGTCGATTATATCAGCAACTTTTGCATTCAAGGGGAAACCAGCTTGAGTAATTACTCGTGGAGTAAGAACCGAAGTGAGAGGACCTATTGAGCTCCAATTATCATGCCATGCAAAAGTAGTAGCCCCGTTGCCAATGCTTTTCATAATGTGATGACGAATAAGAGGCCGTAACTGAAGGATTTTACGCCAGCTCCAAGTCATGTTACCCCGAGAAACTATATCCCAAAGACTCCTGCCTTTTAATTTGTGTAGGTGGATCCAATTAACCCATAAAGAGTCACGATGAGTAAGAATGCTCCAAATATGTTTAACCATAAGAGCATTATTGATCTCACTGATTTGCTTAATGCCCAACCCTCCTTCATATTTGGGAAGACAAATGGAATTCCAAGAAGCTTTAGATTTGCCTTTCGGTAATTCTCCTTGAGACCAAAGAAACCGATGCCCAATAAAGAAGAATGGAGGACAGAACTGAATTAATCAACTGAAGTCTTGCCAGCAAACGACAGTGATTTGTTCTTCCAATCACTTATGCGCTTATCTAATCGTTCAACAAGAATCTTACAATCTTTGTACAATAAACGAGAAGAGATCAAGGGAACTCCATGGTATCTAACAGGCAAAGCACCTTCCTCAAAAGGTAGGAGTTCAAGAATTGCTCTCTTTGTAAGATCTGATACATTACAAAAGAAAGTCGTACTCTTCATTAAGCTAGGAACCAGCCCCGATGCCATTTTGAATTCATTGAGGGACTCCATAATAACTTTAACAGAATTGATATCACCTCTAGAGAATAGAAAAAGATCATCTACAAAACAAACATTTATGATTTTCTGTTTAGCACAACCATTATGATACCTGGAGCCAGTGGAAGTCGCCTTGTGTTGAAGAATCTGCGAGAGTACCTCCATAACAAGGGCAAATAGATAGGGAGACATGGGATCCCCCTGTCTTACCCGACTACCTTTGAAATAACCATATACATTTCCATTCATGCTCAAAGAATAAGTAACAGAGGTAACACAAGACATAATCCAATTAACCATTCGCGAATGAAATCCAAAACCAATAAGGATAGTCCTCAAAAACCTCCAATCGACCGTGTCATATGCTTTTTCGATATCGACCTTAAAAGCACACCTGGAGGGCCAACATTTCTATGATAGTTAAGCATAAGTTCTTGAGTAATGAGGATATTGTCTGAAATTTGTCGACCAGGAACAAATGCCGATTGATTGATTCCAACAAGATCATCCAAACCTTCCATGATACGCTTTGTTATTAATTTGCTAATAACCTTATAAAGCACATTACAACAAGAGATCGGCCTATAATCAGTGACACATTCAGGAGTAGTTTTCTTAGGCACCAACGCAATGAGTGTGTGATTAAGCTCCTTGAGAAGCTGCCCATTAATGAAAAATTGTTTAACCGCAGCGCACACATCATTTCCCACTATATCCCACGAACTTTTAAAAAAAACTGAAGTATCAGGTCCTGGGGCTTTGTTATCACCAATATCAAAAACAGCTTCTTTGACTTCATCATTTGTAAACTGTCTAATCATATTAGTAGCTTTCTCACTGTCAAGTTTCTTTGATAACAAACCATTATAGTTAAAGGGTGCAGTATTCCCTTTAGAACCTAATAATCGCGAATAATGGTCAACAAAAGCATTGAGGGCAGCCCCACCCTCATATTCAATTCCGTTGACATCTTTTATCCTTTCAATCCTGCTCAAATGGTTTTTACATTTAACGGAGTTGTGAAAGAAAGATGAATTGGAGTCACCAACCTGTAGCCATTCAATCTTTGCTTTTTGCTTCAAAAATCTTTCCTCATCCAAACTAGCTTCTTCAAAGGCCTTGATGCAAGCAATTTCTTCTTCTCGTAGCTCTATATTACCAGGATCTAATTCAAGTGCCTTTTGAATCAGCTCTAAATCTGCTCTCAATTTTTTGACACGCTCATGAAGATTACCATTAGCATACAGTAATTTTCTCATAGGAGTTTTAAGAATTTTAAGCTTTCTGACCACCTGGTACATCGAGAAGCCTTTAATCTGAACAACCCATGCATTTGATACTTCCTTCTTAAAATCATCTTTGTAAGTAATAAAGTTTGCGAACTGAAGGCTTGGGTTTCTCCCTCGTTATACTAGGTATCTTGAGAATGCAGGGGGAGTGATCAGAAATTCCAAAAGGTTGAAATATGGCATGAGAAGAGGGAAATTCAGTCACAAACTGAATGTTTCCCATAACCCTGTCAAGCTTCTTCAAGATCCCAACTCCCCTTTTAGGCTTCTGGTTCCAAGTGTAATGAAGACCAGTGCTATTAAGGTCCATGACTTCAATACGATCAACACAATCCTTAAACTCCCTCATTCCAATATTAATGTTTGAAGATCCATAAAAACAGTCCTCCAGATTAAGAGAGGAATTGAAATCCCCAAGTATAGTCCAAGGTTTATCCTTCGCGAACAGTTTGTGTAGACAAAGATCTTTCCATAGCTCCCTTCGATCTTTATAATGGTTATCTGCATAAACAAAAGAACAAAAAAGTGATTTCTTATCAAGTTTATACACAATTTGTGTGTGTATCACTTGATTCGATTGATAAAGGACCATGACATCCACCAAATCAGCGTTCCACCCAATAATGATACGTGTACCCTTAGAGCATAGACCACCATTGGACGTCCAATCCCAACTTCTACAAACCTTTTTACAAATATCATATAGTCGAGATACATCAACATGAGACTCCATAATGGCACAAACATGTAAATGATTCTCATTGACCATATGTCGAACCTCTTTTTGTTTCAAGGGCGGTTCAACCCCCTAATATTCCAAGAGGCAAGGCTACCCATTGGAAACTTCCACATTAGGAGTGCTTGCTCCCATAGAAGTACCAGGTTAGGTGTTAGAGGACATAAACTTGGTTGCTTCAGTGTCCATCTCCAGAATTACAGTATCCTGAGGGTCCATGTTGACATTAGTAGGAATGTTACCATGGCTGTTTTTCATCTCCTCTTCACCATCATTATCATTCAAAGCCCCAAAAGAGTTACTAGTTGTGACAGGTGTGCTTGATCAAGATGGTCCTTTATAGTTAACATCTTTATTTGCTTCTTTATTTGCTGATGTACTAGGAGTTTTACCATTATTCTTAACCACAAGTCTATACATGAAATTCTGCTTCGGTTTTTGCATAGGAAAACCTTGTGAGTTACCTTTCTTCTTAGTTTTTACCTGTTGAAACCCATCTTGATCAACCACAGGTTGTGCTTTTTTCATTTCAGCCACGAAAGAGGGACATTGTGTGTCCATGTGCCCAAAGATGCAGCACCTTGAACACCTTGGAGGAGTCCATTCGTATTCCACCTTAATTTGCATTTTTGTATATCCATCATCCATAAGGTTTGGGACAGCCAAAACAATATTATCCTTCAGTTCCTTTGTAGCATCTAGTTCAACCATCGCCCTAGCAAAACTATTCCTTCCCCAAGCTTCAATACACATGGCGTTTGTATAAGAGTCTAAGTGCAAGGGAGTACCAAGCTTAGTAAGAAGCATACTTAAACCATCATCTGTATAAGCCACCATTGGCACGTCATGTAACTTAACCCAAACTGAAATTGTTTTCAAATCAGACTTTTTCAAAGTTATAGCAGAAGTCCAAACATTCAGGATAATGGGTGTGTTACGAATAATCCAAGGACCTGATTCTAAAACCTTATCCATACCCTGTTTTGAATTGAATTTGAAGAAAAAAATCCATGTGCATTCATCATTACACGTGAGATATCATATTTAGCCCAAGCATTTTTCACAAAGTTTTCAACAACCGGGTAAGCCAGCCTTTTACCTAGGAAATATCCATACAAAGTATCATCAAACCGAGTAATAACCTGTTTAATGGATTCCCTAGGCAAGAATACATCAGCATCATCAACAGTTACTGATGGTTCGAGTTTTCTGAGGTTAACTTGTCTCTTTGTTTCAGTTCCTTGAACTTTTGCAGCATAAGAAACTTTAGGAGGTTCCTCATCTTTATTACCATCCGTCACAGGGATGCTCTTTGACACCTCCTCTGTATTAAGCTTCTCTTGTAAAATATCAGCCTCAAGAGGAGTAGTAGAGGTCGATTGAGAATCATCAAAAGGATCATTAAAGGGAGCAGGAGCATCAGGCATCGGAGAGTTCACAAAATCAGAATCCTTTTCAACCTGAAACGGATATCCATATTCATCAAGATTCTTGTCACCATCATTGTTGCATTCAAAGGAAGCAGCAAGAGCTGCTGCTTTAGATGGAGAAAGGAGGGTTGGGCTACTAGACTTGTCACCACCAACATCATTAGCTGAACATGCAGCAGTTTCAGTCGACTTAGGGGCTGCAGTTGCATCAGACTTAGCTTCAGATGATTTAGGGCTTCCACCCTTTTTAGGGTTTCCACCTTTGTTTTTCTTACCGGACATGAAGAGCTAGTGTTCACCGGATGGCCACCACTAGACGCCTTCAATCTATTAATACGATCGTGCAATTCTTGAAAACTAGTCAGACTATCTCTCTTCATACACAAAAAGAAACCATGCAAAACGAAACAAGCCCACAATACCAAAGAAAAAACAACGAACAGAAACGAAACTGTAAAACCCTAACTTATGAAACTCTAAAATCAGTCCTACCCTCTTAACCCGATAGCAGGATGCATCTAAATCTAGCTGGACTAATCAAGTTAGCTGCGAACAGATGACATGCTATAAATCAGAGAGATAGAAGACGACCTAGGGTTTAGACGAAATTAAAAGAAAAGAATGAATATCTGATCGAAAAAATTTAGAAAACTCTCAAACATGCACATCAACTGATCCAAGAATCAATGAGAGGGACACATTTACAAGAGGATCTAGATCAATCGGTTAGATAAACATGGGAAAGAAGAACAATCGCCGGCCATAGGAGAGAGAATTTGGGTTTTTAATATTATATTTAATTACGCATCAATGATTTTACAAGACTTGTCTGAAATGGGCCACTGCTGGCAGAACTAGCATGGCTTGCTCAGATGGCATTATCAATTCAGTTCCTTTCAGTTCAGTTGACTTCTTCAGTTCAGTGGTGTCAGTCACTTCAGTGAACCTGGACATTTCCGCATCATTCTCCTCCTCTAAAAAGGGACTTGTCCTCAAGTCCTCGAGGTACTCATTTTCCAAATAAGGCTTCAGATCACCAACATTAAAAGTACTTGAAATTGCCATATCTCCAGGTAACTCAACCTTGTATGCATTATCACCATATCTCTCCAGAATCTTGAATGGTCCTTCAGCTCTGGGCATCAACTTGTTCTTCCTTCTTGCTGGAAATCTTTCTTTTCTAAGATGTACCCTAACTAGATCACCTGGTGCAAAACTGACTGCTTTCGATGCTTGTTTGCTCTTGCCTTGTAACCTGCATTAGCCTTCTCAATTCTGGTCTTCACTTGTTGGTAAATCTTCTTGATTTCTTTAGCTCTGGCTTCAGCTTCAATACTTGCCTTTGGCTCAATCGAAAATGGAATCAAATCAATGGGAGTCAATTGTTCTATTAGTGACTTCAGTTTGCCCATCAGTTTCAGGATGATGAGACGTACTCAACATTAATCTGGTACCCATTGATCTCCATAAGGTCTTCCAGAAATAACTCAGAAATATTACATCTCTATCTGAAACAATTGTCTTTGGAATCCCATGCAAACGAACAATCTCTTTGAAAAATAAATTTGCAACTGCTGAAGCATCATTTGTGGTGTTGCAAGGAATAAAATGTGCCATTTTTGAAAAACGATCAACAACCACCATCACTGAATCTTTGCCTCTTTGAGTTCTGGGCAGTGCAACAATGAAATCCATGCTAAGATCTTCCCATGGCTGGCTTGGAACTGGAAGAGGAGTATACAATCCTTTATGAAAAGTTGCTTTCGCCTGGTGACAAGTTGGGCAACGACTGGTAACATTCTGAACATCTTTCAGTAGACTTGGCTAGTAGAAGTGTTCAGTGAGGATCTCTCCAGTTTTATTAATGCCAAAATGGCCAGCCAGACATCCTCCATGTGCTTCCCTTATCACCAAATCTCTAATGGAACCCTTTGGAATACACAACTTCCCACTTCTGAATAAGAAACCATCTTGAATAATATAGGGTCCTTTCTGATTAGCTTCAGTGAGATGATCAGTGAAGTCTGGATCAGCAGCATACAACACTTTTATGAAAGAGAATCCAAGAACTCTTGCTTCCAGAATGGATAACAATGAATATCTTCTAGAAAGTGCGTCAGCAACAACATTAATTACTCCAGCTTTGTGCTTAGAAACAAAAGAATAAGACTGCAAAAATTCTACCCATTTTGCATGTCTGGCATTAAGCTTGTGTTGACCATTAATAAACTTTAGTGCTTCATGATCAAAAAATAAGACAAACGGTTTAGGCTTCCGATAATGTGACCAGTGATTGATAGCACGAATGATTGCATAGAACTCTTTGTCATAAGTACTGTATTTCAGTTTGGAACCATTAAGTTTTTCACTGAAATAAGCCACTGGACGTCTTGCCTGTACTAAAACTGCATTAATACCTACTCCATTAGCGTCACATTCTAACTCAAACAACGTATCGAAGTCAGGCAAAGATAATATTGGAGCTGAACTGAGCTTTTCCTTTAGTGACTCAAATGCCAACTGGGCTGAATTAGGCCAGTCGAATACACCCTTCTTTAATCAATCAGTGATTGGAGCCACAACAAAAGAGAAATTCTTGATAAACTTCTATAAAAAAATGCCAGTCCATGAAAACTTCTTACTTCAGTGATTGTGGTAGGAACTGGCCACGATTTGATGGCTTCCACCTTTGAAGGATCCATGGAAATACCTTTTTTGACACCACATATCCAAGAAATATTACACTCTCTACCATGAAATCACATTTCTCCAGTTTTCCGTACAACTGGTGTCTTCTCAGTAAACCAAACACACTTCTTAAATGATTAACATGTGCAGCTTCAGTTTTTGAATATACAAGAATATCATCAAAATAAACAACGACAAACCGACCAATAAGTGTCCTGAGAACTTCATTCATTAACCTCATAAAAGTGCTAGGAGCATTAGATAATCCAAAAGGCATTACTAACGACTCATAAAGGCCTCCTTTAATCTTGAATGCAGTTTTCCATTCATCTCCATCTTTCATTCTAATCTGGTGATAACCACTTCTGAGGTCAACTTTGGAAAACACACTGGAGCCATGTAACTCATCAAGCATATCATCCAATCTGGGGATGGGATATCTATACTTAATAGTTATATTATTTATGGCCCTGCTATCAACACACATTCCCATCGAACCATCTTTCTTTGGAACCAGGAGAGCTGAGACTGAACAAGGACTCATACTTGCTCTCACATAGCCTTTAGCAACCAATTCATCTACCTGCCTTTGCAACTCCTTTGCTTCAGTAGGTGAGCATCTATAAGCAACTTTGTTTGGAAGAACTGAATCTGGAACCAAGTCAATCTGGTGTTCTATACCTCTTACTGGTGGCAAAACTTCAGGTAGGTCTTCAGGAAAAACATCAGTGAACTCCTTCAGTAGAGACTTCAGGAGACTGGGGACTCCAGTGAACTCCTTGTCTTCAGTACGCTCAAGCACCAGTAACATCATGACTGAAGTGCCTCTAGTGAGTTCTTCTTCAACTTCAGTTTGGGACATAAACAAAGACTTACTGGGCTGGTCTTTCTTATTAATTTTCAACAATTTATTGGGTTTCAGAGAAGTCAAAGTGACCTTCTTCCCACTTACATATAATGAATAAGAATTTGCATGACCATTATTAAATACATAATTATCAAACAGCCAAGATCTCCCCAATAAATTATGACAAGCATCCATAGGAACATCATCACAAACAATTTTATCTTGATAAACATATGGAAAAGGGAATGGTAACTTGTCGATTAACTTTTACCTCAGATCCTTCACTGAGCCATTGTAGCTAGTAGGGACGAGGATGCTTCACTGTAGGCAGTTCCAGTTTCTCTACCATGTAAGTTGAAGCAGCATTAGCACAACTTCCACCATCAATGATCAGATTACACACCTTGCTTTTGACAGTAGATCTGGAATGAAAGATATTCTCTCGCTGGGCAGCATCAGTGACAACTTCATCAGCATGCATCATTCTTCTTACTACGAGCATTTCTCCAACATCTGCACCTACATATGCTTCTTCACTCTCATCTTCATCATACACTAGTTCACCATCTTGAGTATCAACATCTGGTAAGCTTTCAATTTCTTTAGCAGTGAGTGCTCGCTGGTTGGGACACTGTGCCTGGAAGTGACCAAAATCATGACACTTAAAGCATTTCCTTCCAACTGATTCTTTGGATCCTCCAGTTTCTTTCTCTTTTCCTCTGAAGGACTTTTGACCAGTTTCACTAGGCTTAAGAACTGGTTGACTTGGACTGGAAGGAATCTTAGTGAAAGACTTGTAATTAACCTTCTTCTTCAGTTGCTTTTCAATCTGGAGGGACAGTTTGCAAGCACCTTCATAAGTCCAGATGGTCTGCAATTCTATCTTCTCAGTAATGGTAGTATTTAACCCACCAAGGATTCTGGCGATAGTATGCTCTTCAGTTTCTTTCACACCAGTTCGAGTCTTCAGTTGCTCGAATTCTCTGATATACTCCACAACTTCTTTTGTACCTTGCTTCAGATTATTCATCAGAAGATACTTGTCTTGCTTGTAAGACTGAGGAACAAACCTCTTCTGCATGACTTCTTTCAGTTTAGACCAGGTCTTAACTTTACTTTTGCCCTTATACTCTCTTTCAGCTTTCATGTTCTCATACCAGGATGAAGCATACTTTTTTAACCTAATAATAACAACTTTAAAACTTTTCTTATCATCATATCCTTTTTTCTCCACTATTCTATCCATAACCTGAACCCATTCAAAGTAATCTTCAGGGTTTTAGGAACCAACAAAATCTGGTGGATCTATCTTAATATCGTTAGTATCATCAACCTTATGTCTCCTTCATCTTCTCCTAGGCTGATTAGACTCATCAGAATCACTAGAAGATCTTGGTGTACTATCAGATCTCTCACTAGGACCTTGAGATTTAGAATCTCTTTCACTTATAACAACAGGCTCTCGGTTAAATCTTAAACCACCAGCTTCTAACAGATTAACAACTCTACCAAGTGTTTCTTTTAGATCTTCAATCTGCCTATCTCTTCTAATATTATGAGCTTCTTCTAAAGTCATATTTCTTCTAAAAGCCATTAATATTCAACAATATGACACTAACAATAACAGATCTAAACAAAGGACAAACAAACTCCAACAGACTAAAAAGATTAAGATAACCCTTTTGAATCTGACCCAACAATCAAAATAAAAAAACCCCCGGATTAAAAGATTAAGAAACCTTTTAAAAGAACCTTGGGCTCTGATACCAATTTGATGCGTAAATCACGCGACAAACGACAGCGGAAGACTATTTTTGGTATTTTATGATTTTTATGAGCAAAACAAACAAACAAAACAATAAAAGTAAATATAGATAAAGAATCCACCACCAAGATTCGTAAAGGACGAGCCACCGGAATCAAGGATAAAGGAAACACTCCAACCCACCACTATGTTTGATAAAGGTCTAGCCACCACAAACACAGATAAAGGTCTCAACGAATTTTAAGACCTCACCACTATAATTGATAAAGAACGAGTCACCACAATTATAGATAAAGGGGTCACTTCAAACCACCAAGATCTGAGATCTATAAAGGTAAATGAAGATTTTGTAAGAAATAGAGGCTGCTCTATTAATTTCATTCAATATCAACTGCTTAAAATGAGAAAAGAGCCCCTATTTATAGCCACACATGCTATTTTCTAAAATAAGGAAAATACAATAGTAATAGAAAATAAATAAAGGCTGTCATGTGCTAAGGGCAGCCACTAACTTATCAACCAATAAGAGATGGACAAACAAAGCTTCCAGAAAGATTCCTTCTGCACCAGGACCTACAAACCGTTAGAATTAACATTGTCACACGCTCCTCTCTTATCCCCATCAACAGCTGTCAAGCACACTCCCTTATTGGACCCACAAACATGTGACTGAAACAAACTTTATTTATTGGAAACTGGTAACTTAAAACTGGAGCATCCATACTGGAGACTGGACTGGAGCTCGTCACTAGCACTCTTCAGTGGGTATCTTCACTGGTGGATTACTGCTGGTTGTCACTGGAGCTTCTTGCCACTAGAGAAGTATTACCACTGGCGACTGGACTGGTTCAGTGAAGACTTGTCTAAAATGGGCCACTGTTGGCAGAATTAGCATGGCTTGCTCAGATGGCATTATCAGTTCAGTTCCTTTCAGTTCAGTTGACTTCTTCAGTTTAGTGGTGTCAGTTACTTCAGTGAACCTGGACATTTCCGCATCATTTATCCTTCGCTGCAACAGGTCACTTAGATAGGCCCTTGCTTCAGATTCATTTGCCAGTTTGATCTGGCCAGTGCTCATTCTATGCACAGCAGCTTTGACATCTTCAGAAGTTGCTTAAGTTGGTTCAACCCAAGTCCTTAGGTTTGCATCTCGTGGCAGAGGTTTTCTTTTCGATTGGCCCTTGGACTTGGGTGGATTAAACACCTTGTGCAAGACTTTCTTGACTTGGGCAAGTCTTTTCTCAATACCTGCTGCCCTCAACTCCCTAGCCTTCTCCACTGACACATTTGTGTTTCTGGCATCAAATTCAACTTCATCACCAGGGTATTCTTTCTCTAGTTCAATGTCTAATCTTTCCATCAGTGCACCAACTACCCTTTGATCATGTTTTACTTTGGCATATTGCTCTAGTGTGATGCCCAACAAACCGGCATCACTAGCATCTAGAGCACCCAAATCTTGAATTTGTGCTCTGGCCACCCTTTGATCTTCTTTTCTTTGTCTCTTTCTTTCTTTTATGGCATGGCCAATAGAATCCAGACTTCTGATTTCGCTTTTAGTCACTGGAGGAAGTTGATCAATGTTTCCAGTTTCTAGCAAACCAACTTCAGTACCAGTTACTTCAGCTTGTGTGTTAGTGGCCAGCACAAGGGCAGTATCATCAACAGCTTTGCCTTTGCCCTTGTCAACATTCCCCATATCACCAACATCCTCAAACTGCTCAATCACATGCTGACCAGCATCAGTACTGGCAGCAGCAACAATCTCTTTCCTGAAGGACCTTTGTGCAAGGACAGTTGCAACTTCAGCAGTTACTTCCCCCTTGGAGGAGTCAAAGACAGTGCGTACATTATCCCAGTCAGATGCACTAGTTGGCAAATTGTCGAGACTGATCCACGATCCTTTGTCCTTGTACTCCTTGAGAACAGTACACAACATACGAAAGGCCCTCCATAAATGTCTGGTTTCCCTTGATTGACCTTTTTGATCATTTGACATATTTTCTTGAGAAGTCTTGAGGTCTTTCAACAGTTGTACATCTTCAAGGGAAAGCCCAGCATTCACAATCTCTTTCCTGAAGGACCTTTGTGCAAGGACAGTTGCAACTTCAGCAGTTACTTCCCCCTTGGAGGAGTCAAAGACAGTGCGTACATTATCCCAGTCAGATGCACTAGTTGGCAAATTGTCGAGACTGATCCACGATCCTTTGTCCTTGTACTCCTTGAGAACAGTACACAACATACGAAAGGCCCTCCATAAATGTCTGGTTTCCCTTGATTGACCTTTTTGATCATTTGACATATTTTCTTGAGAAGTCTTGAGGTCTTTCAACAGTTGTACATCTTCAAGGGAAAGCCCAGCATTCACAATCTCTTTCATTATCTCCTTCTCTTTTTCCTTGCCAGCTTCAGTTGTGAGTTTGTCAATTTCAGTAGAGTGTTCAGACACTTTGGTAGCCAGAGTATCCAGACTACTCCTCAACTGGCTGATCTCAGTTGTAATTGGGGCCAGATCAACCTGAGGAAGAGTAATCTTGGTGATCTCAGACATCACCTTTTTAACCAATTCTTCCTCCCTAGCAGCCAAAGTATCTTCAATCTTTTGACCAACTGAAGTGGCCAGTTGTTGCCCAAGCTCAGTCACATTCAGACCAGGTCTTTCAAATAACTCCTTAACCTGTCTTTCTATCTCCTTCAAATCTCCTTCAGATGAACGAACAGTTTTGCCAAGTAAACTGGAGATAGAAGTGGTGACTTTAGTGTGAGTTAGATCAAAGGCTTCCTTATTGTACCTGGAGATTGACTTGGCATTCTTCTCAATTGTCTTATGAACATCCTCCACCCTTTTAATAAGGTTTCAGATGTCGGTTTGAAAGGAGACAAATTGAGTGTCCAATGACAGAGGAGGAAGCGTCACTGGACTAGCAACAGGCTCTACTGGAGCAACTGGAGGAGGTACATTAATGGAAACAACCTCAGTTGACTGGCCAGTAGGAAGAGAAGCAGAAATAGGTAAAGTAGAAGGACGGACGGTGAGATCAATGGGTTGAATATACTGAGTATTCTCAGGTATATTCAACGGTGGAGGTGGTGGCATGTGTCTATTTCTAGACACAAACAAGGAGGATAATAATGATCTTGGTGGTGATGGCATTTCAGTAAGCACATTCTTAGTGGAGGGTGAAACTGAAATTGAAGGTTCTGGGAGTGTGATCAAGGATGAAGGGGTGTACAGAAGCATCAACAATCTCTTGCTCAGAAAGAGTTCCTTCAGAATCCGAAGATTCAATTTGGAAATCATCTTCATCAGCATCCATGCCCAGATTCATGAATGTTTCAGATGGCTGAACTTGAGGTTCAGTCTCCTGAAGAACTGGTTCAGTTTCCTGAACAGTTGCTTCACTTTCGGGCTCAGTCATGGTGACTTCATCGCCAGTAACAAGGGTCACTTGGGGTGCCTCAGTTGCATCAGCCCTGTTTTCAGGTGCAACATCACTGGCCGAAGAGTTTGAAACTTCAGTCGCCAGTTACGACTGGTCAGCGACTTCATCAGTTCGTGTAATAGCAGTGTTAGAAGTTTGGCCATCAACATTTTGTGCAAACTCTAACTCTACTCTGGGTTGGGCTGACCTAGCTCTTCACCACTTCCTCCTACATAAATTGCGGAAGTGGTTGCTTGCAGTTGTTCCCTTTGACTTTCTTCAGCATCCTGTTGGGAGGATACTGAAGGGTTTTTTTTGGGTAAAAGGGATTACCCTGCTCAAACTTTTATACCACCAATCAATTAATAGTACATCACAAGTAATGAGGCTGAGTGCCCCATTAATTCTCTATATGACAGGCCATATAGAGTTAAACACAAGCTAACCTAGCCATACAAAAATCAAAATATCAAAACAACAAAACCCAAGGCTATTACAACAAAAACCATTTGAGTGAGACAGGCAACCTCAAACATGCACATCAACTAATACCAAGACAAGTGAGAGGGACACATTTACAAGACAACCAAAATTACCCCAAACATGCACGTCAACCTATCCAAGTACCAGTGAGAGGGACACATTTACAAGGTACCTATAACACTACAAATAACAACAAGAAAACTAATAACTGTCATCATGCATGAGTAAATCCTTTGGAAGATTCCAAGTAGCTAGCAAGTGAGCAGTCCTTGCATTCTTCTTGAACCTCTGCTTGACCAGTCTATAACGAACAGTCTCCATAATAATATCTCTGATCTTCTCAGGTGGTCTTGCATGGTTGCTAAACATACGATTATTACGTTCCTGCCATACAAAATAGACAGCAGCCGCTAGCACAAGTCGAGCAATAACACTCTTAACTGAATTCTTCTTGAGAGAACATAAGAAGTCAGCAACAATATCATCCCATTTGCATGAAGAACGTTCCATGTATGCCACATCTTTAATCAAGTCCCATACTTTCGCAGAATATGGACATTCAAAGAACAAGTGATCATGAGAGTCCGGACCTGTTTTACACAAAGAACAACAAACAAGGTTAAGATTGACAGCCCCACCCACATCCCATGGTTTCAATTTGTCGTGGGTTTTCAACTTCTTCCTCATCACCAACCAAAGCAAGAAAGCATGTCTAGGTATCGATTTGGAATTCCATACAATATTAGCCCAATCCATCCTTTCACCTCTATTACGAATCGCCTCCCAAACATTGGAAGCCGACTAATGCTTCTCCTCCCCATTCCCATCCCGCCAAACAATACAGTCAGTTTTAGTGCTATCAATTGTTGGAACAGGCAAGTCAATTAAAACCGGATACAGATCCCTCCAAGCCTATGGCCATTTCCACGCCCCATTATCAATAACATCCGATATCTTATCCTTGAGTGAGAAGCCCTCTCGCAATATTGTCCTCATCGACAAAACACTACTTAACGGACCATTGCTATCCCATTTATCAAACCAAGCAAATATTGAGTTTCCATCACCTATTCTTGACCATAAAAAAGGCCTAATAGATGATCTTAACTGAATAAGTTTTCGCCAGCCCCAACTCATACTTCAAATCGCATTTAGCATCCAATTCAATCAAAGCTAAAGCATAACTGTGTCTACCCCAAGAGTTCAAGCACATCTGACTGGTGTATGCATCAAGAAATAACGGTTTACCCAATTTATAAGCAATCATACTTAAACCATCTTCAGAAAAAGCTACCAAGGGGACATCATATAACTTAACCCACACAGGAACAGAAGATAAGTCATGTTTAGTTAAATTCACATTAGGAGTCCATTCATTAAGAAAAATAGGAGTAGATACTTCACAGGTAACTTTCCTTCTTCGAATGGAAGGATATTTAAAATTGCTGATTCAACCGAATTAGTAACATTACAAAATTAAGCAGTACTTTTCGGTAGACTAGGAGATAGACCTGAAACAACTTTGAACTCCTCAAGAGAATCCATAATGACTTTAGCCGAATCCACATCACCACGCATAAAAATAAATAAATCGTCAGCAAAGCAAAGATTTATTACCTGAAGTTCTTGGCAATGTTGATGAAAAGAGAAATCATCCGACTGAAGGACATTGTGCTTCAAAAGAAGAGTCAAAATCTCCATGACAATTGTGAAAATATATGGAGACAATGGATCACCTTGTCTAAGTCCTCTCGCAGCCTTGAAAATAACCGTGGAGGTGGCCATTGATGCTCAAAGAATAAGTAGATGTGGTAACACATAGCATAATCCAAGAAACCATTTGAGAAGGAAATCCAAAGCTAAAGAAAAAAGGTTGAGGGTATTAGGTTTACAAAGCCTAAACCAAACCTTGTTTATCGTCAAAAACAAACTTCGGGAGCGGCTCAAAAGCCAAGTTCATCCACTGGTGCCCCAAAGAATAACAATGGGGCTGGTTCTTCATCTATTAGTACTAGTAATGCCTTTTCGGTTTTGGAGGAGGCATTTGCAAATAGGCCGATTGGGAAAGAGGAAGTAATTTTGAATGATGATTCTCATTTCAAAGTGATCGAAAAAATTCTTTCTTGCAGGATAGTGATGAAGATGATATTGATGATTCTTATGATGAGTATGGGCATCCAATAACGGGGGCAAGCACTCCTGGTAATTCGGTGCCCAATGTATAACATCGCTTCTTGGAATATAAGGGGATTGAACCAAACCCCGAAACAAAAGGAGGTTCGTCAGATTATCTCTGATAATCAACTGTGCATTTGTGCTGTCTTGGAGTCCCATGTAGGTTCAGAGAAACTTCAAAACTTGTGTGCGAAGGTTTTTTGGAAATGGCAGTGGACTTCAAATAGTAATTTTTGTAATAAAGGCTCTCGTATTATTTTGGGATGGAATCCGGATTTGGTAGATGTTATGATTTTAACTCAATCAGATCAGGTTATTCATGCTCAAGTTGTCATCAAAGCGATGAGAAAAGTTGTCATGTGTTCTTTCATTTATGCTCATAACTATTATATTTCTCGGCGTTCTTTATGGGAGGATTTATTGAAACATAAATTGTTTGTCGGTAACTGTCCTTGGGTTTTATTGGGAGATTTTAATGTTGCTTTAAATCTTGAGGATAAGTCATCGGGTTCTTCTACTGTGGATATTGCTATGAGAGAATTTAAAGATTGTGTAGAAGGATTGGGTGTTGTTGACGTGAATATGCTTGGATTACAGTATACTTGGAATCAAAAGCCTAAAGGTACTTCTGGTATTTTAAAAAAGATTTTTTTTTTTTTTTTTTTTTTTTTTTTTTTTTTTTATTTTTTTTTTTTTTTTTTTTTTTTTTTTTTTTTTTTTTTTTTTTTTTTTTTTTTTTTTTTTTTTTTTTTTTTTTTTTTTTTTTTTTTTTTTTTTTTTTTTTTTTTTTTTTTTTTTTTTTTTTTTTTTTTTTTTTTTTTTTTTTTTTTTTTTTTTTTTTTTTTTTTTTTTTTTTTTTTTTTTTTTTTTTTTTTTTTTTTTTTTTTTTTTTTTTTTTTTTTTTTTTTTTTTTTTTTTTTTTTTTTTTTTTTTTTTTTTTTTTTTTTTTTTTTTTTTTTTTTTTTTTTTTTTTTTTTTTTTTTTTTTTTTTTTTTTTTTTTTTTTTTTTTTTTTTTTTTTTTTTTTTTTTTTTTTTTTTTTTTTTTTTTTTTTTTTTTTTTTTTTTTTTTTTTTTTTTTTTTTTTTTTTTTTTTTTTTTTTTTTTTTTTTTTTTTTTTTTTTTTTTTTTTTTTTTTTTTTTTTTTTTTTTTTTTTTTTTTTTTTTTTTTTTTTTTTTTTTTTTTTTTTTTTTTTTTTTTTTTTTTTTTTTTTTTTTTTTTTTTTTTTTTTTTTTTTTTTTTTTTTTTTTTTTTTTTTTTTTTTTTTTTTTTTTTTTTTTTTTTTTTTTTTTTTTTTTTTTTTTTTTTTTTTTTTTTTTTTTTTTTTTTTTTTTTTTTTTTTTTTTTTTTTTTTTTTTTTTTTTTTTTTTTTTTTTTTTTTTTTTTTTTTTTTTTTTTTTTTTTTTTTTTTTTTTTTTTTTTTTTTTTTTTTTTTTTTTTTTTTTTTTTTTTTTTTTTTTTTTTTTTTTTTTTTTTTTTTTTTTTTTTTTTTTTTTTTTTTTTTTTTTTTTTTTTTTTTTTTTTTTTTTTTTTTTTTTTTTTTTTTTTTTTTTTTTTTTTTTTTTTTTTTTTTTTTTTTTTTTTTTTTTTTTTTTTTTTTTTTTTTTTTTTTTTTTTTTTTTTTTTTTTTTTTTTTTTTTTTTTTTTTTTTTTTTTTTTTTTTTTTTTTTTTTTCTTTCTTTCTTTTTTTTTTTTTTTTTTTTTTTTTTTTTTTTTTTTTTTTTTTTTTTTTTTGGGTAATGGGATACCCCTATGAATTATATTCCACAACACTGAAAAGTTTAGGTACAAGTGGATTGACAGAGTGTCAACCAATTCATATATATGACAGGCCATATATATGTTAACAAGCTAGAAAGCAAAACAATTTAAGCAATAGAAAAAAACCTACACACTAGTAGCAACAAACATAACTAATGTGTTGTATCTAGCAAAGACTGAAATGCAGATTTGCAGCGCCTATCTTGGATTTACCACTAAATGGCGTGGTACCTTCCATTCTTCCAACAAACAATCGACTGCAGGAGTATACTTGAACCGAATAGTAACCAATTTAAATCTGACCGTGGTTGCAATGAGCTCAACAATCTGGTCCGGAGGTCTAGCATGGTTAGAAAATAACCGATTGTTCCTCTCTTGCCATATGAAGAAAGCTGTGGCTGCCACCAGTAATCTTCCAATTACATTCTTTGCTGATCTTGAATTAGACTTCACAATAAGCCATTGGAGTATGTCAGCCCATGAATCAGTCATATCAGGCACTTTTGCCATAGCTTTAATCCTCTTCCATACCTGTGAAGAATAATTACATTCAAAAAACAAATGTGAGTGGGAGTCCGGTCCTTGTTTGCACAAGGAACAACAAAGAAGCTGGTAGTTTGTGTTGCCGCTCGACCGACTCCATTGCATCATTTTGTCTTGGGTTTTGAGTTTATCTCGTATAATCAGCCATACCAAAAACGCATGTCTAGGGATACTATGCGAATTCCATATAACTTTTGCCCAATTAACCTCGTTGCCCTTCATCCTAATCGAGTTCCAAACCACTCTAGAGGAAAACACATTCTCCCTTCCATCCAACTCCTTCCAAACAATAGTATCCATTTGATTTGCATGTAAATTGATAGATGGAAGGTTAATTAAAACAGGAAAAAGATCAAGCCAAGCAGTTGGCCATTTCCACTCACCATTTTGAATTACATCAGCAACATTTGAGCTTAAAGAGAGGCCGGATTGTGCAATCTGCCTAGGAGAAATTAACGAGTTTAATGGGCATACATCAGCCCATTTATCAAACCATAATGACGTGCTTCTTCCATAAAAATGGCCTAACTACATCTCTAAGCTGCAATAGTTTACGCCATCCCCAGCTACAATTCTTAGGCTGCTTTATATCCCAAAAACTTCTATTTTTGATCCTATATGAGTGCACCCATTTTACCCATAAGGATTCTCTATGAGATAGGAGGCTCCAAATATGAAATACCATAAGTGATTTATTAACTTCAGTTATCCTACGAATATCCAAACCACCCTCACTTTTTGGTAAACAAATTGACTTCCAAGACACTTTAGCCTTACCTTTTCCCATCGGCCCTTGGCACCATAAAAATGACCGCATTTTCTTTTCAAGATCCTTAATAATACTAGCTGGCAATATAAAAACAGAAGCCCAGTAGATATGAAAAGAAGAGAGGACAGATTTTACCAATTGAACTCTACCCCCAAAAGATAGAGACTTGTTGCGCCAATCCGTAATCCTGTTTTCCAATCTCTCCACAAGCATATTGCAATCCTTGTGAAAAAGCCGAGTCGTTATTAGTGGAACTCCAAGATAACGAACAGGAAGTGAACCTTCTTCAAATGGCATCACCAACAAAATAGCCTGCTTCACATGATCAGCAACATTACAGAAATAAGCTTTACTCTTAGGAATACTTGGAATTAGCCCCGACATATCCTTGAAGACATTCACAGCATTCATAACCATTTTAGCTGAGTTTGTTTCTCCTCTAGCAAATAAAAAAAGGTCATCTGCAAAACAAAGGTTGATAATGCGCTCTTTCTCACACTTATTGTGAAATCGGAAGCTAGCAGTAGAGAGCACCGAGTTCTGCAAGACAAGTGTAAGAACTTCCATCACCAGGGTGAATAAATATGGAGATAATGGATCCCCCTGTCTTAATCCCCTTCCTCCTTTAAAGTAACCATATACATTCCCATTTACCACCAAAGAGAAAGAAGCAGAAGTGACACAAACCATAATCCATTTGATCATTTGTTTGTGAAAGCCAAATCCATTAAGAGCAGTCTCAAGAAACTTCCAATCAACCGTATCGTAAGCTTTTTGAATATCAATTTTAAAAGCACATCTAGGGGGACCAGAATTACGATGGTAGTTGTGCATCAATTCCTGAGTGAGTAATATATTATCCGAGATTCTACGACCAGGAACAAATGCTGATTGGTTTATACTCACTATATCATGTAGACCATCCTTAATTCTATTAGTGATTATCTTACTAATACACTTATAAATAGTGTTACAGCAAGAAATAGGCCGGTAATCAAGAACAGAAGATGGTGTAGGAACTTTTGGAACTAACGCAATCAAAGTATGATTTACCTCCTGAAGTAGCTTACTGTTTCGGAAAAATTCCTGAATAGCAAGGCATACATCATTTCCCACTATATCCCATGCACTTTTAAAGAATGTAGAGGTAAACCCATCTGGTCCAGGAGCCTTATCCTCACCAATAGAGAACATGGCAAGCCGAATCTCCTCATTTGATACATTTCGAACCATTTCAGAGGCTTTCTGACTAGATAACTTTCTTGTAAACAAATCAGGGGATGGGGATGAGCTCGAAGCCCCTTCACATCCCAAGAACTTCTCATAGTGTTGCACAAAAGCTTTTGGAGCAGCCCCGCCTTCATGCAAAACACCATCAGTATCTCTAATGACTTCAATCCGACTACGGTGATTTTTACTTTTTACATAGTTATGGAAATAGGCCGAATTACGATCACCCACCGCCAGCCATTCCACTTTAGCTTTTTGCTTCAAAAACCTCTCTTCATCAAGATGAGCAATCTGAAATTCTTTTAAACAAGCAGCTTCAATCTCCAACAAAGATGAATCAGTTGGATCTTTATCAATCTCAATCTGCATCGCATCAAGAGAAGCACGCAAAGTAGTAACTTTTTTATGCAAATTACCTTGTTGCAATAACAATTTGCGCATAGGATGTTTACATGCTTTAAGGCGCTTGACAACTTTAAACATATAGTGACCTTGAACTTCCATTTTCCAGGACTCAATAACAGCTTCCAAGAATCCCTGCTTATGAACAAGAAAGTTAGCAAATTTAAAAGGCTTTGGACGGCTGCGGGATATAGAAGGCAACTTCAAAACACATGGAGAGTGATCGGACACTCTATAAGGCTGGAAAATTGCACAAGAAGCTGGGAATTCATCAATGAAACTAATGTTACCCATAACACGATCTATTTTCTTGAAAATACCCCCACCTCTTTTCGGTTTTTGATTCCAAGTATAATGTAACCTAGAACTGTTGATATCAACCACTTCTCCAGTAAGATCCTCCAGATTCATTCTCCAGTGAAGATTCTCCAGATTACTTCTCCAGTGAAAATCCTCCAGATTACTTCTCCAGTGAAGATCCTCCAGATCACTTCTCCAGTGAAGATCCTCCAGATTACTTCTCCAGTGAAGATCCTCCAGATCACTTCTCCAGTGAAGATCCTCCAGATTACTTCTCCAGTGAAGATCCTCCAGATCACTTCTCCAGTGAAGATCCTCCAGATTACTTCTCCAGTGAAGATCCTCCAGATCACTTCTCCAGTGAAGATCCTCCAGATTACTTCTCCAGTGAAGATCCTCCAGATTACTTCTCCAGTGAAGATCCTCCAGATTACTTCTCCAGTGAAGATCCTCCAGATTACTTCTCCAGTGAAGATCCTCCAGATTACTTCTCCAGTGAAGATCCTCCAGATCACTTCTCCAGTGAAGATCCTCCAGATTACTTCTCCAGTGAAGATCCTCCAGATCACTTCTCCAGTGAAGATCCTCCAGATTACTTCTCCAGTAAAGATCCTCCAGATCACTTCTCCAGTGAAGATCCTCCAGATTACTTCTCCAGTGAAGATCCTCCAGATTACTTCTCCAGTGAAGATCCTCCAGATTACTTCTCCAGTGAAGATCCTCCAGATTACTTCTCCAGTAAAGATCCTCCAGATTACTTCTCCAGTGAAGATCCTCCAGATTACTTCTCCAGTGAAGATCCTCCAGATCACTTCTCCAGTGAAGATCCTCCAGATTACTTCTCCAGTGAAGATCCTCCAGATCACTTCTCCAGTGAAGATCCTCCAGATTACTTCTCCAGTGAAGATCCTCCAGATCACTTCTCCAGTGAAGATCCTCCAGATTACTTCTCCAGTGAAGATCCTCCAGATCACTTCTCCAGTGAAGATCCTCCAGATTACTTCTCCAGTGAAGATCCTCCAGATCACTTCTCCAGTGAAGATCCTCCAGATTACTTCTCCAGTAAAGATCCTCCAGATCACTTCTCCAGTGAAGATCCTCCAGATTACTTCTCCAGTGAAGATCCTCCAGATTACTTCTCCAGTGAAGATCCTCCAGATTACTTCTCCAGTGAAGATCCTCCAGATTACTTCTCCAGTAAAGATCCTCCAGATCACTTCTCCAGTGAAGATCCTCCAGATTACTTCTCCAGTGAAGATCCTCCAGATCACTTCTCCAGTGAAGATCCTCCAGATTACTTCTCCAGTAAAGATCCTCCAGATCACTTCTCCAGTGAAGATTCTCCAGATTACTTCTCCAGTGAAAATCCTCCAGATTACTTCTCCAGTAAAGATCCTCCAGATTACTTCTCCAGTGAAGATCCTCCAGATTACTTCTCCAGTAAAGATCCTCCAGATCACTTCTCCAGTGAAGATCCTCCAGATTACTTCTCCAGTAAAGATCCTCCAGATCACTTCTCCAGTGAAGATTCTCCAGATTACTTCTCCAGTGAAAATCCTCCAGATTACTTCTCCAGTAAAGATCCTCCAGATTACTTCTCCAGTGAAGATCCTCCAGATTACTTCTCCAGTAAAGATCCTCCAGATCACTTCTCCAGTGAAGATCCTCCAGATTACTTCTCCAGTGAAGATCCTCCAGATTACTTCTCCAGTGAAGATCCTCCAGATTACTTCTCCAGTAAAGATCCTCCAGATCACTTCTCCAGTGAAGATCCTCCAGATTACTTCTCCAGTGAAAATCCTCCAGATTACTTCTCCAGTAAAGATCCTCCAGATTACTTCTCCAGTGAAGATCCTCCAGATTACTTCTCCAGTAAAGATCCTCCAGATTACTTCTCCAGTGAAGATCCTCCAGATTACTTCTCCAGTAAAGATCCTCCAGATTACTTCTCCAGTGAAGATCCTCCAGATTACTTCTCCAGTAAAGATCCTCCAGATCACTTCTCCAGTGAAGATCCTCCAGATTACTTCTCCAGTGAAGATCCTCCAGATTACTTCTCCAGTGAAGATCCTCCAGATTACTTCTCCAGTGAAGATCCTCCAGATCACTTCTCCAGTGAAGATCCTCCAGATTACTTCTCCAGTGAAGATCCTCCAGATCACTTCTCCAGTGAAGATCCTCCAGATTACTTCTCCAGTGAAGATCCTCCAGATCACTTCTCCAGTGAAGATCCTCCAGATTACTTCTCCAGTGAAGATCCTCCAGATCACTTCTCCAGTGAAGATCCTCCAGATTACTTCTCCAGTGAAGATCCTCCAGATCACTTCTCCAGTGAAGATCCTCCAGATTACTTCTCCAGTGAAGATCCTCCAGATTACTTCTCCAGTGAAGATCCTCCAGATTACTTCTCCAGTGAAGATCCTCCAGATCACTTCTCCAGTGAAGATCCTCCAGATTACTTCTCCAGTGAAGATCCTCCAGATCACTTCTCCAGTGAAGATCCTCCAGATTACTTCTCCAGTGAAGATCCTCCAGATCACTTCTCCAGTGAAGATCCTCCAGATTACTTCTCCAGTGAAGATCCTCCAGATCACTTCTCCAGTGAAGATCCTCCAGATTACTTCTCCAGTGAAGATCCTCCAGATCACTTCTCCAGTGAAGATCCTCCAGATTACTTCTCCAGTGAAGATCCTCCAGATCACTTCTCCAGTGAAGATCCTCCAGATCACTTCTCCAGTGAAGATCCTCCAGATCACTTCTCCAGTGAAGATCCTCCAGATCACTTCTCCAGTGAAGATCCTCCAGATCCAGGCTCCAGTGAAGATCCTCCAGATCCAGGCTCCAGTGAAGATCCTCCAGATCCAGGCTCCAGTGAAGATCCTCCAGATCCAGGCTCCAGTCAAGACCCTTCAGTGAAGCTTACCAGTGAACGACTCCAGTCCAGAAATACCAGAATAAAGTCACCAGTTTTGTTCAGTTCAGTTTATATCGGTGACATGGCAGTGGACCCAATAAAGAAGGAATGACAGCTGTTGATAGGGATAAGGAAGGCACGTGTGACAACGTTATTTCTAACGGTTTGTGGGCCCTTGTGCAGAGGGAATATTTCTAGAAGCCTACTCTGTCCATTTCTTATTGGATAATAAATTAGTAGCTGTCCTTAGCACATGACAGCTTTTTGATTATTTTATTGTATTTTGTTATTTCCTAGGTAATAGCATGTAGCTATAAATAGGAGTTATTTCTCTTTGTAAATCAGTTAGTTGATGTTGAATGAAAATTAATAGAGCAGCCTCTATTTCTTACAAATCTTTTTTTACCTTTATAGATCTTTGATCTTGGTGGTTAGGAGTGACCCCTTTATCAATATTTGTGGTGACTTGTTCTTTATCAAATATTGTGGTGAGGTCTTTAAATCTTCGGTTTCCTTTACCTATAATCGTGGTGGCTAGACCTTTATCGATTGTAGTGGTGGGGCGGAGTGTTTCCTTTATCCTTGATTCCGGTGGCTTGGCCTTTACGAATCTTCGTAGTGGATTCTTTTATCTATCATTTTAATTTTATTGTCTTGTTTTATTGTTTGTTTCATATAAAGTCCAGAAAATACCAAAAATAGTCTTCTGTTGTCGTTTGTCGCGTGATTCACGCATCAAGATCCTTACTGTTATTATCAATATTCATCCGCATTGCGAAGGTATTAATATTTTTAATTTGTGTTTTGCTGATGATCTTTTTATCTTCATGAGGGGTGATGTTGAGTCGGCTAGGGTGGTTATGGAGTCCCTTGATGAGTTTAAATCAGTTTCGGGTTTAACTCCAAGTCTTCCTAAAAGTACCGCCTTTTTCTGTAATGTTTTGAATCATGTAAAAGTTTCAATTCTTGATATTCTACCGTTTGAAGAGGGCAGATTGTCGATCAAATATTTGGGAGTTCCTTTAGTTTCCTCCAGATTGATGCTGAGGGATTGTAGAGAATTAATCGAAAGGGTTAAGAAGAGAGTCAATGATTGGAAAAACAAGTTCTTGTCCTTTGCTGGGCGCCTACAACTCATCAACTCGGTTATTTCCTCTATGCATGTTTATTGGTCTTCTGTTTTTATTTTGCCTTCTCGTATTATTTTGGATATTGAACAAATTTTGCGAGGGTTTCTTTGGAGTCAGGGCGAATTGAAAAAGGGAAAAGCAAAAGTTGCTTGGGATGTGGTATGTCTTCCAAAAGACGAGGGAGGACTAGGTATTCGTAAGCTTGAGCAATTTAATATTGCGTTGATTGCTTCTCATGTATGGCGTCTTTTTTCTTCTCAACAATCACTTTGGGTTAATTGGATTCATATGTATAAACTAAGAGGTAGAAGTTTTTGGGAAGTAAAGGTTACGGGTAACGCTACTTGGAGTTGGCGAAAGCTTCTTCAGATTCGTCAATTTATAAGGAAACATTTTCGGTTTAAAGTTGGCAATGGAAGCGCTATTTCAGCTTGGTTTGACTCTTGGTGTGATAGTTGTCCGTTGTTCGACAAATTAACTCCTCGTCTTATCATGAATTCAGGTTTTTTAATGACTTCGAAATTGGCTGATATAGTAGTAGATGGCGAATGGAGATGGCCAGAAAGTTGGACTGCTCGCTGTAATTTAGATGCCCCTCCCATTCTTTCTGATTTTCTTAGGGATGAGCTGTTTTGGAGAGATCGACATGGCAGGTTAATTGATTTTTCGGTTGGGGTTGTATGGGAGGATATTCGTCCAAGGGGTACTAAAGTTCCTTGGTTTCACTTGGTATGGTTCAATCAATGTATTCCCAAACACTCATTCATCTTATGGCTGGTAATGTTGAGAAAGCTTAAAACGCAAGATATGCTTAGAGCTTGGGACTTGGTTGATGGATTGAATAGTAATGGAATGTTATGTCCATTGTGTGATACGCAACCTGATTCACACACTCACCTTTTCTTTGATTGTATTTACTCATCACAGGTTTGGACTTCCATTTGTGCTAAACCTCAGGTTCAAGCGAGTTCTTCTAGGTGGGATGACATTGTAGCAGATATTCTTAAGTTTGCACACAAGAAATCTGTTGTAAGTCTTGTTACCAAGCTCTCTTTAGCAGCTTCGGTTTACTATATCTGGAAAGAACGAAATGCTAGGCTTTTTGCTAAGAAGAAGAGAAGCGCTGATCAACTTGTTACTGAGATCGTTCATACTATTAGATTAAAGCTGTTAACTTTTCGGTTCAAGAAGTCTCGACGAGTGGAGGAACTACGCATTGCATGAGATTTATCTTCTTTAATTATTCATGATAGTTAGAGTTCTGTATTTTCGCATGTAATTTCTATAGTTGGTAGTTGTTTTCCGGTTCATTCTAGATGTTGCACGTAGTGCATGGTTGTAATAGTCAATCTAGTATTCAACTAGATTGCCTACTCTTCATTTCATATTTATATTATAACCAGCGGTGACGGCCTTTTACCGAAAAAAGAATAGTTTTGAGGAAGCCCCAGTCCCATATCAGTGTGATAGTTATGCATTATGTAAGGGTAAGCAATATATTATCAAAAATACTTCTTCCAGGAACAAAAGCAGATTTTTTTTCGGTAAAGGCCGTCACCCCTTGCTAACTTTTATATCATCACAAATAAAGAACAGGCAACTTGGTTGAATACCAAGTTGACTTTACAAAACGTCCACGCAAAAAGCGATTACAAATAAAACATACCAACACCAAATTCTAGTTATTTATAAAACACTACCAGCTAGGAATAAATAGAAGGAAGATTATCGAATTAACGATACAGGTAGATCCCAAGCAGTTAACATTCTCTCAACTCGGTTCGTCCTCTTAAATCTGCAAGTAAGGAGTTTAAGCCTTACAGTCTGAATAATCACACCAATAAGCTGGTCACTCGTTCTTTTCTGTCGTCGAAATAGTCTTGCATTACGTTCATTCCATATAAAATATGTTGCAGCCGCCAATACAAGTTTCGCTATAACACTATGCACCGAAGATTTCTTTGCCACAGGAAGAAGATCAGCAACAATAGAAGCCCAATCCGGAGTTACATTGTGCAATTCAGCCTTCAGCTTAACAGTATTCCAAACCTGTGAAGAGAAAGGACATTCAAAGAACAGATGATTATGTGAATCCAGTTGTAAATCACATAACGGGCTAGGTATGGAACTATTAACATCCCACTGGGTCATCATATCTTGAGTCTTCAACTTCTGTTTGAAAACCAACCATAAAATAAATGCATGCTTTGGCACATTCTGATTAAACCAAACAATGGGAGACCAATCCACAACATCAGCTTTAGGACGCAAATCCTCCCATGCCACACTGACAGAAAATTCCTGCAAAGTATCACTAGAATCTCTCCACATGAGTCAATCCGATTCCAACTCATTAAGGTGTGGAATATGAATATTCAGAAATCTATTTGTCCAGTCATTTGGCCATGTCCATCTATTATCAACAATAATATCCGCTACCTTGTTTTTTAAAGAAAATCCAGCATTAGTGATCATTCTAGGAGATAAGTAATCCGCCAGAGGACCAAAAGAGCTCCAAGAATCATACCATGCTAAAGCAGTCAAACCATTACCAAGAACAAACCAAAAATGCTTTCTAACTAAATTTCTAACCTGGAGTATCTTCCGCCAGCTCCAAGATAAAGAACCTCGCGCTTGCACTTCCCATATCGATTTTCCTTTTAACTTATAAGAATGTATCCACCGAACCCAAAGTGATTCCTTATGCGCTACAATATTCCTTATGTGAACAGAAATAAGAGATTTATTGAAAGCTTCAATACGTCGAATACCTAATCCGCCTTCAGTCTTTGGGAGACAAACAACCTCCCAAGCAACTTTTGACTGGCCTCTTTTGTATTCGCCCCCACTCCAAAGGAAATTCCTTATCATTTGTTCAATTTCATAAATAACTTGAGATGGAAGAATGAAAGCCGAGGACCAATACACATGCATAGAAGCAATAACAGAATTTATCAGCTGAAGTCGACCTGCAAAGGACAAAAACCTGTTTCGCCAATCACTAATACGTTTCTGCACTTTCTCCAACAAAACCTTACACTCTCGATATCTCAATCTCTCAGACACCAAAGGAACACCCAAGTATTTTACAGGTAAAATACCTTCATCAAACGGCAATACATTAAGAATAGCTACCTTTTCATAATTAAGTACATTGCAAAAGAACGCAGTACTCTTTGGAAGACTAGGTGTCAAGCCTGACACGTTCTTGAATTCCTCCAAAGCACTATTGATAACTCTTGCCGATTTAACATCTCCATTCATGAAGATAAACAAATCATCAGCAAAGCAGAGATTAATAATCTTCTGTTCATGACACTGTCGATGATATTTAAACTCTCCAGAATTTCGAACCTGTCTCTTCAACATCAAATTCAGAATTTCCATAACCAAAGTAAACAAGTACGGAGACAAAGGATCACCCTGTCTAAGACCTCTCTTGCCTTGGAAATAACCATGAGTAGTACCATTAATAGACACTGAAAATGTAGTTGTAGTGACACACTCCATAACCCAAGAGATCATACGTGGATGGAACCCAAAACCAAGCAAAATTCGCCTAAGAAAACCCCAATCAACCGTGTCATAAGCCTTCTGAATATCAACTTTAAGAGCACATCGAGGGGTTCTCCGATCAAGATGATAGTTATGCATAAGCTCTTGCGTTAAAAGAATATTATCAGTTATCCTTCTACCCGGTACAAAAGCTAATTGATTATCACTAACCAAATCAGTCAAACAATCCTTGATTCTATTCGACAAAATCTTCGTAATGCACTTAAACAATACATTACACAAAGAGATCGGCCGATAATCTGTGACAAGAGTAGGTGCCTTAACCTTGGGAATTAAAGCGATAATCGTATGATTGAGTTCCTTGAGGAGAAAAACTCTTTGATCGCCTTAATAATGTCATCACCAATTATACTCCAAGCTGCTTTAAAGAAACCAGCTGAGAACCCATTCGGTACTGGAGATTTGTCATCTCCCATAGAAAACATGGCACTTTTCACTTCCTCATCAGTAACCTCAGAAATCATAGCAGCAGCACGTTCTGGAGATAATCTGTTACCAAATAGATGTAAAGAATTTAACCTTGAAACAGGCACACTTTGTCCCAAGAATTGGGTATAGTGTGCAATAAAAGCATGCTTCACATCATCACCATCAACAAGTCGGCCATTTGAATCATAAATCACATCAATTCGATTGCTAGCTGGTTTGCCCTTCATAACCTTATGAAAATAAGCCGAATTGGAATCACCCACTCTTAACCATTCGACTTTGGCTTTCTGCTTTAAGAAACGCTCCTCATCAAGAATTGCATCGTTAAAAGCATAAAGACAAGCAGCATGATCCTCTCTTAATGTAGGATTAAAAGGATCCCGATCCAGCATCTTTTGCATATCATCCAATTCCTTTCTAGCCAGCTCCACCTTTTCATGCAAATTCCCTTTATTATAAAGTAGTTTACGTAGGGGTTTCTTCAATCCTTTTAACTTTTTTACTACTTGATACATATGGAATCCTTGCACATCCGTTTTCCAAGCCACATCAACAACCTGACTAAATCCAGGATCATGAATTACAACATTAGAAAATTTGAACGGTTTAGGAATAAATTTGGCTTTCCTTGGCAATCTCAAGATAGCAGGCGAATGGTCAGAGATTCTATAGGGTTGAAAGACAGCCACAGCACCCATAAAATCATCCAGAAACTTATCGTTAGCCATAATGCGGTCAATCTTCTTAAGCAATCCATCATTTCCTCGTGGTTTCTGATTCCATGTAAAATGAAGGCCAACCGTACGAACATCAGAAACCTCAATGGAATCAGTACACTCTTTAAACTCTCTCATGGCAATATCCATATTAGAACTGCCTGTTGACTTATCTTCTAAGTTTAAAGCTACATTAAAATCTCCCAAAATACACCATGAATTATTATGAACAGAAACCTTATGCATACCCAAATCATGCCAAAGAACACGTCTTTGAGTATAGCGGTTATGAGCATAAACAAAAGAACACAATAAGACCTTCTTTTCGTCCTTAAGAATAATCTGAGTGTGTATAACCTGATCAGTTTGAGATAAAATCATAACATCAACAACATTAGTATCCCATCCCAAAATAATACGAGGTCCTTTAACACACGAACTAGCATTAGAAGCCCAATTCCATCTGGGAAACACCTTCGAACATAAGTTCTGAAGATTAGCAGAAAGAACATGGGATTCTAAAATTGCACATACACATAAATGATTTTCAGCAACAATCTGACGAACCTCTTTTTGTTTGGGGGTTTGGTTCATCCCCCGTATATTCCAAGATGCTATATTATACATTGGAAACCGGCTGCTTAGGAGTGCTTGCCCCTATATTATATTTCTTTAAATATTCAGCCTGCTCATCAAACACATCTTCTACCTCATCCTCATCACTTCCAAACGGGTCATTCTCATCACGAGAGACTTTCCTTAGCTCCCCTTTATTCTGCAATTGTGACCCATCCATTAAGGGGTCCTCAACATCATGCTCCTCCAACACTGAATACGGATTGCTCGTAAAAAACCCGTATCTGGTTGTTTTTTAGAAGGCGTTGGCTTAGCATCAGCTTTGTTAGAATCCTGTTTATGAGAAGATGACTCTCCTTTAGTTGACTGTCCAGGTTGTCCAGGTGGTATTGCTCGATAAATAAATTTCGGTTTAGGCTTAGTAAATCTAATTCCCTCCACTTGCTTACCTTTGTTCTTTTTCTTCTTCCTATTAACCGTGATAAATTCCTCCTCCTTTTGTTTTTCAGGAGCCACAGTGACTTGCACAGGACTATTTTTATCATTATGACCAAAAACATTACAATGCAAGCAGTGAGGTGGTCGCCATTCATATTCAATAGACACTGTTTCCGTGGAAAAACCCTCACCATTAACATTAGGAATACCAATTACTAACTGCTCTTTAAAACCTCGTGTTGAATCAATTTCAATCAGAGCCCTTGCATATGAATGTCTACCCCAGGAGTTCACACACATATGACTGGTATAAGAATCAAGTAAAATTGGTTTACCCAATTTTGATGCAAGCATGCTAAGACCATCTTCCGTATAAGCTGCCAATGGCAAATCATATAATTTGACCCACACCGGAACATTGGTCATATCCACTTTAGACAATGAAACATTAGGGTTCCATTCATTTAAGAAGATAGGTATAGACCGTATCATCCATGGTCCTTTTTCTAAAACTTGAAGCATTCCCTCTTTCGACTCAAATTGAAAGAAAAAGAACCCCGCCGTATTCATCATGACCTTTTTCAATCCAAATTTCGCCCAAGCATTCTTAACATACATTTCAACCACAGGAAAAGCCAATCTATCTCCCAAAAAATAACCATAAAGAGAGTTCAAAAATCGACTATTAACCTCAATGACCGATGCAAGAGGAATTAAAAGATCAACGCCTTCTGTAGCAGAATTTACATCCATCAATCGAAAGTTTACCTTTTTAATCGTCTCATTCTGCAGCATATGATCCAGCAGTAGACTTCTTCTCCTCATGCAAAACATCGTTCAATTTTTCATTATTTGCATTAACCTTATCTTTTTCAGGGTGATCATCACTCCCATGCAGGTCCTTATGAAGCGATGCATCAGTAGTATCCAAAGGGGCTGCAACATCATCAGTATCATTGCTCTGACCCTCCATTGTATTAGTACTCGACTGCATAGCAGTCTTAGATAAAACCCTAATCGGCTTCTTACTACTCAAACTATTCAAACGATTCAGCGAATTGTAAAAACTAGATAAATTAAAACTACTATCTCTCATTCAAACACGGCAAAAACAGAAGAAACAAACTACCCCATCATACCGCACAGCAACAAAAGTATGACGAACAGCAAACAAAAAACCCTAAAACCCTAAAAAACCCTAAAACGTTAAACTGTCCCCTTAACCTGATAACAAGCTTAATGATCTAGCTAACTACACGAGGACAGCCACGATCCAAGCAAGGTAACCGATCAGGAAAAACAATTAAAACAATCTAAGGTAATGGCAGAAAAAAGAAACGAGTGACAATTAATCAAAAAACCCTAGACAAATCTCTAACATGCACATCACTAGATTCGAAAATCAAGGAGAGGGACACATTAACAAGATCAACTAGAGAAGATCGAGCTAATTGCCAAGGGAAAAGGAAGGAAAATCGCCATTAGGGTGAGAGACAAGATCAAAGATCTCTTTGGCTGACTGTTGTTGATTCATGCTAATTATATTTGCAAGGCAATCTTTCATTCTATTCGCAATTATCTTACTAATGCATTTAAACAGAATATTGCACAAAGATATGGGACGAAAATCAGTAACAGATGAAGGTGAAGAGACCTTAGGAATAAGGGCAATGATAGTATGATTAAGTTCCTTCAGCAATTTTCCAGAGATAAAGAAGTCTTTTACAGCAGCAGAAACTTCTTTACCAACCACTTCTTTAAAAAATGCAGCTGAAAACCCATCCGGTCCAGGTGATTTGTCAT
The DNA here is from genome assembly GCA_034093135.1 of Erigeron breviscapus. Lineage (NCBI taxonomy): Eukaryota > Viridiplantae > Streptophyta > Magnoliopsida > Asterales > Asteraceae > Erigeron > Erigeron breviscapus. The sequence continues at coordinate 187,966,757 of CM067167.1, forward strand.
CACCCATTGAAAAAATAGCAGAATTAACTTCCTCATCAGAAACGGGTCTTATCATATCTACAGCTTGTTGGTCAGTAATAGTGTGCGAAATCAAACCATGTAAATTCAAGGGAATTACATTACCAGAGCTGCCAAGAAAATTCGTGTAATGAGAAACAAAAGCATCAAATACATCATGGCCATCAACCAAATTACCAGAAGAGTCATTAATAAAGCTAATATGGTTGCGAGCAGTTTTGGCCTTCACCACTCTATGAAAATATGTTGAATTAGAGTTACCGACATGAAGCCATTCAACTTTTGTTTTCTGTTTCAGGAATCTTTCTTCTTCAATCACAGCACGAAGTAAAGAGTTGCGAGGGTCCTTATCTAACGCTGATTGCACTTCTTTTAAATCATATCTGAGCTTGGTGACATTCAAATGAAGATTACCTTTGTCCACAAGCAACTTCCGAAGCGGTTTTTTCAAAGATTTAAGCTTTTACACAACCTGATACATTAAGAATCCATCCACTTGTTGTTTCCAAGCATGCCCCACAATTTCCAGAAACCCTTTGTCAAAAACCAACAGATTAGCGAACTTAAACGGCTTTGGTTTGAATTTGGATTTCACAGGTATCTTAAGAATTGCAGAAGAGTGATCCGAATTTAGATACGGTTTAAAGAAAGCCATAGCCCCAACGAAATCATTATAGAAGTCCAGATTAGCTAGGATTCGATCAATCTTCCTCAAAATCCCAGTATTACCACGCGGTTTCTGATTCCAAGTAAATTGTAACCCCATCATATTGACATCGGAAACTTCAAGATTTTCTACACATTCCCGAAACTCTCTCATAGAAATATCAATACCCGAAGATCCTGTAGTGGTATCACTTAGATTAAGAGTTGCATTGAAATCTCCAAAAATAACCGATCAGGAAAAACAATTAAAACAATCTAGGGTAATGGCAGAAAAAAGAAACGAGTGACAATTAATCAAAAAACCCTAGACAAATCTCTAACATGCACATCACTAGATTCGAAAATCAAGGAGAGGGACACATTAACAAGATCAACTAGAGAAGATCGAGCTAATTGCCAAGGGAAAAGGAAGGAAAATCGCCATTAGGGTGAGAGACAAGATCAAAGATCTCTTTGGCTGACTGTTGTTGATTCATGCTAATTATATTTGCAAGGCAATCTTTCATTCTATTCGCAATTATCTTACTAATGCATTTAAACAGAATATTGCACAAAGATATGGGACGAAAATCAGTAACAGATGAAGGTGAAGAGACCTTAGGAATAAGGGCAATGATAGTATGATTAAGTTCCTTCAGCAATTTTCCAGAGATAAAGAAGTCTTTTACAGCAGCAGAAACTTCTTTACCAACCACTTCTTTTAAATCATATCTGAGCTTGGTGACATTCAAATGAAGATTACCTTTGTCCACAAGCAACTTCCGAAGCGGTTTTTTCAAAGATTTAAGCTTTTACACAACCTGATACATTAAGAATCCATCCACTTGTTGTTTCCAAGCATGCCCCACAATTTCCAGAAACCCTTTGTCAAAAACCAACAGATTAGCGAACTTAAACGGCTTTGGTTTGAATTTGGATTTCACAGGTATCTTAAGAATTGCAGAAGAGTGATCCGAATTTAGATACGGTTTAAAGAAAGCCATAGCCCCAACGAAATCATTATAGAAGTCCAGATTAGCTAGGATTCGATCAATCTTCCTCAAAATCCCAGTATTACCACGCGGTTTCTGATTCCAAGTAAATTGTAACCCCATCATATTGACATCGGAAACTTCAAGATTTTCTACACATTCCCGAAACTCTCTCATAGAAATATCAATACCCGAAGATCCTGTAGTGGTATCACTTAGATTAAGAGTTGCATTGAAATCTCCAAAAATACACCACGGTTTGCCCAGAGAAAACAATTTATGTCTATTCAAATCATGCCATAGCTGTCGTCTATCAATGTAATAATTGTGGGCATATACAAAAGAACATAATAACATTTTCCTTTCATCCTTCAAATAAACTTGAGTATGGATAACCTGATCAGAACATGAGAGGATTATAATGTCGATAAAACGAGGGTCCCAGGCTAGAATAATACGCGTACCCTTATTACACAAATTGCAATTCGAAGTCCAATCCCAGTTTAAGAAAACTTTAAAACAAACATTCATCAACTGCATCTGAGAAAGATGAGATTCAAGAATAGCACAAATAGAAATAGAGTTATTTTCAAACAAAAAAAAGAAATAGAGTTATTTAAAATAAATTGTCGAACCTCCTTTTGCTTAGGGGCCTGGTTCATTCCCCTAATATTCCAAGAAGCAATATTAACCATTGGAAACGTTGAGCCCGTGAGTGCTTGCCCCCTCAGAAACAATAGAATCAACCATCTGGACAGTAGGTTCATCAAACACGATGCATTAGTATGTATATTCTTTTCCCTGCTGTCGTCTAAATCTGCCAAACCACCAAAAGAGTTGGAAGTAGATATTAATTTCTCCTTGAACGAAGAAGTCGAAGGTTGATCAGGAGGTTTATATCCCTTACTAGGCTGCCCATTTTCTTGAGATTCAGATTTCTCCTTGGAGGTAGTATCCCATGTTTGCTTTGGTCTATAAATCTGCTTCGGTTTAGACATCCTAAAGCCTTCAGGTTTCTTCAATTTTTGCTGCTCAGTTTTTCCTTTTCCCTTATTTCGAACAACAGTAGTGAATCCATCATCCATAGCAGTAGACTAAGAAGCCTTAACTTGAATTGGGCAAAATTTAAGATCATGACCAAAAACCTTACAATTACAGCAGTGGGGTGGTTTCCATTGGTATTCAACAGTAATAACTTCCTTTGAGAAACCATCACTTGTAAGGTTTGGGATTGCTACTACCAATTTTTCACGAGGGTTACTTGCAGCATCAAGTTCAATTAGCGCTCTAGCATAGCTATGTCTCCCCCAAGGAAGAGAGACACATTTGGCTAGTATAAGAATCAAGCATAAGCGGTTTACCAATTGTCGAAGCAATCATGCTAAGTCCATCCTCAGTATACGCAACCAAGGGAACATCATATAACTTAATCCAGATAGGAATTTTGGAGATTTCCTGCTTTGAGAGGCAAGTATTTGGGGTCCAAGTATTAAGTAGGATTGGAGTGGAGCGAATCATCCAAGGCCCCTTCTCCAAAACCTGTTCCATACCCTATTTCGGGGAGAACTGAAAGAAGAAAAAACCTGCATCATTCATCATAACCTTTTGCAAACCATATTTAGCCCATGTATTCTTAACATAGTTCTCCACCACAAAAAAAGCAAGGCGATCACCCAAAAAATATCCATACAATGAATTAGAGAAATGGCCAGTTACCTCCTTCACAGACTCAATAGGTATCATAAGATCCACACCAGCAATTTCAGAAGTTACAGGCATGAAACAAAAGTTAACTTTTTTACCTGAATCTCTGCTACATGATTGTTGGCTAACCGAACCAAAATTTTTAAGAATATAAGCATAAGAAGAGGTAGGTTTTGCATTGTTTGGATTATCAACAAGGGGAGGATCATTAGCATTTGGAAACTTGAATTCTTCAGTTGCGACTTTACTCTCCCGTACCCCATGTTGAGTCGTCTTATTATTAACCAGATCAGGAGGAAACTTTGGAATATCAGGCATAGGAGGAACCCTCGAATCAGCTTCAGGAGTCGAATCACCCTTTGAATCATCTTTCATATTTGACACAAAAAAATTAGGGTTTTCATCTCTTTTCAGAACCCTAATCGGCTGTGTAGTACCCGATTCAGTCATATTACGAATATTACGAATATTTTGGATAATGTCATGTGTCTCAACCTCTTCCTTTTCAGTTTGTGTGAATGGTAATGTTTATGGTTATTTCAAGGGTAAGAGGGGCTTGCGACAGGGGGACCCGATGTCCCCATACTTGTTTACGCTTGTTATGGAAGTGCTCACCCTTATTCTGCAACATTCTATTTGTATGATTCGTCTTTCCGTTTCCATAATCGTTGTGAGAAACAAAAGATAGTTAATTTATGTTTTGTAGATGACTTATTCTTGTTCTCCAAAGGCACTACAAGTTCTACAAATGTGATAATGAATTCACTGGTTTCTTTCAAAAACATGTCGGGTTTGGGTCCTAGTTTACAAAAGAGTATTGCATTTCACCGTTGATGAATAAAGTCAAAGTGATTTAAAGACAGATTCTTAATATCTTTCAGGATGAAGTTCAGCATTTCACAAAGATTGTTTGAGATATTACTTTAGTCTTTTAAACGCATACTTTATAATAAGTTCTAAAATTTTAAAAGATAATTTTTTAGTATTCTGAGGTTATTTTTAGAAATAGACTCAAGACTTTAAAAAATCAAAATGCTAATAAATTTTTTCAAAATCCTACAACGATCTCACAAGAATCGTTAGCAAATCCGATCAGTATTTTAAATGGTAGTTTTAGGATTAAAACTCAAGAATTCTATAAAAATTCTATATATATAAAAGCTTTTAGAGAAATCTCGAAGAATTAAAGGGACTTGAGACTCAAAACAAGGTTTTTTAACAAAGAGATTTAAAATTCTGATTAGGTTCAAAGATTTTGAGGCCGAACCTGGCAGATTCTTCTCTTGACTTGAAGAGTTACAGTTGATTGGCGTTTCTTAAGGCGTATTCTGCTCAGATTTGGCTTTCCTCCTAAATTGGTTGTTTGGATTATGGCTTGTGTCACTTCCCCTGCTTATTCTATTAGCATTAATGGGAATCTTTATGGATTCTTTGATGGGAAAAGGGGGCTCAGACAGGGAGATCCTATGTCTCCTTATCTGTTTACACTAGTTATGGAGGTGCTTTCTTTGATTTTGCAACATGCTGTGGTGACTGCCCATGGTTTTAAATTTCATAAGGGTTGTGATAAGAATCAAATTGTTAATGTGTGTTTTGCTGATGATTTAATTCTGTTTGCCCATGGTGACTCGAATTCAGCTAGAGTGATTATGAATTCTCTTAATGAGTTCAAGGAAATGTCTGGGCTAGCCCCAAGTTTACCTAAAAGCCTTGCTTTCTTTTGTAATGCCCCTGCTTCGGTGAAGAATGATATCTTAAATTTCATGCAGTTTGAAGAAGGCCAGCTTCCGGTTCGTTATTTAGGAGTTCCTTTGATTTCATCTAGGCTTGTTTATCAGGATTGTGCCGTTCTTGTTGAAAAAATGCAAAATAGGATAACTAGCTGGATGAATAAGACCCTCTCTTTCGTGGGTAGGCTTCAATTGATTCATTCCGTCCTTTCTTCTATGCATATTTATTGGGCGTCTGTTTTCATTCTCCCATCTCGTATCATAAAGGAGTTGGAACAGAAAATGAGAAATTTTTTGTGGTCACAAGGTGCTATTGCTAAGGGGAAGGCAAAGGTAGCTTGGAAATTAGTTTGTGCTCCAAAGGATGAAGGTGGACTTGGTATAAGGAGGATCTCTGATATGAATAAAGCGCTTATGACTACCCATGTGTGGAGAATTCTTCATAACCGAAATTCCTTGTGGGTACAATGGGTACATGCTTATAAACTAAAAGGTAGGAGTTTTTGGGATGTTCCAAGTACAAATAGTATGAGTTGGGGCTGGCGTAAACTTATTCAATTAAGGCCATCTATTAGGCCATTTTTATGGTCAAAAATAGGTAATGGTGCTTCAACGTTTGCGTGGTTTGATAAATGGGATAGAAATGGTCCGTTAAGTAGTGTTTTATCGTTGAGGACCATTTTTATGGTCAAAAATAGGTAATGGTGCTTCAACGTTTGCGTGGTTTGATAAATGGGATAGAAATGGTCCGTTAAGTAGTGTTTTATCGTTGAGGACCATCTTGCGTGCGGGTTTCTCCCTTAAAGATAAGATCTCGGATGTTATTGAAAATGGGGTTTGGAAATGGCCGGAAGCTTGGAGGGATTTGTATCCGGTTTTAATTGATGTTCCTGTTCCAGTTATAGATAACACGAAAACTGACTGTATTGTATGGCGTGATGGGAATGGGGAGGAGAAGACTTACTCGGCATCCAATGTTTGGGATGCGATCCGTAATAGAGGTGTAAGGGTGGATTGGGCTGCTGTTGTATGGAATTCCAAATCGATTCCTAGACATGCATTCTTGCTTTGGTTGGTGATGAGGAAAAAGTTGAAAACTCACGACAAGTTGAAACCATGGGATGTGGGTGGGGCTGTCAATCTTAACCTTGTTTGTTGTTCTTTGTGTAAAACAGGTCCGGACTCTCATGATCACTTGTTCTTTGAATGTCCATATTCTGCGAAAGTATGGGCTTTGATTAGAAATGTGGCATACATGGAACGTTCTTCATGCATATGGGATGATATTGTTGCTGACTTCTTATGTTCTCTCAAGAATAACTCAGTTAAGAGTGTTATTGCTCGTCTTGTGCTCGCGGCTGCTGTATATTACGTATGGCAGGAACGAAATAATCGTATGTTTAGCAACCATGCAAGACCGCCTGAAAAGATTAGAGATATTATTATGGAGAATGTCCGTTATAGATTGGTCAAGATGCGGTTCAAGAATAATGCAAGGACGACTCACTTGCTCGCTGCTTGGAATCTACCAAAGGCCTTGCTCATGCATGATGCGAGTTACTAGTTGTTTTTGTTCATATTTGTAGTGTTATAGGTGCCTTGTAAATGTGTCCCTCTCACTGGTACTTGGATAGGTTGATGTGCATGTTTGAGGTAATTTCGGTTTCCTTGTAAATGTGTCCCTCTCACTTGTCTTTGTATTAGTTGATGTGCATGTTTGAGGTTGCCTGTCTCACTCAAATGGTTTCGTTGTAATAGCCTTGGTTTTAGATGATTGATTAGTTTGCTTCTTGTATGGCTAGGATAGCTTGTTCACCCTATATGGCATGTCATATAGGGAACTAATGTGGCACTCAGCCTCATTACTTGCGATGTACTGTTATTTGTTGTTGGTATAAAAGTTTAAACAGGGTAATCCCTTTTACCCAAAAAAGAGTTGGCTCTTGAACGTTAAAGGACCATTTCCACACATTTTCCAGCAACTAACTCTGACTTTGGGGGCAAGAAAACACTTATACACGTTCCTATATTGCTTAGTCAAAATAAAAAACGGTTAGTAATCTCAGAGCTCAAGATTCTGGACATATTCCAGATCTTGGCCCATATCTTAGGATCCTGACCATATGTTAACTACTTAAACATATATTAGGATCTTAAGCATCTTTTAGAATCTTTCTCATATTTCATATTTATGATCACGAAGTACAAAGTTTAGCCATGAAGAGTAGTCAAGATCTTGATACCCCAAGATCTTGGATGTGAAAATCTCACCCCAAACACCTAGGAGCTTTTAGCATATAGGAACTGGGACCAAAAGTTTGCAAATTGTAGGCTAAGGCAAGATCTGATAACTTAAATTTAATCTTTTTCTCTTTAACTAGGTTATCCAAAACATATAGGGTTCTCCATAACATAGGCATCACTTGAGGATATGCTAGATTTGAAAGTCTAAAAAACTGTTCATAAAACTTAGGAAAAGGGAATGACGATTTTAGGGTTTCGAAAGGAAATTCAGGAAAGCAGATCCAAACATCAGATATCATATCAAGGGTGTGAGAAGAATCAAAAGCCCTAAATTCAGTACCTATAGGAAATATTCTTTGATCCTATTTATATCAATGTCATTGAAAGAGCATTTACTAGGGTTCTAGAAATATGTGTAGGAATAAAATCCTCATCTTGTTTGATTAAAGAACGGGACGAAGATAATCGAGGCATAATCAAATTATAGAAATAGAATAAGAAAAAAATTCAAAGATGAAGAAAAAACAAGAAACTAACCTTTAGGGTTTGAAGAGAATTCGTACGAAATAAGAAATAAAACGGAAGCATACTTCTCGATATATCCGTAGATATATGGATTAAATGTGGAAGTGGGCAGTTGTAAATGTCATGTCAATTCAATTTCTACCCCTTGACTTTTCTTTAACTGTTGTTAATGACCAGACCAAATAAAACTTATATTTATTTACAATGAAATAAAAGTTTTGGGGACAATTGTTTGGGGTGGAACTTTCACTACTAGGATCCTTATACCATTAATACGTCAGAGCAGTGTAATTATTAGTTGATTACTTGAAGGATCTTGTTTGTTGTATGCTTATTATAATTTTAGGATCTTAACTATGCTATCATATAATCTTGACAAAACAGGATCTTGAGATAATCAAGATCAATATGGAGACTAACAAACGTATATCTAGTATATCGAGATATTGTATGCAGGATACGCTTTTATAATAAGAAATACGTCAAAGGAACAAGTCAGAATGGTTTACAACATGCGCAAATAAGGCATAACGGCTAGTGTATCACTTCAACCATAAGAACCGGGATTGATAAGAGTTTTACCATGTGTGGAAAAGGTCTCAACGGTCATCCTCACCAAGTCTTCGGTGTAAAGAGCAAGTCCAGGAAGATCCCAGATATTTCACACAAACAGTTCAACGTCTAGCTCTATAAATATAAAGGCTTCACCAACAGAAGGGGATATACAAGAATAACACACAAAAACCACACAACTCACACATCAACACTACTATACTCGTTCATCATTTATACTTTTAGAATAGTTATTCGATCAACCAGTTTTCATTTACTCATTCATTGTATTGTAATCAATAAAGCAATAATAATAAGAGAACACAGGTAGGAACGATTGTTTCCTCCCGGGGTTTTTTACCTAAGATTCCATAATAGGATCAAGGGTTTTTCCCCGTCAACAAAATTCTTGTGTCGTTTACTTTCTCGCATATACTTTATTTCGTCTTAATTCAAGATCATAGTCTAGATCCATGAACTGAAAGCAGTACCATCTACATATCACCAATGTATTAAATTGCCAACACCTTGGGGAGTAGTAACCGTGAAGGGAGACAGCAAGAAGCTAAGAAATGCTACACCTCCACGATGAAGTCAGCTACTAAATCAACTTCGCAATAGCAATTACAGAAACAAGTCTTTGATGTAATTGAACCATAGGAACAAGATGTTAAAGAAATTGGGTTGGTTCCTGAAGATCCAAACATCAAAGAACTTGTAGGTGCAAAGATCTCGGAAGATTTGGAAGTTGAACTCACCAAATTCCTGAAAGAAAGAATGAAGATTTTTTCTTGGAAGCAAGAAGATATGATTGGAATAAAAAAAAAAAAAAAAAAAAAAAAAAAAAAAAAAAAAAAAAAAAAAAAAAAAAAAAAAAAAAAAAAAAAAAAAAAAAAAAAAAAAAAAAAAAAAAAAAAAAAAAAAAAAAAAAAAAAAAAAAAAAAAAAAAAAAAAAAAAAAAAAAAAAAAAAAAAAAAAAAAAAAAAAAAAAAAAAAAAAAAAAAAAAAAAAAAAAAAAAAAAAAAAAAAAAAAAAAAAAAAAAAAAAAAAAAAAAAAAAAAAAAAAAAAAAAAAAAAAAAAAAAAAAAAAAAAAAAAAAAAAAAAAAAAAAAAAAAAAAAAAAAAAAAAAAAAAAAAAAAAAAAAAAAAAAAAAAAAAAAAAAAAAAAAAAAAAAAAAAAAAAAAAAAAAAAAAAAAAAAAAAAAAAAAAAAAAAAAAAAAAAAAAAAAAAAAAGAATAAAAAAAAAAAAAGAAAAACAAAAAAAAAACAAAAGAAAAAAGGAATATAAGAAATACAATAAATAAAATAAATAAAAAGCTGTCATGTGCTAAGGACAACCACTAATTAATTGACCAATAGGAAATGGACAAGCAAAGCTTCTAGAAAGATTCCCTCTGCACAAGGGCCCACAAACCGTTAGGATTAACGTTGTCACACACTCCTACCTTATTATCGTCTTTGGCAGCTGTCATTCCTTCTTTATTGGGTCCACAAACAGGTGACTGAAACAAACTTTATTAATGAAAACTGGAACGTAAATCTGGAACTTCCACTAGAGACTTAAATCTGGAGCATCCATCTGGACTAGACTGGAGCTGTCGATAATAATAAGAGAACACAGGTAGGAACGATTGTTTCCTCCCGGGGTTTTTTACCTAAGATTCCATAATAGGATCAAGGGTTTTTCCCCGTCAACAAAATTCTTGTGTCGTTTACTTTCTCGCATATACTTTATTTCGTCTTAATTCAAGATCATAGTCTAGATCCATGAACTGAAAGCAGTACCATCTACATATCACCAATGTATTAAATTGCCAACACCTTGGGGAGTAGTAACCGTGAAGGGAGACAGCAAGAAGCTAAGAAATGCTACACCTCCACGATGAAGTCAGCTACTAAAACAACTTCGCAATAGCAATTACAGAAACAAGTCTTTGATGTAATTGAACCATAGGAACAAGATGTTAAAGAAATTGGGTTGGTTCCTGAAGATCCAAACATCAAAGAACTTGTAGGTGCAAAGATCTCGGAAGATTTGGAAGTTGAACTCACCAAATTCCTGAAAGAAAGAATGAAGATTTTTTCTTGGAAGCAAGAAGATATGATTGGAATATCTAAAGATATAATGACCCATAAACTTGGGATTGATAAAAGTTTCAAGCAAGAAGATATGATTGGAATATCTAAAGATATAATGACCCATAAACTTGGGATTGATAAAAGTTTCAAGCAAGAAGATATGATTGGAATATCTAAAGATATAATGACCCATAAACTTGGGATTGATAAAAGTTTCAAGCAAGAAGATATGATTGGAATATCTAAAGATATAATGACCCATAAACTTGGGATTGATAAAAGTTTCAAGCAAGAAGATATGATTGGAATATCTAAAGATATAATGACCCATAAACTTGGGATTGATAAAAGTTTCAAGCAAGAAGATATGATTGGAATATCTAAAGATATAATGACCCATAAACTTGGGATTGATAAAAGTTTCAAGCAAGAAGATATGATTGGAATATCTAAAGATATAATGACCCATAAACTTGGGATTGATAAAAGTTTCAAGCAAGAAGATATGATTGGAATATCTAAAGATATAATGACCCATAAACTTGGGATTGATAAAAGTTTCAAGCAAGAAGATATGATTGGAATATCTAAAGATATAATGACCCATAAACTTGGGATTGATAAAAGTTTCAAGCAAGAAGATATGATTGGAATATCTAAAGATATAATGACCCATAAACTTGGGATTGATAAAAGTTTCAAGCAAGAAGATATGATTGGAATATCTAAAGAAGACGTCGAACGATTGCTCAAAGCAAAGATGATAAGAGAGATGAAACTTCCTTAATAGCTAACAAATGTGGTGGTGGTTCAGAAGAAAAATGGGAAATGGAGAGTCTGTGTAGATTTTACAGATCTTAACAAGGCTTGTCCAAAAGATCTTCTAGAAAGATTCCCTCTGCACAAGGGCCCACAAACCGTTAGGATTAACGTTGTCACACACTCCTACCTTATTATCGTCTTTGGCAGCTGTCATTCCTTCTTTATTGGGTCCACAAACAGGTGACTGAAACAAACTTTATTAATGAAAACTGGAACGTAAATCTGGAACTTCCACTAGAGACTTAAATCTGGAGCATCCATCTAGAGACTAGACTGGAGCTGGTCACTGGAGTGCTTCAGTGGATATCTTCACTGGTGGATCACTGCTGGTTGTCACTGGAGACTCTTGCCACTGGAGAAGTGTTACTCCTTGCGACTGGACTGATTCAGTAAATACTTGCCTGAAATGGGCCACTACTGGCAGAATCAACATGGCTTGTTCAGATGGCATTATCGGGTCAGTTAGCTTCTTCAGTTCACTTGGTTTCTCCAGTTCACTGGTGTTAGTCAGTTCAGTGAACCTGGAAATTTCTGCATCAGGGACATCCTTCAAGCATACGATGAACTCAACCGTGCCCAAGAAGAGTTGAGGACCGCCAAGGCCGATCTAATCCATATGAAGTCGGTCGTGTCGGTTTTGAAGGAGAAGTACCCTGACGTGGATGCTAGGATAGCAGATGAGATCCTTGAAGGCTCATCTTATTTTTAGGTCTTTTGGGTGTTTTAGTGGACAATGATAGATATAAATGAAAAGGCTTGAGTCCACTAGGTCTAACTTAGTAGCTATTGTGTATATCTTTGTAAGCTACTATCTTTTGGTACTAAATAAAATTAGTTTTTTATTTACATGAGCAAGCGTACCTTTATTTCCATATCACAAGCAAATCCTGCAAATTCCACAAAGATTTAGAGTTTTGATCAACATACCTTTGTGATGACTAGTACCTATTTATTCTTTGTTTCCTGTTTCAAGAAAAAGACACTAAAAAGAAACTCATTTGTTAATTCATTAGCTAATTCATTTGTCAATCAGTTGTGAATAATAGAGAGATTATCCCTATTCTTTTTGATGACTGTTTGATCGTCAAAACCAATTGAGTTGATTGTAAAATCAACAACCCTTTGAAAATTCCCAAACATGAGGGTCTACCCACAACCAGGAATTTTTTATGACGTCCTACCCGGGCGAAATGAGGTGTTAATGTTAACCTCGACGTTCGAGAAGGTGATCCCTTCAACCTAGGATTGAAGTTGTAGTTCAATCCACTGTAGTCCGTTTAAGGACTTAAACTCAGGAGAAATTACTTCTGTTCAGGATCAATACCTCGGATATATGCTTATGATCTTCATCCACAAATATCAAGATCCTATATGTTGATCATCCTGCAAAAGGCCAAAAAAAGAAAACACAGGCTAAGGGTTGACATTAGCCCTTTTTGGCTAATGCCACTCCGACGCTCAAGTCAGTATTATTGCTATAAAAAAATTAATAAGAACAATAATTACTCATTGATAATACGCTTTAAGGTGGATCGCATTCCAAGCTCTTGGAATCATTCTACCACCTGGTTCTTGAAGCCAATAAGATCCTGATGCGTAAAACACGCGATAACGACAGCGGAAGACTATTTTTGGTATTTTCTGGATTTTATATGAAACAAACAATAAACAAGACTTATAAAATAAAAATGATAGATAAAGAATCCACCACCAAGACTCGTAAAGGCTAAGCCACTGGAATCAAGGATAAAGGAAACCGAAGATTTAAAAGACCTCACCACAATATTTGATAAAGAACAAGTCACCACAAATATTGATAAAGGGGTCACTCCTAACCACCAAGATCAAAGATCTCTAAAGGTAAAAGAAGATTTTTGTAAGAAATAGAGGCTGCTCTATTAATTTCATTCAACATCAACTGCCCTTACAATGAGAAATACTACCTCTATTTATAGTCACATGCTATTTTCTAGGAATTAACGACATAATAAAATAATACATAAAAGCTGTAAAATATGCTAAGCCACTAATTTATTTTGACCAATAGAGAATAGACAGCGTGGGGTTTCTAGGAACATTCCTCTGCAAGTGGTCCCACAATACCGTTAGAAATGTCATCGTCACACGCGCCTTCCTTTACAGCTGTCATTCTTCTTTATTGGGCCCACAAACGACTTCAGTGGAAACTTTATTATCTGGAAACTGGAGACAAAATCTGGACTTCTACTGGAGGGCCATCAGTGTTGGTCACTGGAGAATCTTGCCACTGGAAAAGCGTTACTACTGGTGACTGGACCGGTTCAGAAAAGACTTGTCTGAAATGGGCCACTGCTGGCAGAATCAACATGGCTTGTTCAGATGGCATTATCAGTTCAGCTTCCTCCAGTTCAGTGAACCTGGACATTTCTGCATCATTCTCCTCCTCTGAAAAGGGACTTGTCCTCAAGTCCTCGAGGTACTTATCCTCCAGATAAGGCATCAGATCTCCTACATTAAAAGTACTTGAAACTGCCATATCTCCAGGTAACTCAACCTTGTAAGCATTATCGCCATATCTCTCCAGAATTTTGAACGGACCTTCAGCTCTGGGCATCAGTTTACTCTTCCTTTTTGCTGGAAACCTTTCTTTTCTTAGATGCACCCACACAAGATCACATGGTGCAAAACTGGATTGCTTTCTATTCTTGTTTGCTCTGGCCTTGTAACTGGCATTTGCTTTCTCTATTCTGGCCTTCACTTCTTCATGAATTTTCTTGATTTCTCTCGCTCTGGCTTCAGCTTCAATACTGGCTTTTGGTTCAATCGAAAATGGAATTAAATCAATGGGAGTCAGTGGATTGACACCATAACAGACTTCAAATGGGGATTTACTGGTAGAATAGTTAGGAGCTCTGTTGAAAGCAAACTCAGCATGAGCAAGCTTCAGATCCCAATCCTTCAGTGTCTTCTTCACCAGTGTTCTTAACAACATACCAATTGTTCTGTTCGTAAATTCAGTCTGTCCATCAGTCTGAGGATGGTGAGACGTACTGAACATCAATCTGGTACCCATCAATCTCCATAGAGTCTTCCAGAAATAACTCAGAAACTTCACATCTCGATCTGACATAATTGTCTTGGGGATTCCATGCAATCTGACAATCTCCTTAAAGAACAGATTTGCTACCGCTGAAGCATCATTGGTTGTGTTACAAGCAATAAAATGCGCCATTTTTGAAAATCGATCAACAACCACCATAATTGAATCTTCCCCCCTCTGGGTTCTGGGCAGTTCAACAATAAAATCCATACTGATATCCTCCCAAGGTTGGTTTGGAACTGGAAGAGGAGTGTATAATCCTTTGTGAAAAGTTGTCTTTGCCTGGTGATAAGTTGGACAGCGACTGATAATATTCTGGACGTCCTTCAGTAGACTTGGCCAGTAGAAATGTTCAGTCAAGATCTCTCTAGTCTTGTTGATTCCAAAATGACCAGCTAGACCTCCTCCATGTGCTTCTCTTATCAGTAAATCTCTAATCGAACCTCTGGGAATGCACAACTTTCCATTCTTAAATAAGAAACCATCTTGTACAGTAAATGGTCCCTTCTGATTAGCTTCAGTGAGTTTTTCAGAAAAATCTGGGTTTGCAGTATATAACTCCTTTATAAATGAAAACCCAAGCACTCTTGCTTCTAAAATAGATAACAATGAGTATCTTCGTGACAAAGCATCAGCAACAACATTACAAACTCCAGCTTTATGTTTTGAAACAAATGAATAAGACTGTAAGAATTCTACCCATTTGGCATGTTTGGCATTAAGCTTGTGCTGACCATTTATAAACTTCAGTGCTTCGTGATCAGAGAATAAGACAAACTGCTTTGGCTTAAGATAATGTGACCAGTGAGTGATAGCACGAATAATGGCGTAAAATTCTTTATCATAAGTGATGTACTTCAGTTTAGATCCATTCAGCTTCTCACTGAAGTATGCAACTGGTCTCCCTGCTTGCACTAAAACTGCACCAATACCTACCCCACTTGCATCACATTCTAGCTCAAATAACATATCAAAATCTGGTAAGGATAAGACTAGAGCTGAACTGAGCTTCTCCTTCAGTGCTTCAAACGCCAGTTGGGCTGAATTCGGCCAATTGAACACACCTTTCTTCAGACAGTCAGTAATTGGAGCCACAACTGTAGAGAAATTCTTGATAAACCTTCTGTAGAAAGATGTCAGTCCATGAAAACTCCTAACTTCAGTGATTGTGGTAGGAACTGGCCATGATCTGATGGCTTCTACCTTTGAAGGATCCATAGAAATACCTTCTTTTGAAACAACATATCCCAAAAATATCACACTCTCTACCATAAAATCACATTTCTCCAGTTTACCATCCCCCCCCCCCCCCCCCCCTCTTTTGAGACCACATATCCCAGAAATATCACACTCTCCACCATAAAGTCACATTTCTCCAGCTTACCATACAACTGGTGTCTTCTCAACAGTTCAAACACACTCTTCAGATGATTAACATGTTCAGCTTCAGATTTTGAGTACACCAGAATATCATCAAAGTAAACAACAACAAACTGACCAATGAGCGGCCTGAGAACTTCATTCATCAGTCTCATGAAAGTACTGGGAGCATTAGATAAGCCAAAAGGCATAACTAACCATTCATACAAACCTCCCTTGATTTTGAAAGCAGTTTTCCACTCATCTCCATCTTTCATCTTATCTGGTCATTTTCTGCAGTCTTTAAATTTTTTTTTTTTTTTTTTTTTTTTTTTTTTTTTTTTTTTTTTTTTTTTTTTTTTTTTTTTTTTTTTTTTTTTTTTTTTTTTTTTTTTTTTTTTTTTTTTTTTTTTTTTTTTTTTTTTTTTTTTTTTTTTTTTTTTTTTTTTTTTTTTTTTTTTTTTTTTTTTTTTTTTTTTTTTTTTTTTTTTTTTTTTTTTTTTTTTTTTTTTTTTTTTTTTTTTTTTTTTTTTTTTTTTTTTTTTTTTTTTTTTTTTTTTTTTTTTTTTTTTTTTTTTTTTTTTTTTTTTTTTTTTTTTTTTTTTTTTTTTTTTTTTTTTTTTTTTTTTTTTTTTTTTTTTTTTTTTTTTTTTTTTTTTTTTTTTTTTTTTTTTTTTTTTTTTTTTTTTTTTTTTTTTTTTTTTTTTTTTTTTTTTTTTTTTTTTTTTTTTTTTTTTTTTTTTTTTTTTTTTTTTTTTTTTTTTTTTTTTTTTTTTTTTTTTTTTTTTTTTTTTTTTTTTTTTTTTTTTTTTTTTTTTTTTTTTTTTTTTTTTTTTTTTTTTTTTTTTTTTTTTTTTTTTTTTTTTTTTTTTTTTTTTTTTTTTTTTTTTTTTTTTTTTTTTTTTTTTTTTTTTTTTTTTTTTTTTTTTTTTTTTTTTTTTTTTTTTTTTTTTTTTTTTTTTTTTTTTTTTTTTTTTTTTTTTTTTTTTTTTTTTTTTTTTTTTTTTTTTTTTTTTTTTTTTTTTTTTTTTTTTTTTTTTTTTTTTTTTTTTTTTTTTTTTTTTTTTTTTTTTTTTTTTTTTTTTTTTTTTTTTTTTTTTTTTTTTTTTTTTTTTTTTTTTTTTTTTTTTTTTTTTTTTGTCCATCTTTCATCCTTATCTGGTGATAGCCACTTCTGAGATCGATTTTTGAAAATACTTTGGAGCCATGTAACTCATCAAGCATATCATCCAATCTGGGAATGGGATATCTATACTTAATAGTTATGTTATTTATGGCCCTGCTATCAACACACATTCTCATTGAACCATCTTTCTTTGGGACCAGGAGAGCTGGAACTGAACAAGGACTCATACTCGCTCTGACATAACCTCTGGCAACCAACTCATCTACCTGCCTCTGCAACTCCTTTGCTTCAGTAGGTGAACATCTGTAAGCAGCTTTGTTTGGAAGAACTGAACCTGGAACCAGGTCAATCTGGTGTTCAATTCCTCTTACTGGTGGCAAACCTTCAGGTAGGTCTTCTGGGAAAACATCAGTGAATTCCTTCAGTAGAGACTTCAGGAGACTCGGGACTCCAGTGAACTCCTTCTCTTCAGTACGCTCAAGCACCAGTAACATCATAACTGGAGAGCCTCCAGTTAACTCTTCTTCTACTTCAGTTTGAGACATAAATAAAGACTTGCTGGGCGGGTCTTTCTTATTAATTCTCAATATTTCATTGGGTTTTAAAGAAGTCAGAGTGACCTTCTTCCCACTTACAAATAACGAATATGAATTCATACGGCCATGATGAAAAACATTATTATCAAATAACCAAGGTCTACCCAGTAATATATGACAAGCATCCATAGGAACAACATCACACACAATTTTGTCTTGATAAATAGATCCAATGGAAAAAGGTATAGTAACTTGTCTGTTAACTTTTACCTCAGATCCTTCACTGAGCCATTGCAACTTGTATGGACGAGGGTGATTAACTGTAGGTAGTGCCAGTTTCTCTACCATGTAAATTGAAGCAGCATTAGCACAACTCCCACCGTCAATGATCAGATCACATACTTTTCCTTTAATAGTGCATCTGGAATGGAAGATATTTTCCCTCTGGGCAGTATCAGTTGCAACTTCATCAGCATGCATCACTCTTCTGACTACTAGCATCTCTCCAACATCTGCACCTACATACGCCTCTTCATTTTCATCTTCATCATACACTGGTTCACCTTCTTCAGTATCAACATCTGGTAAGCTTTCAATCTCTTTTGGCAGTTAGTGCTCGCTGGTTGAGACACTGCGCCTAGAAGTGACCAAAGCCATGACACTTAAAACATTTTCTTCCCACTGGTTCTTTTGATCCTCCAGTTTCTTTCTCCTTTCCTCTGAAGGATTTCTGGACAGCTTCACTGGGCCTGGTAACTGGTTGACTGGTAACTGGTTGACTGGAGCTGGAAGTTACCTTAGTGAAAGGTCTGTACTGGACCTTCTTCTTCAGTTGTTTTTCAATCTGGAGGGCCAGTTTGCATGAACCTTCATAAGTCCAGATGGGCTGCAATTCCATCTTCTCAGCAATGTTAGCATTTAACCCACCAAGGAATCTGGCGATAGTATGCTCTTCAGTTTCTTTAACACCAGTTCTGGTCTTCAGTTTCTCAAACTCCCTAATATACTCCACCACTTCTTTAGCACCTTGCTTCAGATTATTCATCAGTAGATACTGATCTTGCTTGTACGACTGAGGAATAAATCTCTTCTGCATAACTTCTTTCAGTTTGGACCAGGTCTTGATTTTACTTTTACCCTTATACTCCCTTTCAGATTTCATATTATCAAACCAAGATGAAGCATACTTTTGAAGCTTAATAATGGTAACCTTAAAACTCTTTTTATCATCATAACCTTTAATTTCCATAATTCTATCCATCACCTGAACCCATTCAAAATATTCCACTGGGTTAGAAGACCCATTAAAATTTGGTGGATCTATCTTAATATCTCTAGTATCATCACCCTTATGTCTTCTTCGTATTTCTCTAGGCTGCGGAACATCAGAATCACTAGAGTTTCTGGGTGTACTATCAGATCTTTCACTAGGATCTTGAGATTCAGAATCTCTTTCACTGGCAACAACATGGTCTCTATTAAACCTTAAACCACCATCTTCTAACATATGAACAACTCTACCAAGTGCTTCTTGTAGATCTTCTATTTGCCTATCCCTCCTAGCATTATGAGCTTCTTCTAATGTCATATTTCTTCTAAAAGCCATTAATATTCAACCAACTTATTAGATCTATATCAGCAACAACTAGATCTAAACAATCAACAAACAGATCTGACTAAATCGAAATGAGATCTAATCAAACAATACCCCAACGGACAAAAGGATTAAGAAACCTTTTTCACAACCTGGCTCTGATACCAAAATTTGATGCGTAAAACACGCGATAACGACAGCGGAAGACTATTTTTGGTATTTTTTGGATTTTATATGAAACAAACAATAAACAAGACTTATAAAATAAAATGATAGATAAAGAATCCACCACCAAGACTCGTAAAGGCTAAGCCACCGGAATCAAGGATAAAGGAAACACTCCGCCCCACCACTATAATCGATAAAGGTCTAGCTACCACGATTATAGATAAAGGAAACCGAAGATTTAAAAGACCTCACCACAATATTTGATAAAGAACAAGTCACCACAAATATTGATAAAGGGGTCACTCCTAACCACCAAGATCAAAGATCTCTAAAGGTAAAAGAAGATTTTTGTAAGAAATAGAGGCTGCTCTATTAATTTCATTCAACATCAACTGCCCTTACAATGAGAAATACAACCTCTATTTATAGCCACATGCTATTTTCTAGAAATTAACGACATAATAAAATAATACATAAAAGCTGTAAAATATGCTAAGCCACTAATTTATTTTGACCAATAGAAAATGGACAGCGTGGGGTTTCTAGGAACATTCCTCTGCAAGTGGTCCCACAATACCGTTAGAAATGTCATCGTCACACGCGCCTTCCTTTACAGTTGTCATTCTTCTTTATTGGGCCCACAAACGACTTCAGTGGAAACTTTATTATCTGGAAACTGGAGACAAAATCTGGACTTCTACTGGAGGGCCATCAGTGTTGGTCACTGGAGTATTCATCTGGAGCAGTCATCTGGAGCTGGTCATCTGGAGCGCTTCACTGGAGTACTTCACTGGTGGACTACCAGAGTTGGTCACTGGAGAATCTTGCCACTGGAGAAGCGTTACTATTGGTGACTGGACCGGTTCAGAAAAGACTTGTCTGAAATGGGCCACTGCTGGCAGAATCAACATGGCTTGTTCAGATGGCATTATCAGTTCAGCTTCCTCCAGTTCAGTGAACCTGGACATTTCCGCATCAGATCCCTTGCCTGCTTCTGCCTCTATAAAGTAGGGACCTTCCCATTTAGGAGCAAGCTTTCCATCAGATTTCTTAGTTGTATTCTTAAAAGCTTTTCTCAAAACTAAATCTCCAACTTTAAACCTTCTAATCCTTATATTTTTATTATATGCCCTAGTCACTTGATGTTGATAAGCAGTTGTTTCGGACAAAAATTACCTAAGATAATTTTGTAAAAAGATTCAAGATAATTTTTTGACCAAAGATTTGTAAGTGAGGTCAGGTGCTTAGGATCTTAAAATAAAGAAAGGTTTTTGCTAATGAAAATAGTACGAAAGAAGAGTTTTGATCAGGAAACCTTTAACAAAGACCTTAAAAAGACGTTTTAAAGAAGATATGACAAAAACAACGAAGATTAAAGCAAAAAAGACTCAAGATCTAGACTATGATCCCTAAATAAACGATTTTATAGCAATAACACTTGTGAAAAACGGTTTTAATGCATAAAGTGGAAATAAAAAAGGTGTTTTAATGTCAACAAATCAGTAAGTTTAAGATGAACTTATCACAAACAATTAAATACATGCACAAGTTAAATATTTTGTAAAAAGTGTTAATGAACTACTAAAAAACGTTTTGTAAATGCAAAATAAGGCGAGTAAAAGGTAAAGACGATGAACACAGAGCATTTTTACGAGGAAAAGCCCTTAATCCATCTGGATTGCCAGCATAAAAACTTTGGGAGGAAGCAATTGCTCCTGCCTTTGTTGTTTTATTATTAGAATTTCAAGGTAATTACAATACGAGGGCACAAGTGATCGTTCTAAGTGATGAATTTGGGGTTGAATCTTGGTGTGAACGAATTCTGTGTGTTTACAGAGGTTTATTGGAGTTTTTGAGAGGAGATGTGTGTATTTTTCTGTGGGAAAACCGAATCATCCAGCCTATTGATCACTTGCCCCTTTTATAGGGAAAAAGTACAACTAACTATCCTAAAATTCCGGGATCCTGGCAGATTCTTCTCTTGACTTGAAGACTTGGCTCTTGAACGTTAAAGGACCATTTCCACACGTTTTCCAGCAACTAACTCCGACTTTGGGGCAAGAAAACACTTATACACGTTCCAATATTGCTAAGATAAAATAAATAACCGTTAGTAATCTCAGAGCTCAAGATCCTGGACATATTTCGGATCTTGGCCCATATCTTGAGATCTTGGACATATGTTAACTATTTGAACATATATTAGGATCTTTAGACATGTTTTAGGATCTTAAGCATGTTTTAGGATCTTAAGCATATTTTAGGATCTTTCTCATGTTTCATATTTATGATCCTGAAGTACAAAGTTTAGCCATGAACAGTAGTTAAGAGCTTGATCCCCCATGATCTTAGATCTGAAAATCTCACCCCAAACAGCAACTATACGAATTTTAGCAGCTTCCCTCAATTCATCAACTAAATCAAGGTCTTCAAATAATGCTTGATTATTATCTTGAACTGTCTGCAAACTAGACCTCGCAGTTGGCACCATCATTTATGCTGGAAGTACTGCTTCAGTTCCAAATACTAAAGAAAAAGGTGTGTGTCCAGTAGCATGTTTGACGGTGGTTCTATCAGCCCAAAGCACAAATGGCAACTCCTCTGCCCATAATCCTTTTCTGCCTGTTAGCCTTTTCTTAAGATTATTAACAATAATCTTATTGCTTGATTCTGCTTGACCATTAGCTTGAGGATGGACAGGAGTAGAAGTTATCATTTTTATACCATAACTTTCACATAATCCCGTTGTTCTTCTTCCAATGATATGTGAGCCATTATCGCAAATGATCTCAGCTGGAACTCCAAATCTGGTCAGTATGTTGTGTTTGATAAAAGAGATTACTTTTGTTTCCCCAATTTGAACGAAAGCTTCTGCTTCTATCCATTTTGAGAAATAATCTGTTATTGCTAGCATGAATCTCTTCCCACAAGGTACCTTTGGCATTGGTACCATCCCCCATTTCATGAAGGGCCAAGAAGAAACAATGGGATACATTGGTTCAGCTGGCTGATGGTATATGTTACCATGCCTTTGACAACCATCACACTTCTTCACATAATCCTTTGTATCTTTATAGTAGGTCAATAATATCATGTTATGACTATTTTGGTGCGTAATGCTCTGGCTCCAGAATGAATTCCACATTCTCCATCATGTATTTCTCTCATCACCTCTTGTGCTTCTTCTTTTTCTAAACATCTCAAATATGGACCTGCAAGTGATCTCCTGTACAATCTATTTTGTATAATAGAGAAGTATGATACCTTTGTTTTAAAAGCTCTGTGATTTTCTTGTTCTGGGATAATTCCTTCTTGAAGATATTTCATTATTGGATCTATCCAAGATTTTGGATTGTCCCCAGAACTTGATTCTTCTGATTCTTGATTATCAACTGCTTTAACTTGTAAAGTCTCTATTGCTGGTTTCATGATCTTTATAATTGGTATTTTAGTGTCGGGCGGGATATTGAGTGAGGATCCTAAATAAGCTAAGGCATCTGCTTCTATGTTTTCCTGTCTTGGGACCTGTTCTATGCTAAAAAATTCGAAGTTTTCTGCTAAACTCTTCACAATATCTAAATAAGCCATTAATTTTCACCTTTAACCGAATAAGATCCATTAAAATGATTAGCTAACAACAGTGAATCTACATAAACTTGCAAGCTTTTAATACCCATGTTTTTATCTAACTCTAATCCTGCTATTAAAGCTTCATATTCCGTTTCATTATTAGTAGCTGTAAATTCACAGTCGGTTTGAAAACACTCTGTTTGGATATTTTATAGGTAAGAGGCAGGCTTATCCTGTTGTTGAAAACTATGTGAAGAATGCTTGGGCGAAATTTGGATTGCAACGTCTTATGATGAATTCCAATGGGTTCTTTTTCTTTAAATTTGCCTCACATAGTGGTATGCAAAATGTGCTAGAGAATGGTCCTTGGTTAATCCGTAATGTACCTATCTTCCTGAATATATGGACCCCTACGGCTTTATTGAGGAAAGAAGACATCAAATTAGTTGATGTCTGGATTAAAGTCCATAATGTTCCCATAGTTGCTTACACTGAAGATGGACTTAGCATGCTGGCGACTAAACTAGGTACTCCCAAAATACTTGATACATATACGACTGACATGTGTATGGAGTCTTGGGGGAGGAGTAGCTATGACAGAGCGTTAGTAGAGATTTCAGCGGATAAAGACTTTAAAGATGAGCTAACAATGGCAATTCCAAACCTAGAAGGTGAGGGTTTTGTAAAAGAAACAATGAAAGTTGAATATGAATGGAAACCGCCTAGGTGTGAACATTGTAAAGTTTTTGGACATGAAGGTGGGCAATGCCCTAGAGTGGCTGCAGTCTTGCAACCGGCTAAAATTCCAGATGTGTTTGCAGATGGATTTCAGGAGGTTAAAAAGAAAAAAAAGAGTGAATCAGCATAAGAAAGCCTAAGATGATTTATCGGCCGATTAAGTCCACCATAAAGTCTGGAGAAGCAAGTACTTCTAAAGGTTCGATTGTCTTGAAAAATCCATATGACCCTTTATCTGACTATGGTGCTTTAGCAAATGAGCCGATTTATGTGGAAGTTCATAGAAATGAAGAGTTGAAGAAACCTGGCTGCTCCAGTAGTCCTACAGTACATCATTTTGCTAAAGACATAGATGATTTTGATGATGATGATGTAGACGAGCACATTGAGATACACGAGGAGGCATCAACTCGCTAATCAGTTCTTGCACTGATTAGTTTTTTTGCTTTTGTATTTTCGGTTTTGTTTGCCTATCTTGTTTTGTTAGATAGGATAGTAATTTGGGTGTCCTTTTGGTTGTTATTTGCTTACATATATGGGGCAAGTCTCATATATGAACTAGTGTGATATTCAATCACACTACTTGCTTTGTAATGTTTATTTTTGGATTGTCCCCAGAACTTGATTCTTCTGATTCTTGATTATCAACTGCTTTAACTTGTAAAGTCTCTATTGCTGGTTTCATGATCTTTATAATTGGTATTTTAGTGTCGGGCGGGATATTGAGTGAGGATCCTAAATAAGCTAAGGCATCTGCTTCTATGTTTTCCAGTCTTGGGACCTGTTCTATGCTAAAAAATTCGAAGTTTTCTGCTAAACTCTTCACAATATCTAAATAAGCCATTAATTTTCACCTTTAACCGAATAAGATCCATTAAAATGATTAGCTAACAACAGTGAATCTACATAAACTTGCAAGCTTTTAATACCCATGTTTTTATCTAACTCTAATCCTGCTATTAAAGCTTCATATTCCGTTTCATTATTAGTAGCTGTAAATTCACAGTCGGTTTGAAAACACTCTGTTTGGATATTTTATAGGTAAGAGGCAGGCTTATCCTGTTGTTGAAAACTATGTGAAGAATGCTTGGGCGAAATTTGGATTGCAACGTCTTATGATGAATTCCAATGGGTTCTTTTTCTTTAAATTTGCCTCACATAGTGGTATGCAAAATGTGCTAGAGAATGGTCCTTGGTTAATCCGTAATGTACCTATCTTCCTGAATATATGGACCCCTACGGCTTTATTGAGGAAAGAAGACATCAAATCAGTTGTTGTATGGATTAAAGTCCATAATGTTCCCATAGCTGCTTACACTGAAGATGGACTTAGCATGCTGGCGACTAAACTAGGTACTCCCAAAATACTTGATACATATACGACTGACATGTGTATGGAGTCTTGGGGGAGGAGTAGCTATGACAGAGCGTTAGTAGAGATTTCAGCGGATAAAGACTTTAAAGATGAGCTAACAATGGCAATTCCAAACCTAGAAGGTGAGGGTTTTGTAAAAGAAACAATGAAAGTTGAATATGAATGGAAACCGCCTAGGTGTGAACATTGTAAAGTTTTTGGACATGAAGGTGGGCAATGCCCTAGAGTGGCTGCAGTCTTGCAACCGGCTAAAATTCCAGATGTGTTTGCAGATGGATTTCAGGAGGTTAAAAAGAAAAAAAAGAGTGAATCAGCATAAGAAAGCCTAAGATGATTTATCGGCCGATTAAGTCCACCATAAAGTCTGGAGAAGCAAGTACTTCTAAAGGTTCGATTGTCTTGAAAAATCCATATGACCCTTTATCTGACTATGGTGCTTTAGCAAATGAGCCGATTTATGTGGAAGTTCATAGAAATGAAGAGTTGAAGAAACCTGGCTGCTCCAGTAGTCCTACAGTACATCATTTTGCTAAAGACATAGATGATTTTGATGATGATGATGTAGACGAGCACATTGAGATACACGAGGAGGCATCAACTCGCTAATCAGTTCTTGCACTGATTAGTTTTTTTTTGGGTAAAGGGGAATTTAAACCCCGGTAAGCTTTTATAAATCACCCAAAGAGAAGATTATACAAGTAGCTTGGCAAAGAACCAAACTAATTCATACATATGACATGCCATATGTATGTGAAACAATAACGTCACAAGCGACCTTGCTGAACAATACATAAAAAAGGCTAAAAACATCAAAAGCATTAATAATACACCTCTTAATATGTAAGTAACCAATATCAAACATCAACCTCTATCATTCTACCAAATCGAAACCAAATCTCAAACATGCACATCACAGTGAAGAGCTCAAAATGGCTAACCAAATGGAGACTCCTACCCTTAAATGCACTTAACTTTACAGACCATTTAGCCATTCTACCCGATAATTCTGGTTTCCTAAGTACATTTTTTATAGGATAATTAGTTTTTATATGAATAGGATGTGTTTCAAAATAATGCCTAAGTTTAGTAGAGGCCATTATTAAAGCTAATATTAATTTTTCTAAGTGTGAATATCTAGTTTCAGCATTTAGTAAACTTTTACTAACATAATAAACAGGATGTTGTTTACCTTCGTGCTCTTTTACAAGCACAACGCTTACTGCCTCTGAAGATACTGATAGGTACAAAAAGAGTATCTCACCCTTTTCTGGCTTCATCAACAAAGGTGGTGTTGATAGATATGTCTTTAGTGCTTTAAACGCTTCTTCCTGTTTTTCGCCCCATTCAAATTTCTTATTTTTCTTTAACATATCATAAAATTCTTTGCATCTGTCTGAGGATCTTGATATGAATCTGTTCAGGGCTGCTAATCTTCCGGTCAATCTTTGAATATCTTTGACATTTGAAGGGGATTTCAACTCCATTATCGCCTTTATCTGTTCAGGACTCGCCTCTATTCCCCTTTTAGTTACTAAGTAACCTAGGAATTTTCCTGCACCTACTCCAAAATTGCATTTCGCTGGGTTTAGCTTCATATTGTAGCGACCCAGTATATCGAAGGCAACTTCAAGATCTTTAAGATGATCCTCCGCCTTTTTTGACTTTACTACCATATCATCAATGTAGACTTCCATCGTATCCCCCAGTTGATCCTTAAACATCATGTTGACCAATCTCTGGTACGTTGCACCTGCATTTTTCAATCCAAATGGCATGGCAGTATAACAATATATACCTGTGGGAGTCATGAAAGCTGTTGCTTATTGATCCTCAGGTTCCATTTGGATTTGTTGAAATCCTGAAGATGCATCCATAAACGTAAGCATTTCGTGCCCTGCTGTAGCATCTACCATTGCATCTATATGTGGTAGTGGGAAAGGATCCTTAGGACAGGCTTTATTAAGATCTGTAAAATCTACACAGACTCTCCATTTCCCATTCTTCTTCTGCACGACTACAACATTTGCAAGCCATTCTGGGAATTTCACCTCTCTGATCATCTTAGCCTTCAAGAGTCTTTCAACATCCTCTTGGATAATCGCGTTTCTCTCCGGGGCAAATTTTCTCCTTTTTTGTTGAATGGGCCTGAAACTTTTATCAATTCCTAACTTATGAGTTATAATATCTTTAGAGATACCTGTCATGTCCTCTTGTTTCCAAGCAAATGTAGATTTTCTTCTGCTTAGGAATCCAATAAGATCTTTTTCAAAAATCCTCCGGTATCTTTTTACCAATGAACACCTTGATGTCGGGATCTTCATTTGATAACGGTATCTCTTTTACGTCTTGATCTTCAAATTCCTCGACATCAAAGATGTTCTTTTTATATTGCTATGCTTCTGTAGACTTGGTTGTAGACTTCATTGATGCCATATAGCATTCCTTAGCATCTTGCTGATCTCCTTTTATCTTCACAACCCCCCATGGAGTCGGGATCTTTACACATTGATGGTATGTTGAAGGGACAACTTTCATCTCGTGTATCCATGGTCTACCTAAAGTAATATTGCAACCAGGTAAAGAATCAATTACACAAAATTTTTGCATTGAATTTACCCCTTCTACATAAACTGGCAATTTGATCTCGCCATATGTGTTTTTTGTTTCACCACTGAAACCAACGAGAACAGTAGATTTTCCACCAATTTCTTCTTCAGAGATTCCCATCCTTTTCAGCGTTTCTAATCTTATGATATTGACTGAACTGCCGTTATCAATTAAGATCTTTATCCATGCGTAGCACACTGAATCTCTGGATTGGCTTATCTCCTCTTTCAGATTTTGCTTCTTTTGCATTCCTTTTTGCTGCTGAGAAAGATGTTCCGCACACCTCTGATCCTCCTGCAATATAATTAATAATGTGAGCATTAGCTGGTGGTGATTTGGGCCTTGGTGGCTGTTGCTGGCTTTGCTTGCCCAAATCTTTGACATCAATATCCTGAGCTTTCTTCTTCCCAAAAAGTTCTGTCAGATATCCTTTACTAAGGAGTATCCCAATTTCACGTCGAAAGGCATAGCATTCTTCTGTGGTATGTCCAAAATCTTCATGATAAGCACACCATCTTGATTTATCTTTACTGGCATCAGGTTTTGAATTCCTGGGAGACCACCTGGCTTTGTCCCCAAGATTCTTCATGGCTCGGCTATTCCTGCAGTGTCAACAGAGAAACAATATTTCGATAATTCAGGATATTGGGGTTCTCCCTGTCTTTCTACTGCTGCTGCTCTCTGTTGTACAGCTCTTGTGTAGGGTTTATTTTTGCTGGGTCGGAACACTGGAGTTTCTGCCCTTCGATTTGGACGTTCATATGTTGAGGGAGCCTCCATCCTCTTCCTCATCAATTCGTCTTCTTCAAGTCTGATAAATCTCAAGGCACGATTTCTAGCTTCATCTAAAGATTTGCAAGGCGTCATAACAAGATCCTGATAGAATAGAGAATCCTTGCTTAACCCCATCTTCAAGGCCTGAACTGCAGTGGTCATATCCAATTTTGGGATTTCCAATGATTCTTTTGTAAACCTGTTAAGATATTCTTTTAAAGATTCGTTAATTCCTTAGGTGACTTGGTAAAGATCACCCGTTATTTTCTCAAAAACCCTACTGCACGAAAACTGTAAATTAAATTGATTAATAAGTTGTGCGGAAGAAAATATAGATCCGGTAGGTAAATTGAGTAACCACTTTAGGGCTGCTCCTGATAATGTAGCCCCAAAGCCTTTGCACAGGCACACTTCTCTTAAATCTGTTGGGATTGGAACTGATGCGGAAATGACCCCGAACCATTTCCACAAAAAAGGTGGGTTCGTATATTTGCTAATTGAAGTTCAACAAGCAACCAATTACCCTTGGTTATCCTTTGTTAGTATTACACTACTGGTGTATATTGATCTTAATGATAAGTCGAGCACTGAAGTTATGCAACCAAATCAAGAGTTGCTGGCCTTAAAGTTCATCAGTGACAAAACAAGTCCTGATCAGCAACAAGTCTCGCTGAAACAACTTCAACTGACGACGACCAGTGAACTGGTCAGCACCAGATGCAACCAGCAAGTGTCCAGAACAGCAAGTAACACTTCAGTACATCAGCAAGTCTTTCCTCAGCAAGTATTCATCAGTGACACTGGCCAGAGATGGGTGCTCAGTACTTTACTTAAGTTATACTTCAGTGAGCGTTCACCAGTGATGAAGTTTACCAGACCCATCTCAGTTACACTTCAGTGGCCCGTTTCAACTAGTTCTCAGTCCACCAGTGAAGTTAACCACTGGACAGCTTCAGTAAATAACTCCAGTAAGTTGCTTCAGTCGAAATGCTCCAGATGGAATATGCCGGTGAAGGTTCTCCAGGTCAAGACTCCAGTGAAGCAATTCCAGATCCATGCTCCAGTTGAAGATCCTCCAGATCACTTCTCCAGTGAAGATCCTCCAGATCACTTCTCCAGTGAAGATCCTCCAGATCACTTCTCCAGTGAAGATCCTCCAGATCCAGGCTCCAGTGAAGATCCTCCAAGTCTCCAGTCTCCAGTCAAGACGGGCAGTGAAGCTTACCAGTGAACGACTCCAGTCTAGAAATACCAGAATAAAGTCACCAGTTTTGTCAGTTCAGTTTATTTCGGTGACATGGCAGTGGACCCAATAAAGAAGGAATGACAGCTGTTGACAGGGATAAGGAAGGCACGTGTGACAACGTTATTTCTAATGGTTTGTGGGCCCTTGTGCAGAAGGAATCTTTCTAGAAGCTTTGTTTGTCCATTTCCTATTGGTGGATAAATTAGTGGTTGTCCTTAGCACATGACAGCCTTTTATTTATTTAATATTTGTATTTCTTTATTCCTAGGAAATAGCATGTGTGTGGCTATAAATAGGTGCTTAATTTCTCATTGTAAGGAGTAGTTGATGTTGAATGGAAAATTAACGAATTTAGCTGAACGAATTTAGCTGAACGATCTTAGCTGAACGAATTTAGCTGAACGAACTTAGCTGAACGAAATTAACTGAACGAACTTAGTTGAACGAACTTAGCTGAACGAATTTAGCTGAACGAACTTAGCTGAACGAACTTAGCTGAACGAACTTAGCTGAACGAACTTAGCTGAACGAACTTAGCTGAACGAACTTAGCTGAACGAACTTAGCTGAACGAATTTAGCTGAACGAATTTAGCTGAACGAATCTTAGCTGAACGAATTTAGCTGAACGAATTAGCTGAACGAATTTAGCTGAACGAACTTAGCTGAACGAATTTAGCTGAACGAACTTAGCTGAACGAACTTAGCTGAACGAATTTAGCTGAACGAACTTAGCTGAACGAACTTAGCTGAACGAATTTAGCTGAACGAATTTAGCTGAACGAACTTAGCTGAACGAATTTAGCTGAACGAACTTAGCTGAACGAATTTAGCTGAACGAACTTAGCTGAACGAATTTAGCTGAACGAATTTAGCTGAACGAACTTAGCTGAACGAATTTAGCTGAACGAACTTAGCTGAACGAACTTAGCTGAACGAACTTAGCTGAACGAATTTAGCTGAACGATTTTAGCTGAACGAATTTAGCTGAACGAACTTAGCTGAACGAACTTAGTTGAAGAACTTAGCTGAACGAACTTAGCTGAACGAACTTAGCTGAACGAACTTAGCTGAACGAACTTAGCTGAACGAACTTAGCTGAACGAACTTAGCTGAACGAACTTAGCTGAACGAATTTAGCTGAACGATTTTAGCTGAACGAATTTAGCTGAACGAACTTAGCTGAACGAACTTAGCTGAACGAACTTAGCTGAACGAACTTAGCCGAACGAATTTAGCTGAACGAACTTAGCTGAACGAACTTAGCTGAACGAATTTAGCTGAACGAATTTAGCTGAACGATCTTAGCTGAACGAATTTAGCTGAACGAACTTAGCTGAACGAACTTAACTGAACGAACTTAGTTGAACGAACTTAGCTGAACGAACTTAGCTGAACGAATTTAGCTGAACGAACTTAGCTGAACGAACTTAGCTGAACGAACTTAGCTGAACGAATTTAGCTGAACGAATTTAGCTGAACGAATTTAGCTGAACGAACTTAGCTGAACGAACTTAACTGAACGAACTTAGTTGAACGAATTTAGCTGAACGAATTTAGCTGAACGAATTTAGCTGAACGAATTTAGCTGAACGAACTTAGCTGAACGAACTTAACTGAACGAACTTAGTTGAAGAACTTAGCTGAACGAATTTAGCTGAACGAACTTAGCTGAACGAACTTAGCTGAACGAATTTAGCTGAACGAATTTAGCTGAACGAATTTAGCTGAACGAACTTAGCTGAACGAACTTAACTGAACGAACTTAGTTGAAGAACTTAGCTGAACGAACTTAGCTAAACGAAAACGAACTTAGCTGAACGAACTTAGCTGAACGAATTTAGCTGAACGAATTTAGCTGAACGAATTTAGCTGAACGAACTTAGCTGAACGAACTTAACTGAACGAACTTAGCTGAACGAACTTAGCTGAACGAATTTAGCTGAACGAATTTAGCTGAACGAATTTAGCTGAACGAACTTAGCTGAACGAAATTAGCTGAACGAATTTAGCTGAACGAATTTAGCTGAACGAATTTAGCTGAACGAATTAGCTGAACGAACTTAGCTGAACGAACTTAGCTGAACGAACTTAGCTGAACGAATTTAGCTGAACGAATTTAGCTGAACGAATTTAGCTGAACGAACTTAGCTGAACGAAATTAGCTGAACGAATTTAGCTGAACGATTTAGCTGAACGAATTTAGCTGAACGAATTTAGCTGAACGAATTTAGCTGAACGAACTTAGCTGAACGAACTTAGCTGAACGAACTTAGCTGAACGAATTTAGCTGAACGAATTTAGCTGAACGAATTTAGCTGAACGAACTTAGCTGAACGAATTTAGCTGAACGAATTTAGCTGAACGATCTTAGCTGAACGAATTTAGCTGAACGAACTTAGCTGAACGAACTTAACTGAACGAACTTAGTTGAAGAACTTAGCTGAACGAATTTAGCTGAACGAACTTAGCTGAACGAACTTAGCTGAACGAATTTAGCTGAACGAATTTAGCTGAACGAATTTAGCTGAACGAATTTAGCTGAACGAACTTAGCTGAACGAACTTAGCTGAACGAATTTAGCTGAACGAATTTAGCTGAACGATCTTAGCTGAACGAATTTAGCTGAACGAATTTAGCTGAACGAACTTAAGCTGAACGAACTTAGCTGAACGAATTTAGCTGAACGAATTTAGCTGAACGAATTTAGCTGAACGAACTTAGCTGAACGAACTTAACTGAACGAACTTAGTTGAACGAATTTAGCTGAACGATCTTAGCTGAACGAATTTAGCTGAACGAATTTAGCTGAACGAACTTAGCTGAACGAACTTAGCTGAACGAATTTAGCTGAACGAACTTAGCTGAACGAAAACGAACTTAGCTGAACGAACTTAGCTGAACGAATTTAGCTGAACGAATTTAGCTGAACGATCTTAGCTGAACGAATTTAGCTGAACGAACTTAACTGAACGAACTTAGTTGAAGAACTTAGCTAACGAAGTTTATCTTCGTTCTCTTAGCTAAACGAAGTTTATCTTCGTTCTCGTAGCTAAACGAAGATAGATTTTCAGCTTAGTTTCGTTTGATGTTTTTCGAACTTAATGAACTTAAGCTATCTTCGCTTGGTTTAGGTGTATGAATATTTCGTCTGATTTGCCCGATATTCTAAGTTTTCGTGCTAAATTGGATGTTCTAAAATCTTCTTTTTTGAGTTCTGGTGATATGGGAAAGAGTAAAAAGAAAAAGAATGGATCTCCCTCTCCTAATAAAACTTCAGGTTCTTCGTCTGGTGGAGATGGGAACCAAAATATAAGAAGGACATCTCCTTTGCCTAATTTGCTTGGAGATGATGTAAATCAGAAAGGAAACTTGTTGTCGACGGATAATGATGATGGGAAACATAATCCTCCCGAAAACACTAATTTGGGTCAGAAAAAGTCGAATCATCATCAGCCGACTCCGACAGTAGATGAAGAATGTGGTAACCCTTTGTATGGGGCGGAGGGGAAGGCTGAGGGTCCAAAAAACAATTCTACCAGTTCTAATACTGAGAAGGTGGAACGTGGTGAAGATGGGGAAGTGGAAGGTAGCATGGATGATAACTCTGAATTTGTTAAACAGCATGTGAATGATGGGAATTTAGGTGGTGGTTCTAATACTACCAATGAAACTCCTAGTTTTTCCGTGAATGGCGATGGTGTTGGTGATGGGATTCATCAATCTGTACCACCAGTTGCAAAGGAGGTGCAGCCTGAAAAGGTGAACCAGTCTGATCCTCCGGTAGTTAATATCCCTTGTTCGTATGCAAAGGCGGTGCGATCTGATGTGAATAATAAACCAAAAGTTAATTTCCGTTCTTTGAGGGTGGAAGTTAGTGTTGAAGGCATTGATTTGATTATTCCTAAAGAAGCTATTATGTCAGCAAATAGCAAATATGCTAATACTTTGGTTGGATATTTTCTTGGAAAAAGACTTGCTTTCCCCGTTGTTGAAAACTACGTGAAGAATGCTTGGGCTAAATATGGGTTTCAGCGTCTTATGATGAATGCATCCGGTTTCTTTTTCTTCAAATTTGAGGAGAAATCTGGTATGGAGAAAGTGTTAGAACAAGGACCATGGTTAATTCGCTCAGTTCCTCTCTTCCTTAATATTTGGACTCCTGATTTTAGTATGTCCGACATTAAGAAGGTCCCGGTTTGGGTAAAGATGCATAATGTACCTTTGGTTATATTTAATGAAGATGGTCTAAGCATGCTTGCGACCAAGCTTGGAACACCAGTTGCTCTGGATGATTATACGAATTCCATGTGCATTAATGCATGGGGTCGTAGTAGTTATGCTCAGGCTCTTATTGAATTGGATGCAGATAATGAGCTAAAATCTGAGCTGACTGTTGGAATTCCTAATATGGTTAGTGATGGTTTTTCAAAACACGCTATTAACATTGAGTACCAATGGAAACCTCCTCATTGTTCGACTTGCAAGGTGTTTAATCATGCAAGCGACCAATGCCCAAAAATGCCTAAAAAGGTCATACCAATTCCTAAAAAGGTTACACCAGAGGTGCACAGTGATGGTTTCCAGCTAGTTGGCAAAAAAATGGTTCAAGGCAAGGATTTCCGGTCCAAAATCAGAAGAATAAGTTCGTATATCGGCCCGTGGTGAAACCAAAAATGAGTACTGATCAAGCAAGCACCTCTAAAGGGCAGATTCCAACCAATAATTCGTTTGGAGTCTTGGTAGATGAAGATGGACAAAAAGGAGATGACCCGTTATCTGATTATGGGACTAAACAAAGTGTACCTGTACTTCGGGAAGCCACAGAAAATGAAAGGGCTGAAAAGGCTGCGAAATTAAAGGCAACGATGGATGCGGCTTTTTCTGCTGATTCTGATAATGATGAAGTCGATGATGATTATGTGGAAAATATCTATGATGAATCTGATGATTTTATGGCGGCACATACGAAGCCTAAGTCCACTTCTGAGGGGGCAAGCACTCCCGGTATGCACGGTTTTAATGGGTAGTATAGCTGCATGGAATATTAGGGGTTTGAACCGACCCCTCAAACAGAAAGAGGTTCGGCAGGTGGTAAGTGAAAATAATCTTAATGTTTGTGCTATCTTGGAATCCCATGTACATATTTCTAGTCTTATGGATGTGTGCAAAAGGGTGTTTAAAACCTGGGATTGGTCTTCTAATGCTACGTCCTGTAGTAAGGGTACGAGGATTATTCTGGGGTGGAATTCTGAGGTTGTGGATGTTATGGTTTTGTCACATACGGATCAAGTCATACATATTCAGATTATATACAAGTTAGATCGAAAGGCTTTCTATTGTTCATTTGTATATGCGGACAACTATTATGTTCATAGAAGATTATTATGGGATAATCTCTGTACACATCAGCATTTTATACAAGGAAAACCGTGGGTGTTGTTGGGAGACTTTAACTCAGCGCTTAATTTGGAGGATAGCTTCTCTAGTTCTTCCAAAATTGATGTTGGTATGCGTGATTTTAAGGAGTGTATACAACAAATTGATGTAATGGATATTAACTCTTCCGGATTCCATTTTACATGGACTCAAAAACCCAAGCATGGAACGGGAACATTGAAGAAAATTGATAGAATCATGGGAAACGTTCAGTTTTGTGATGAATTTCAAGCCGCTCATGCCATCTTCCAACCCTATAGAATCTCGGATCATACCCCATGTGTCTTGAAACTTCCTAATGTTACTAGGCAAAGACCCAAACCATTCAAATTTGCTAACTTCCTAGTTCATAAGAAGGATTTTGCTGAAATGGTTAAAACTCATTGGGATACTCCTTTTACTGGATGCAAGATGTACAGATTAGTGAAAAAGCTAAGACTTTTGAAACATCCGATCCGAAGTATGCTCTTTAGGCATGGAAATCTGCATAATAAGGTTAAGAAGCTTCGTCTTGAGCTTGATAGCCTCCAAATAGCTATCGAGGCTGATCCCTCTGATAAAGAATTAAGAAACCAGGAGATTGCTGCACTTTATGATTTTAAAGAGGCGGTTCTTGATGAAGAACGCTTCTTAAAACAAAAAGCCAAGATTGAATGGTTAGAGGTGGGTGACTCTAATACTTTGTACTTTCACAACTCTGTTAAAGCAAGAACTCACAGGAGCCGGATAGAGAAGATCCAAGACGTTAATGGAGTTGATCATGAAGGGGGTGGTGTGGCGACTGCGCTTGTAAAACATTATGAAGACTTCCTGGGAACTGAAGGGCCTCCATCTTGTTTTAATCCTAATGGAATTTTCAGAAGAACTATTAGTAGGCAAAAAGCGAATTATATGGTTCGAGCGATCACTGATGCTGAAATTAAAGAAGCTATGTTCTCAATTAATGAAAATAAAGCCCCGGGTCCTGATGGGTATACCTCGCTCTTCTTTATGAAGACTTGGGATATAACGGGAAAGGAGGTATTCTTGCCATTCATGATTTCTTTAAGACTGGCAAAATTTTGAAAGAAATCAACCATACCTTCTTAGCATTGATTCCAAAAGTGTCCACTCCTAATAGAGTTACAGATTATCGCCCAATTTCTTGCTGCAATACAATATATAAATGCATTAGTAAAATTATTACTAATCGCATTAAGGATGGGTTGGACGATATTGTGGATATTAATCAATCCGCATTCATTCCTGGTAGGCTTATATCGGATAATATTCTTCTAACTCAAGAATTAATGCATAATTATCATCGTAAGATTGGCCCCCCACGATGTGCTGCTAAGGTTGACATTCAGAAAGCATATGATACTGTTAGTTGGAGCTTCTTAAGAGCAACATTAATTGGTTTTGGATTCAATCCGACTATGGTACATTGGATCATGTCTTGTGTTACCAGTGTTTCTTTCTCTATCAGCCTGCATGGTAATATTCATGGTCTTTTCCAAGGAAGACGAGGCCTTAGACAGGGTGATCCCATGTCCCCATATCTCTTTACTATGGTTATGGAGGTGTTAACTCTGATGTTACACAAATCTGTGCAACATTCTCCGGGCTTCAGGTTTCATAACTTGTGTGGAGAACAACGAATTATTAACATTTGTTTTGCAGATGATCTCTTTCTCTTTGGCCGAGGTGATCTTGCTTCAGCCAAAACTATTATGGACGGGCTTATGGAGTTTTCTAATGCCTCAGGACTTATGCCTAGTCTAGCTAAAAGCACGGCTTTCTTTTGTAATGTTCCTGATCGTATTAAGAGGGCTATTTTGGAGATCCTCCCATTTGAAGAAGGCTCTCTTCCGGTTCGTTATCTTGGTGTTCCACTTATTTCATCTAGACTTTTACACAAAGATTGCACAATTTTGGTTGAAAGGATGGAGGCTAGAATAAGTGATTGGAAGAACAAGTCTCTTTCGTTTGCTGGCAGGTTACAATTAATTAATTCAGTTCTCTCTTCCATGCATATTTATTGGGCTTCAGTTTTCATTCTCCCTGCTAGTATCATTTCTGATTTGGAAAAGAAGATGCGGGCTTTTTTATGGACTCAAGGTCCCATGAGCAAAGGTAAAGCTAAGGTGGCATGGAAGGATTGTTGCCTTCCTAAGTATGAGGGAGGAATTGGAATTAAAAGAATTTGTGATGTTAACAAAGCTCTTATGACTTCTCATGCATGGAGTATCTTGAATAATCGTAAGTCTCTTTGGGTACAGTGGATTAATGTGCATAAACTCAAGGGAAGAAATTTCTGGGATGTCCCTTTGAAAGCTGGCTCAACATGGGGATGGCGTAAGCTTCTTCAATTGCGAGAAGTAATCCGACCACATATTAAGTATCTGATAGGGGATGGGTGTACTACTTCAGCTTGGTTTGATAATTGGGCTTCTATTGGCCCTTTATGTAAGTTTATTACATATAGAGAGATGACTAGAGCGGGATTTCGTCTTGATGCAACGGTTAATGATGTTCTAACTAATGGACGCTGGAAATGGCCAATTGCCTGGTTTGATCTATTTCCAGTGCTTATAAATGTTACTCCTCCTGTTCTTCGTCCTGCTGTTTCTGATGTAATTACTTGGTATGATCATAATGGGAAGGAAACTGATTTTTCAGCCTCCTCCACATGGGAAACCATCCGAGTTAGAAGACCAGTTGTTCCTTGGGTTGATCTTGTTTGGTTTGCACATAGTATTCCGAGGCACTCATTTCATGTCTGGCTTATTATGAGAGAAAAACTGAAGACTCATGATAAGATGAAGCAATGGGATGTTAGTGGTTCTACTAACTTAAATCTACTTTGCTGTTCCCTCTGCAAGCGTGGACCTGATTCGCATCAACATTTATTTTTTGAATGTAATTAATCATTGCAGATTTGGAATTTGGTTCGCCCCTTAATGGGATTTCAAGCGGTTCCAAACCGATGGACTGATATCACTTCAATGCTATTGTTGACATCAAAGCCTAATCTTGCTAAGACGGTTATTGCTAAGCTTTTGATTGCTGCTTCGGCCTATTACTTATGGCAAGAGGGAAACTCCAGATTATTTTCTCCTAAAGAAAGATCGGTTGCTCAATTGCGTGATGTTATTGTGTCTACCGTTCGGATGAAGTTAGCCACTATGAAGTTCAAGAAAAAGATTCAAGGAAGAAGCATCCTAGAAGAATGGAAGTTGGATACCACGTAAACTTATATTAAACATCACTTTTATTGTTGCCATTAAGACGTCAACCAGTCTTCTAAATGTGTCCCTCTGACAGGCCTTTGGATTTATCTAAGGGTAGGAGTCTCCATTTGGTTAGCCATTTTGAGCTCTTCACTGTGATGTGCATGTTTGAGATTTGGTTTCGATTTGGTAGAATGATAGAGGTTGATGTTTGATATTGGTTACTTACATATTAAGAGGTGTATTATTAATGCTTTTGATGTTTTTAGCCTTTTTTATGTATTGTTCAGCAAGGTCGCTTGTGACGTTATTGTTTCACATACATATGGCATGTCATATGTATGAATTAGTTTGGTACTTTGCCAAGCTACTTGTAATAATCTTCTTTTGGGTGATTTATAAAAGCTTACCGGGGTTTAAATTCCCCTTTATCTGGGTTGTTCTTCTCTTCGTTCGTTTATTTTTCCTGGCTTCTTTGTTATTTTAATTTTCCTTTTGTCTGGCTTGTCTTTTCCTTTTGTTTTATCGTCCCTGTTTCCTTTGCTTGTTTACCCTTTATCTCCTTTTCCTCCTATTGTCCTTCGTTTTTTTTTTCTTTTTTGTTCCCCTCTTCTACCGTTGCTTTTCTCAATTTACTTCTACTTTCCTTCTTCTCTGCCTATTTTTTTTTCCTGATTTTTTCTTTTGTTTTTCTCTTTTCTTTTTTACTCCCCGTGCCTTTCTTTATCTATTGTGTTGTCTTTTCGTTCCGTGTGGCTGTTGTCCTTTTTCTTTGCTTTATGTCTTTACCCCTCCTTTTCTCCCACTGTCTCTTTTTCATGAAATTGTGGTTTCCAATTTTCTTGTCTCTTCTTTCTTTGTCTAGATCTATTTTTGATTATCTTTTCATTTAGATAATAGAAATGGGTTATAATAGAAATCTTGCTTTAGAGAATTTTCGAAGAGATAGACAGCTTAAATCTCTTGAAAAACAAATGGGGATAATCTTAGATGTGTTAGAAAATCATGTGAGAGAAACAAAAAAGAAAAATTCTCGTAAGAAACTCACTGATTGCAATTTAAATCTCATGGAGATTAGATCAGTCCCTAATTCTTTCAAAAAGATAAAAGTTGAAGTCGATGTTGAACAAGAGCCTATTTATGATAAAGAAGAAATAAGTGATGTTGTTGATGACTTTTTACTCTTCAAGAGAACTGATCATTCACTTGATATGGATGACGTTCAGCAAGAAGATGATTTTTTCCAACCATGTGTTTATGATGACGATGGTGAAGAAGTAATTGAAGCTGACCTTGATGATTTCTTGCTGAATCGGAATGCTAATCATTCTCGTAAAGTTAGTGTTGATGAATCCCAGCAAGGAAGTGTTAGCCAGACTTGTTTTTGTTATGTTACTAGCGAAAACGAGTCCATAAGAGCTGCTGGTGATGAATCATCGCTGATCTAAGAAGCCCAGCAAGCAGTACATTCGACTGGAACTCTCACTGATGAAGTCCAGCGAAAAGTGTACTCCAGTGAAGCTTTTACTGATGAAGATCCAACTGAAGATCCAACTGGAGATCCATCAGTTGAAGTTCAACAAGAAATGTCCATATGCCTGATGAAGAACTCTATACCTAATCAGTCACCTCCAGTCACAACTCAATGGCTTAAGGAAGGCATAGGGGTAACAACTACTAACCGAGCACTTGTGTTTAATTTCAGAATCGATTATTATGGTATGGGTTTTTGTGTTATTCCTATGAATGATCGTCTTTTGATACTTGATAATGCTTATCATGATGGCCACTTGAACACTAGTTCATTATGTGTGCGAGAGAAGCAAGACACTCTTAATCGTTTCTGGCCTGATGAAATGATTAAGGCTGAAGTTACTAAATTATTTGTTCATGCTGATATGTTTAAGTATGATAGGGCCATAGTATGGGCTGAAGTGTCCAGTTCGTTAACACTTCAGAAAGCTTGTCTATATACTCCAACTGGTGAAACCCATGATGACTATGCATTGTTAGAAACTGATCTTTTAAAGTCACGAGCTGAATTGAAATGTAAGATTAGAGAAGGATTACAAACAGTTTCTTATATATTTGATCTTTGTGAAGAAAGGAAGTATGTTGAAATGCCCAGTATTGTTACTCAAACTGATGAGCTGCATGATATTGATGCATTCTTCAAAACTGATGTAATTGATCAGAAGCAATTTAGAATGGAGATAAGAGTTAAAATGAAGACTAAGGTCGGAGATGAATTATTTGTTAGTCTAACTGGGTATAGAAAGGGTTTAGAAGATGATACTTTTGTTTATTCTAATTTTATGAGAAGGTTTGCTGAAATGTTATACTCGTTAAGGCATCAGAAATCTGAAAATTCAAGCTTTGTTACCGGGTGGGAATTATCAGAAGTCGTTTATGACCTGAAGATGTTCAGAAATGAAAACTCGAGGACTTACTATAAGGACTTGAGGGCAAGTCCCAAAAAAGAGGGAGAGAATGATGCGGAAATGACCCCGAACCATTTCCACAAAAAAGGTGGGTTCGTATATTTGCTAATTGAAGTTCAACAAGCAACCAATTACCCTTGGTTATCCTTTGTTAGTATTACACTACTGGTGTATATTGATCTTAATGATAAGTCGAGCACTGAAGTTATGCAACCAAATCAAGTGTTGCTGGCCTTAAAGTTCATCAGTGACAAAACAAGTCCTGATCAGCAACAAGTCTCGCTGAAACAACTTCAACTGACGACGACCAGTCAACTGGTCAGCACCAGATGCAACCATCAAGTGTCCAGAACAGCAAGTAACACTTCAGTACATCAACAAGTCTTTCCTCAGCAAGTATTCATCAGTGACACTGGCCAGAGATGGGTGCTCAGTACTTTACTTAAGTTATACTTCAGTGAGCGTTTACCAGTGATGAAGTTTACCAGACCCATCTCAGTTACACTTCAGTGGCCCGTTTCAACTAGTTCTCAGTCCACCAGTGAAGTTAACCACTGGACAGCTTCAGTAAATAACTCCAGTAAGTTGCTTCAGTCGAAATACTCTAGATGGAATATGCCGGTGAAGGTTCTCCAGGTCAAGACTCCAGTGAAGCAATTCCAGATCCATGCTCCAGTTGAAGATCCTCCAGATCACTTCTCCAGTGAAGATCCTCCAGATCACTTCTCCAGTGAAGATCCTCCAGATCACTTCTCCAGTGAAGATCCTCCAGATCACTTCTCCAGTGAAGATCCTCCAGATCACTTCTCCAGTGAAGATCCTCCAGATCACTTCTCCATGAAGATCCTCCAGATCACTTCTCAGTGAAGATCCTCCAGATCCAGGCTCCAGTGAAGATCCTCCAGATCCAGGCTCCAGTGAAGATCCTCCAGATCCAGGCTCCAGTGAAGATCCTCCAGTCTCCAGGCTCCAGTCAAGACCCCTCAGTGAAGCTTACCAGTGAACGACTCCAGTCTAGAAATACCAGAATAAAGTCACCAGTTTTGTCAGTTCAGTTTATTTCGGTGACATGGCAGTGGACCCAATAAAGAAGGAATGACAGCTGTTGACAGGGATAAGGAAGGCACGTGTGACAACGTTATTTCTAACGGTTTGTGGGCCCTTGTGCAGAAGGAATCTTTCTAGAAGCTTTGTTTGTCCATTTCCTATTGGTGGATAAATTAGTGGTTGTCCTTAGCACATGACAGCCTTTTATTTATTTAATATTTGTATTTCTTTATTCCTAGGAAATAGCATGTGTGGCTATAAATAGGTGCTTAATTTCTC
Source organism: Erigeron breviscapus (assembly GCA_034093135.1). Taxonomy (NCBI): domain Eukaryota; kingdom Viridiplantae; phylum Streptophyta; class Magnoliopsida; order Asterales; family Asteraceae; genus Erigeron; species Erigeron breviscapus. The sequence continues at coordinate 188,008,657 of CM067167.1, forward strand.
TTTGTAAAGTTAGTTGATGTTGAATGAAAATTAATAGAGCAGCCTCTATTTCTTACAAATCTTTTTTTACCTTTATAGATCTTTGATCTTGGTGGTTAGGAGTGACCCCTTTATCAATATTTGTGGTGACTTGTTCTTTATCAAATATTGTGGTGGCTAGACCTTTATCGATTGTAGTGGTGGGGCGGAGTGTTTCCTTTATCCTTGATTCCGGTGGCTTGGCCTTTACGAATCTTGGTGGTGGATTCTTTTATCTATCATTTTAATTTTATTGTCTTGTTTTATTGTTTGTTTCATATAAAGTCCAGAAAATACCAAAAATAGTCTTCCGCTGTCGTTTGTCGCGTGATTTACGCATCAGGAACTGTCTCCATCTTCTCCAAGTACTGAGCCACATGTTCTTGAGGATCTGTTGTTCCATCATATGTTTTCATATGAGGTGCTGAAAACTTTTTTGGAATTTCCACATTGGCTATGGTGGGTGCAAATCTGGAAATTCTGTATGAAGATGGATCCGCTTCTGGAATTGGTTGACAAAATCCCGGAACTGTCGAAATCAGTTCCTTGATTTTCTGCAATTCTCTCGCCACGTATGCATTCGCCACGTTATCCTGCATTTGGTTAACATTATTTTCATAATTAAAGGAAGGGGGAGTGAAACCTGGAACCCCGGAAGATGATGGCGGGGTTTGCTCATTATTCTTTGAGTTATTTCCTGCATGAAATAAGGAACCAGATCCAGATTTCGGAGGAGTAGAGAACATGTGACCCATTGACTGAGTCTCTAGAATTCCTATTCCTCTAAAATTGATACTCCTATTGTTCAGAGGAGATTCTTCTGGTCTCTCAAGATCGTGAATTCTATCTCTTGAGTCCTGGTGTTGGCTCCTGTTTTCCATCATCTTTGACTCCAAGCTATTGAATCTGTGAATCCAGAGATGGTCCTGGATATGGTCATGGCGGTTGAGGCATCGGCGATTTGGATCATATCCTGACGACATATCTTCAATAGCCTTTCCAGTATTTTTATTATTATTATTTTTTGGAGGCTTATTAATCAGATTCTTCAGAGTTACAGATCCAGAAGCAGCAGAGGAAGTATTTTGAGAAGTAGACATTTTTCGTAGATCGGTTTGAGAAAGTTTTTGAAACTGAATATTTAGAGTTGTGACAAAATTGCAAAAAAACACCTTTTTGCCCCACGGTGGGCGCCAAATTGTTTCGGACAAAAATTACCTAAGATAATTTTGTAAAGGATTTAAGATAATTTTATAACCGAAGATTTGTAAGTGAGGTTGGGTGTTTTATGATCTTCAATCAAAAGAAAAGTTTTGTTAAAGATAACGGTGCAAAGTAAGAGTTTTGGCAAAAGGAGTTTTCAGAAAATCTTTGAGACAGAAATACGTTGAGAAAGCAAGAAAACTGTTGAAGATAAAGATAAAATGCTCAAATGCAGTGCTATGATCTTGAAGATAAATGCAAAACACAACGACACCAGAATTTTGTTGACGGGGAAAAACCTTGATTCAGTTAAGAAATCTTAGGTAAAAAACCCCGGGAGGATTCAATCGATCCTACCTATGTTCTTTTATTATTGTTTGTGGTGATTACAATACAATGATTTTGAGAGTGATTTGATCGAGCTAATAATCGTAAAGGAAATAAGAATGCAGTGAATATGTGTGTGCTAGTACAAGTGAAGTGAGCAGTTATCCTAATTTCGATCAATCACCTCGTATTTATAATAGAAATCCCTAACTAATCTTCCGAAATATCCGGGATCTTCCGTGTTGCATTGTTCAACGTGCAAAGAATAAAAACAACTCCAACAGGTATGAATAAAAAACCCTAAACTCTCTCTCTAGTATAGGCGATTTCTTTCCATCAATTCTTCCCTTAATCTGATCGATTTCTTGGGATCTTTTCTTCATGATTTTGCTATGGATTCATTCGTGCATGATTATGTTTAAAGGGTTTTATTTCTGATCGATTAGGGTTTATTTTCTTTTCATCGTCCTCACTAGATTAGGGTTTTTTGCTGTTCCGCTTCTCGTTTCCTGCCCACTTTGAACCTTGCGTTTGTTTACTTCTGATCTTTTAGCGATATACCTGATCGCGACTACTTGTGTAGTTGAGCTAGATCGCTGGTATGTCTCTAACGGATTAAGGGTTCTCATTCTGCTTGGATCAGGGTTTGGGTTTCGAATTTCCTGCTCTTAATTTAGTCACTCTATTTGCTTTTCTTGACTGCTTTTTGTTCCTATTTGTTAATGATCGTATCCGGGAGAGGTGTATGAAGAATTCTTCTGATAATTCTGATATTCATAGTTTTCGTGCCAAGTTGGATATTCTGAAGAAATCGCTTGATAATTCTGGTAATAAAACTGATATGACAAAAAATAAAAAACATAAGAATGGTTCTCCATTGCCAAGCAAAACTCTAGTGGCTACATCTGGTGGTGGTGGGAATCAAAAGGAAAGTGGGGCATCACATAAGAATGGTTCTCCATTGCCAAACAAACCTCCAGTGGATAAGCAAAGTGTGGCATCTCCTATGCCCAACATGCCATCCTCGATGAACAGCAAAGATGTGGAAAATTCTGTTTGTGATGGGAATCCAAAGGATAATTCGACAGCTTCCAAGAACGATGTGGAATTTTCTGATATGGGAGATGTAAGTGAAAAAACTCAAGGTAAGACTAGTGTCGATTCTAATGGCAACAAGTCCCCCGGTTTGGTGGATCGAATGTTTGAGACTGAGCATGTTACGGACCAGTCCAATGATAAGAGAAAGGTTGAATTTGCACCTGAAGTTGATGTTCGTGAAATCCATAATGATAATCAGGTACAACCTTTGTATGCTGCTAAATTGAAAGAAGGTTCTATTAAAAAAGTGGTAAACTTTCGGAAAATGGAGAATCTGCTTGTATATGAAGATGTTGATGTAGTTTTTCCGAAAGAAACAGTTCGTTATGTTCAAGATAAATATGCGAATACCTTGTTTGGTTACTTCTTAGGAGATAGGTTGGCTTATCCGGTTGTTGAATATTATGTGAAAACTAATTGGTCGAAATTTGGATTGCAAAAAGTAATGATGAATGCTAATGGTTTTTTCTTCTTTAAGTTTGCGGATAAGACTGGTATGACTAAGGTTTTAGAAGGGGGACCATGGTTAATTCGCAATGTGCCCATCTTCCTTAATGTTTGGTCACCTAATGCAAAATTGAGAAAAGAGGATATTAAGGAGGTCATGGTGTGGGTTAAAATTCACAATGTGCCTATTGCATCTTACACGGATGATGGTTTGAGCTTGTTGTTTTCGAAACTTGGTAACCCTAAGGCACTAGATACATACACGAGTGCTATGTGTACGGAGTCTTGGGGACGAAGTAGTTATGCAAGAGCACTAATAGAGATCTCTGTTGTATCAGATTTTCAGGAAAAGGTGTCTATTGCTATTCCAGTTTTGGATGGGGATGGATATACAAAAGAAGTTATGCAAGTGGAATATGAATGGAAGCCACCAAGATGTGTCCATTCTTGTGTTCTGGTCATCACTCCAATGAATGTAGTAAGAATGTGAAAAACATCAAACAAAAGGCGAAAGTTGATGACGAGGGATTCACTCAGGTGGTAGGAAAAAAAAAGAAAACGGGCTTTCCAATTAATAAACCGAAAGCAAAGGTAGAATATAGACCAGTAGCTAACCAAAAGAACTTGAAAGAACAGCCGAGTACTTCTAGTACTGGACCGACCCCAATCAAAACTCAACCAGAAGTTGTTAAGACTAGTAATTCCTTTAGTGTTCTAGATGATGAACCCTCAGAGACAAATACAGCTAGTGAACCAAGGAAAGGAGGAACTAATTCATTTGGTGTTGAGGTGGATTCTGATGGTGATGAGGTTATAAATATCATTGAAACTGAATCAGATGTGTTCATGGCTAGTAATACGGTTCCGAAAGATACTGAGGGGGCAAGCACTCCCGGGGACTATGTTTCAAATGGGTAGTCTAGCTGCTTGGAATATAAGGGGCTTGAACCGGCCTCTGAAGCAAAAAGAGGTTCGCCAGGTTGTCATCGAAAACAATCTACAGGTGTGTGCTATTATGGAGTCACATACTGATGTTTCTTCTGTTTTTGATGTGTGTAAAAAGATTTGTCGTACTTGGGATTGGATTTCAAATGGTAGTTTGTGTAATAAGGGTACTCGCATTATTGTTGGTTGGAATTCTGATTTAGTTGGTGTCATGTTACTTTCTCAATCTGACCAAGTGGTACATTTACAGCTTACGTTTAAATTGGATAATAAGTCTTTGTTTTGCTCATTTGTTTATGCAAAGAATCACTATAAGGAGCGTAGAGACTTATGGAAAAACCTGGGTATGCATAAGCATTTTGTTAGGAATAAACCTTGGTGCATACTGGGTGATTTTAATTCCTCGTTGAATCTTGAGGATAAGTTTGTGGGCTCCTCTTCTATTAATATCGGCATGCGTGAGTTCAAGGATTGTGTAGATGATATAGAAGTCATTGATGTGAACAGATCTGGTCTCCATTTTACATGGAACCAAAAGCCGAAGAAAGGAATAGGTATTCTTAAGAAGATTGATAGGGTGATGGGTAATGTATATTTTTTGACTGAATATCCAGCTTCTCATGCTGTTTTTCAGCCTTATAGGGTTTCTGACCATACGCCATGCATTCTGAAGCTTCCCAATGTTAGTAGATCGCGACCTAAGCCGTTCAAGTTTGCAAATTTTCTTGCTGAAAACCGGGTTTTCTTGACATGGTTACTTCAGCTTGGAATGTCGAGGTGGAGGGATATCATATGTTTAAAGTTGTTAAAAAGCTTAAGTCCTTAAAAACCCCAATTCACAGCCTTCTATTCAAACAAGGTAATTTAAAGGAACGAGTTGTTCAATGTAGAAAACGTCTTGATGAAGTGCAGGTCCAGATTGATAGTAATCCCAATGATGCAGCTCTACGTCAACAAGAAGTTAATTGTTTAACTGATTTTAAGCAAGCAGTCCTGGATGAAGAGTGCTTTCTTAAGCAAAAGGCGAAGGTTAACTGGTTACAAGTGGGAGATTCAAATACAGCTTTCTTTCATAAATCGCTTAAATGTAAGCATCATAGAAGTCGTATTGAGCGAATTTCTGATGCATCCGGTTGTATACATGAGGGTAGTTCGGTGTCAGATACCTTTGTGAAACATTATGAAGATTTTCTGGGTAAGGAGGGTTCCACAATCCCGTTTTCTGACAGGAGTTTGTTTGTTAATAAGATTGATGATGAAATTAAAGAAGTAATGTTCTCTATGGGTGATAATAAGGCCCCGAGTCCAGATGGTTACACTGCAGTATTTTTTAAGAAGACTTGGGACATCATTGGGAAAGAAGTGTGTAATTCCATTAAGGATTTTTTCTGAAATGGCAATCTCTGGAAAGAATTGAACCATATTATCATTGCATTGGTTCCAAAGGTCAATAACCCTACTTTCATTAATGATTTTCACCCTATATCCTGTTGTAATGTTCTTTATAAATGTATTAGTAAGATCTTGACTAACAGACTGAAGGATGGGCTAGATGATGTTGTTAGCATAAATCAGTCGGCTTTTATTCCTGGCAGAAGCATTTCTGATAATATTATGCTTACCCAAGAACTCATGCATGGTTATCATCTAGATAGGGGTCCTCCCAGGTGTACCTTTAAAGTTGATATCCAAAAAGCTTATGATACTGTTGATTGGAGATTTTTGAGGATGACTTTACTTGGTTTCGGTTTTCACCCGAAAATGGTAGCTTGGATTATGGAGTGTGTTGCTTCGCCTTCGTTCTCTATTGCTATTAATGGGAATTGCATGGTTTTTTTCGGGGAAAACGGGGTTTAAGACAGGGAGACCCGATGTCACCTTATTTGTTTACACTAGTTATGGAAGTCTTATCCTTATTGTTACAAAGGGCGGTAAGGGATTCCCAGTATAAGTTTCATTATAGATGTGAAAAGGAGCAGATTATTAGTGTTTGTTTTGCTGATGACTTGCTTCTTTTTGCTCATGGTGATTACAATTCAGCGAAGATGATTCTGGACGTGTTGAATTCATTCAAGAACTTTTCTGGGCTAGTTCCAAGTGTTCAGAAAAGTACAGTCTTTTTCTGTAATGTTGCTATGCATGTCAAACAGTCTATTATGGAGCTGATGCAATTTGAGGTTGGGACTTTGCCAATTCGTTATCTTGGAGTCCCATTGATTAGTTTATCAAGATTAGTTTATCAAGATTGTGTTGTTCTTGTTGAAAGGATGGAGAAACGAATTAATAATTGGAGGAATAAAACCTTGTCTTTTGCGGGGAGACTTCAACTGGTAAATTCGGTGCTTTCTTCATTACATACTTATTGGGCTTCCGTATTCATTCTTCCGGCGCGTATCATTTCTGAATTAGAGCAGAAAATGCGTGGTTTCCTTTGGTGTCAAGGGGCTTTGTCTCTTGGCAAGGCTAAGGTGGCTTGGAAGTCTGTTTGCCTTCCAAAATTTGAGGGTGGGTTGGGCATTAAGCGTATTTCAGAAGTTAATAAATCTCTGATGTGTTCTCTTATTTGGCGTCTAATTAATGACCGGCACTCCCTATGGGTTAAGTGGGTTCATTCGTATAAGTTAAAGGGACGTAGTTTTTGGGAAGTTCCATCAAGGGCTGGTATTTCATGGGGTTGGAGGAAACTTTTGCAGTTAAGACAGGTAATGCGTCCATTCATTAGCTCAAAGATTGGTGATGGTAAGACTACTTCGGCTTGGCATGATAAATGGGACCAAGTCGGTCCTTTGATAAGGTTTATTTCGCCTAGGGAGATTGCTAGGGCTGGTTTTTCTTTGCAGGATAAGGTTGCTGATATTGTTTATGAAGGTGATTGGAAATGGCCGGCTGCGTGGTATGATCTTTTTCCTGTTCTTCTCAATTGCACGGTTCCTGTTATTAATAATGAGGCTCGTGATAAGCTGTTTTGGTGTGATGATACGGGAAAGGAGGTTTCATTTTCAGCTTCTTCTGTGTGGAACTCGATTCGTGTTAAGGGACCTGTAGTTGATTGGGTTAAGCTTGTGTGGTTTTCAAATTGTATACCTAGGCACTCTTTTTTGCTATGGCTAGTGATGAAGAAAAAGCTAAAGACTCATGACAGGTTGAAACCTTGGGATGTTGGGGGAGCAACTAATCTTAACCTCGTTTGTTGTTCTTTGTGCAAAACAGGTCCAGATTCTCATTCTCATTTGTTTTTCGAGTGCATTTATTCAGCTCAAATTTGGGCAGGTATTAAGCGCTTGGCAAACTTGGTGAATACGTCTCAACGTTGGGATGATATAGTGGCGAACTTGCTTCCCGTTTCTAAAAGTAATTCGGCTACTAGTGTAATTGCTAGACTTGCATTGGCAGCAACAGTTTACTTCATTTGGCAAGAAAGGAACAACCGCATGTTCAGCAACAATTTGCGTTCCCCTGAGCAACTTATTAAAGTTATTGTTGATACAGTTCGGTTACGTTTAGTGACTATAAAGTTTAAAGGTGGCGATAAGTTGAAGAATCTGTTAGAAGCTTGGAAGGTGCCAAGATCTCTTTTATTGGACAATGGCGAGTAGTTTTTCTTGTTCATATTTGTAGTGGTATGGGTACCTTGTAAATGTGTACCTCTCACTGGTACTCGGACAGGTTCATGTGCATGTTTGAGGTAACCTCGGTTTCCTTGTAAATATGTCCCTCTCACTTGTCTTTGTATTAGTTGATGTGCATGTTTGAGGTTGCCTATATCGCTCAAATGGTTTCGTTGTCATAGTCTTGGTTTAGTTGTTGCTTTGTTTGCTTCTTGTATGGCTAGGATAGCTTGTTCACCCTATATGGCATGTCATATAGGGAACTAGTGTGGCACTCAGCCTCATTACTTGTGATGTACTGTTAATTGTTGTTGGTATAAAAGTTTAAACAGGGTAATCCCTTTTACCCAAAAAAAAAAACGTGCAAAGAATAAGCAAGTGAACGTTGAATCTCTTTTGACACGTTTAATCTTCTATTCTGTTCCGATATCTAAGGGAGTCCACGTTTCTTTTTCCTCGATAACTTGAATATTTATTCTGAATTTGTTGATATTATATGCTTGACCGATAGAACACTCTTGAATATCCTGGATAACGATCCTAGATTCAGGATCCTGCAAAATACAAAAGCATTATCGTGTACAACAGCAATATTTGTTAGTAATATCTTTAATCAGGATCATAATAATAAAAATCAGACCCCAAACAGTAATGTGCAATCTATTTTCGTAAACCATTATATGGATTTCTTGGGTGTGGAAGGGACTACGAATCAGCTGCCTACACAGGGCCTTTTTGTTAGGAAATTATGTAATCAGAAGGCCATGAATATGATCAGACCGGTTACAGATGTTGATATTAAAGATGCAATGTTCTCTATTGGAGATAATAAAGCTCCGGGACCTGATGGATACTCTTCTGCTTTCTTTAAGAGTGCATGGAACATAGTCGGTAGTGATGTTTGTAATGCAATTAAAGACTTCTTTCGTAATGGCTGCCTACTAAAGGAGTTAAACCACACTATATTGGCCCTAATTCCAAAGGTTTCAACTCCTTCCCTTGTTAATGATTATCGCCCAATTTCTTGTTGCAATGTAGTTTACAAATGCATTAGTAAGATTATTACTAACCGTATAAAGGATGGGCTTAATGATGTAGTTAGCATTAATCAATCTGCCTTTGTGCCGGGTTGAAGAATTTCTGATAATATCTTGTTAACTCAAGAATTGATGCATGAATATCACCGTGAAAAAGGTCCTCCACGTTGGGCTTTTAAAGTGGATATTCAGAAGGCTTATGACACAGTCGATTGGTAGTTTTTACATGCTATCCTTCGTGAATTTGGGTTCCATGAGACTATGGTTAAATGGATTATTGATGCGTAAATCACGCGACAAACTACAGCGGAAGACTATTTTTGGTATTTTCTGGATTTTTTTATGAGATAACAACAAACAAAACAAAAAAATTTAAAATGATAGATAAAGAATCCACCACCAAGACTCGTAAAGGCTAAGCCACCGGAATCAAGGATAAAGGAAACACTCCGCCCCACCACTACAATCGATAAAGGTCTAGCCACCTCGATTATAGATAAAGGAAACCGAAGATTTTAAGACCTCACCACAATATTTGATAAAGAACAAGTCACCACAAATATTGATAAAGGGGTCACTCCTAACCACCAAGATCAAAGATTTATAAAGGTAAAAGAAGATTTTGTAAGAAATAGAGGCTGCTCTATTAATTTCATTCAACAACAACTGTCCTTACAATGAGAAATACAACCTCTATTTATAGCCACATGCTATTTTCTAGGAATTAACGACATAATAAAATAATACATAAAAGCTGAAAAATATGCTAAGCCACTAATTTATTTTGACCAATAGAAAATGGACAGCGTGGGGTTTCTAGGAACATTCCTCTGCAAGTGGTCCCACAATACCGTTAGAAATGTCATCGTCACACGCGCCTTCCTTTACAGCTGTCAATCTTCTTTATTGGGCCCACAAACGACTTCAGTGGAAACTTTATTATCTGGAAACTGGAGACAAAATTTGGACTTCCACTGGAGGGCCATCAGTGTTGGTCACTAGAGTATTCATCTGGAGCAGTCATCTGGAACTGGTCATCTGGAGCGCTTCACTGGTGGACTACCAGAGTTGGTCACTGGAGAATCTTGCCACTGGAGAAGTGTTACTACTGGTGACTGCACCGGTTCAGAAAAGACATGTCTGAAATGGGCCACTGCTGGCAGAATCAACATGGCTTTTTCAGATGGCATTATCAGTTCAGCTTCCTTCAGTTCAGCTAGCTTCTTCAGTTCGCTGGCTTCCTCCAGTTCAGTGAACCTGGACATTTCCGCATCATTCTCCTCCTCTGAAAAGGGACTTGTCCTCGAGGTACTCATCCTCCAGATAAGGCATCAGATCTCCCACATTAAAAGTACTTGAAACTGCCATATCTCCAGGTAATTCAACCTTGTAAGCATTATCGCCATATCTTCCAGAATTTTGGGTTGAGGGGGTTTTTTTTTTTTTTTTTTGTTTTTTTTTTTTTTTTTTTTTTTTTTTTTTTTTTTTTTTTTTTTTTTTTTTTTTTTTTTTTTTTGCTTCTCATTATCGCCATATCTCTCCAGAATCTTGAATGGTCCTTCAGCTCTGGGCATCAGCTTACTCTTCCTTTTTGCTGGGAACCTTTCTTTTCTCAGATGCACCCACACAAGATCACCTGGTGCAAAACTGGGTTGCTTTCTATTCTTGTTTGCTCTGGCCTTGTAACTGGCATTTGCTTTCTCTATTCTGGCCTTCACTTCTGCATGAATTTTCTTGATTTCCTTCGCTCTGGCTTCAGCTTCAATACTGGCTTTTGGCTCAATTGAAAAAGGAATTAAATTAATGGGAGTCAGTGGATTGACACCATAGCAGATTTCAAACGGGGATTTACTGGTAGAATAGTTAGGAGCTCTGTTGAAAGCAAACTCAGCATGAGCAAGCTTCAGATCCCAATCCTTCAGTGTCTTCTTCACCAGTGTTCTTAACAACATACCAATTGTTCTGTTCGTAACTTCAGTCTGTCCATCAGTCTGAGGATGGTGAGACGTACTGAACAACAATATGGTACCCATCAGTCTCCATAAGGTCTTCCAGAAATAACTTAGGAATTTGACATCTCTATCTGAAACAATGGTCTTGGGAATTCCATGTAATCTGACAATCTCCTTAAAGAATAAATTTGCTACTGCTGAAGCATCATTTGTGGTGTGGCAAGGAATAAAATGAGCCATTTTTGAAAAATGATCAACCACTACCATTATTGAATCTTTACCTCTCTGAGTTCTGGGCAGTGCAACAATGAAATCCATACTGAGATCTTCCCATGGTTGGCTTGGGACTGGAAGAGGGGTATACAACCCTTTGTGAAAAGTTGTTTTCGCCTGGTGACAAGTTGGGCAGCGACTGATGATGCTCTGGACATCCTTCAGTAGACTTGGCCAGTAGAAGTGTTCAGTGAGAATCTCTCCAGTTTTATTAATACCAAAATGGCCAGCTAAACCTCCTCCATGTGCTTCTCTTATCAGTAAATCTCTTATCGAACCCCTTGGAATGCACAACTTTCCATTTTTAAATAAGAAACCATCTTGAACAGCAAATGGTCCTTTCTGGTGAGCTTCAGTGAGACGATCAGAAAAATCTGGATCAGCAGCATACAATTCTTTGATGAAAGAAAATCCAAGAACTCTTGCTTCCAGAATAGATAACAGTGAATATCGTCTGGAAAGTGCATCAGCAACAACATTTGCCACTCCAACTTTGTGCTTAGAAACAAAAGAATAAGACTGCAAAAATTCCACCCATTTTGCATGTCTGGCATTAAGCTTGTGTTGACCATTAATGAACTTCAGTACTTCATGGTCAGAAAATAAGACAAACTACTTTGGCTTCAGATAATGTGACCAGTGAGTGATAGCACGAATAATTGCATAAAATCCTTTATCATAAGTACTATATTTCAGTTTAGAGCCATTGAGCTTTTCATTGAAATATGCAACTGGACGCCCTGCTTGTACCAGAACTGCACCAATACCTACTCACTGGCGTCACACTCTAATTCAAACAACTGATCAAAATCTGGCAAAGATAGAACTGGAGCTGAACTGAGCTTCTCCTTCAGTGACTCAAAGGCCAACTGGGCTGACTTAGGCCAGTCAAACACACTCTTCTTCAGACAATCAGTTATTGGGGCCACAACTGTAGAGAAATTCTTGATAAACCTTCTGTAAAAAGATGCCAGTCCGTGAAACTTCTTACTTCAGTGATTGAAGTAGGAACTGGCCATGATCTGATGGATTCTACCTTTGAAGGATCCATAGAAATTCCTTTTTTTGAAACAACATACCCCAGAAATATTACACTCTCTACCATAAAATCACATTTCTCCAGTTTGCCATACAACTGGTGCCTTCTCAATAGTTCAAATACCTTCTTCAGATGGCTAACATGTTCAGCTTCAGATTTTGAATACACCAGAATATCATCAAAGTAAACAACAACAAACTGACCAATGAGTGGCCTGAGAACTTCGTTCATCAGTCTCATAAAAGTACTGGGAGCATTAGATAAGCCAAAAGGCATAACTAACCATTCATACAAACCTCCCTTGATTTTGAAAGCAGTTTTCCACTCATCTCCATCTTTCATCCTTATCTGGTGATAGCCACTTCTGAGATCGATCTTTAAAAATACTTTGGAGCCATGTAACTCATCAAGCATATCATACAATCTGGGAATGGGATATCTATACTTAATTGTTATATTGTTGATGGCCCTGCTATCAACACACATTCTCATTGTACCATCTTTCTTAGGAACCAGGAGAGCTGGAACTGAACAAGGACTCATACTTGCTCTCACATAACCTCTGGCAACCAACTCATCTACTTGCCTTTGCAACTCCTTGGCTTCAGTAGGCGAACATCTGTAAGCAGCTTTGTTTGGAAGAACTGAACCTGGAACCAGGTCAATCTGGTGTTCAATTCCTCTTACTGGTGGCAAACCTTCAGGTAGGTCTTCTGGGAAAACGTCAGTGAATTCCTTCAGTAAAGTCTTCAGGAGACTGGGGACACCAGCGAACTCCTTTTCTTCAGATTGTTCAACAACCAGTAGCATCATAACTGGAGAGCCTCCAGTTAACTCTTCTTCAACTTCAGTTTGAGACATGTACAAAGACTTACTGGACTGGTCTTTCTTATTAATTTTCAATATTTCACTGGGTTTTAAAGAAGTCAGAGTGACCTTCTTCCCACTTACAAATACTGAATATGAGTTCATACGACCATTATGAACAACATTATTATCAAATAACCAAGGTCTACCCAGTAATATATGGCAAGCATCCATAGGAACAACATCACATACAATTTTATCTTCATAAATAGATCCAATGGAAAAAGGAATAGTAACTTGTCGGTTAACTTTTACCTCAGATCCTTCACTGAGCCATTGATACTTGTATGGACGAGGGTGCTTTACTGTACGTAGTGCCAGTTTCTCTACCATGTAAGTTGAAGCAGCATTAGCACAACTCCCACCGTCAATGATCAGATCACAAACTTTTCCTTTGATTGTGCATTTGGAGTGAAAAATGTTCTCCCTCTGGGCAGTATCAGTGGTAACTTCATCAGCATGCATCACTCTTCTGACAACCAACATTTCTCCCACATCTGCACCAACATATGACTCTTCATCTTCTTCTTCATCGTACACTGGTTCACCGTCTTCAGTGTCGACATATGGCAAACATTCAATCTCTTTGGTAGTCAAGGTTCTTTGATTAGGACACTGGGCCTGGAAGTGACCAAAGCCATGACACTTAAAACATTTCCTTCCAACTGGTTCTTTTGATCCTCCAGTTTCCTTCTCTTTGCCTCTGAAGGATTTTTGAACAGCTTCAGTAAATCTGGGAACTGTTTGACTGGTAACTGGTTGACTAGCACTGGCAGGAACCTTACTGAATGACTTGTACGGAACCTTCTTCTTCAGTTGTCTTTCAATCTGGATAGCCATCTTGCATGCACCTTCATATGTCCAGATAGGCTGCAACTCAATCTTCTCAGTGATGGCAGCGTTCAGACCACCAAGAAATCTGGCAATATTGTGCTCTTCAGTTTCATTCACACCAGTCCTGGTCTTCAGATGCTCAAACTCTCTAATGTACTCCAACTTCCTTGGCTCCTTGCTTCAGATTGTTCATCAGTAGATACTGATCTTGCTTGTACGACTGGGGAACAAACCTTTTCTGCATGACCTCCTTTAGTTTGGGCCAGGTCTTGATTTTACTTTTGCCCTTGTACTCCCTTTCAGATTTCATGTTATCATACCATGATGAAGCATATTTATTAAGTTTAATAATGGCAACCTTGAAACCTTTTCTATCATCATAACCTTTTATTTCCATTATTCTGTCCATCACCTGGACCCATTCAAAATACTCTTCTTGGTTAGAAGACCCATTAAAATCTGGCGGATCTATCTTAATATCCCTAGTATCATCACCCTTATGCCTCCTACGCCTTTTTCTGGGATGTGGAACATCAATTTCACTAGAGTTTCTGGGTGTACTATCAGATCTCTCACTAGGACCTTGAGATTCAGAATCTCTTTCACTAGCAACAATATTTTCTCGATTAAATCGTAAACCACCATCTTCTAACATATGGACTATTTTACCAAGAGCTTCTTGTAGATCTTCTATTTGCCTATCTCTTCTAACATTATGAGCTTCTTCTAAAGTCATATCTCGTCTATATGCCATTTATATTCAACAAACAATAGGTCTATATCAGCACAACTAGATCTAAACAAATAACACCCCAACGGACAAAAAGATTAAGAAACCTTTTTCAAACCTGTCTCTGATACCAAATTTGATGCGTAAATCACGCGACAAACTACATCGGAAGACTATATTTGGTATTTTCTGGATTTTGTTATGAGATAACAACAAACAAAACAAAAAAAATTTAAAATGATAGATAAAGAATCCACCACCAAGACTCGTAAAGGCTAAGCCACCGGAATCAAGGATAAAGGAAACACTCCGCCCCACCACTACAATCGATAAAGGTCTAGCCACCACGATTATAGATAAAGGAAACCGAAGATTTTAAGACCTCACCACAATATTTGATAAAGAACAAGTCACCACAAATATTGATAAAGGGGTCACTCCTAACCACCAAGATCAAAGATCTATAAAGGTAAAAGAAGATTTTGTAAGAAATAGAGGCTGCTCTATTAATTTCATTCAACAACAATTGTCCTTACAATGAGAAATACAACCTCTATTTATAGCCACATGCTATTTTCCAGGAATTAACGACATAATAAAATAATACATAAAAGCTATAAAATATGCTAAGCCACTAATTTATTTTGACCAATAGAAAATGGACAGCGTGGAGTTTCTAGGAACATTCCTCTGCAAGTGGTCCCACAATACCGTTAGAAATGTCATCGTCACACGCGCCTTCCTTTACAGCTGTCATTCTTCTTTATTGGGCCCACAAACGACTTCAGTGGAAACTTTATTATCTGGAAACTGGAGACAAAATCTGGACTTCCACTGGAGGGCCATCAGTGTTGGTCACTGGAGTATTCATCTGGAGCAGTCATCTGGAACTGGTCATCTGGAGCGCTTCACTGGTGGACTACCAGAGTTGGTCACTGGAGAATCTTGCCACTGGAGAAGTGTTACTACTGGTGACTGGACCGGTTCAGAAAAGACTTGTCTGAAATGGGCCACTGCTGGCAGAATCAACATGGCTTGTTCAGATGGCATTATCAGTTCAGCCTCCTTCAGTTCAGCTAGCTTCTTCAGTTCGCTGGCTTCCTCCATTTCAGTGAACCTGGACATTTCCGCATCAATTATGGTATGTGTTTCAACAGTTTCTTACTCTCTTTCAATTAATGGAAATCTTTATGGTTATTTTAAAGGAAAAAGAGGGTTACGCCAAGGTGATCCTATGTCACCCTATCTTTTCACGCTTGTAATGGAAGTATTGTCCCTCCCGCTTCAGCAATCGGTTCAGCTCTCCCCCTCTATCAAGTTTCATAATTGGTGTGAAAAGCAACGTATGGTGAACCTATGTTTTGCTGATGATTTGTTCTTGTTTGCACGTGGTGACCTTGGCTCAGCTCATACGGTTATGGAGTCTTTAAAAGCTTTCTCGAATATGTCTGGGTTGGTTCCTAGCTTACCAAAAAGTACTGCGTTCTTTTGTAATGTTCCAGATCAGGTTAAAACATGCATCTTATCTATAATGCCTTTTGAGGAAGGTAAGTTACCTGTACGCTACCTGGGGGTCCCTCTCATATCTTCTAATCTTATTTATAAAGATTGCAGAATTTTGGTGGAAAAACTTGAGAAACGTATAGATGATTGGAGAAACAAGTCACTTTCGTTTGCGGGTATGCTACAACTGATCAGGCCGGTTTTATCTTCGATGCGTATTTAGTGGGCCTCTGTTTTCATTTTACCAGCCAGGATTATTGCTGATCTAGAGAAAAAAATGAGAGCATTCTTGTGGTCTCATGGCTCGACTTCTAAAAGTAAAGCGAAAGTTGCATGGAAAGATTTATGCCTTCTAAAGTATGAAGGTGGCTTGGGGATTCGTAGGGTTGTGGATATGAACAATGCTTTAATGACATCTCACGTGTGGTCAATCCTCAATAATAGAGAGTGTCTTTGGGTACAATGGGTGCATGCTTATAAGCTTAAAGGACGTAGTTTGTGGGATGTTCCTGTTCAATCAAGGATGGGTTGGGGGTGGCAGAAATTACTTCAATTAAGATCTCTAATTCGACCCCATATTTATTCGCAGATTGGAAATGGTGTAAATACTTCGTTGTGGTTCGACAATTGGTGTTCCCTTTCTCCAATGATATAACATATCACTCCAAGAGTGATTCATAGGGCTGGCTTTTCTTTGAAAGACACTATCGCTGACTGCATTGACAATAGTGTATGGCTATTTCTTGTTGCATGGTACGACCTATACCCTGTCCTTATAAACCTTCCTTTGGTTCACTTGCAATTTGATAAGGAAGATACCCTTACCTGGATTGACTATGAAGGACGTGATCAATCTTTCTCTACTACTAAAGTTTGGGACACTATTAGGTCTAAAGGCAATGATGTTCTGTGGGTAAAAATTGTTTGGTATCCCCAATGTATTCCACGCCATGCATTTCATTTATGGTTAGTAATGAGAAATAAGCTGAAGACACAAGATAAAATGAAGCGGTAGGATGCGGGTAGTGAAACTAATTTGATGCTCATGTGTTGTTCGCTTTGTCAACATGGACCAGATTCACATTCTCATTTGTTTTTTGAATGTGAATACTCCTCAAAGGTTTGGAAGGATGTTACCTCGTTTGCTGCCATACAAAATACTTCGACAAACTGGGACCTCTTTGTCTCTTGGCTAAGTGCGCAACAAAATCAGAAATCTGCTCAGGTTATTATTGCT
Organism: Erigeron breviscapus; assembly: GCA_034093135.1. Classification (NCBI taxonomy): domain Eukaryota; kingdom Viridiplantae; phylum Streptophyta; class Magnoliopsida; order Asterales; family Asteraceae; genus Erigeron; species Erigeron breviscapus. Next base: position 188,025,775 of record CM067167.1, read on the forward strand.
AAACTTTTGTTGGCTGCTACTTCGTATTATATTTGGCAAGAAAGAAATAGTCGACTTTTTTCGAACAAGAAAAGAACCCCGACTGAACTTGTGGAAATCATAAAGTATACAGTAAGATTGAAGCTTGCATCGATGTGTTTCAAGATTTCTGCTCGTGTGCATGACTTGCTGGATCGATGGAGACTGCCCATGGGCCTTGTTGCTGCACAAGATTAATGTAGAAATTTTACAGTTACATTGCGTTTAGTTTTTGCTATTATGTAATGTTGTTAGTTCCTAGTTAGTTTGCTAGTACCTCCTAGCTTGTTACATACATATGGCATGTCATATGTATGAACTATTGTGACACTCGGTCACAGTACTTGTACATATTTTTTGGGTGTTGTTATAAAATTCATCGCGTTACCAAAAAAAAATGCATCTTTGAAACTCATTATTTTACAAGCCCTTAACCTCACGAACGAAAGTTTGGTTACATAATTGATTTAAGTCTTCAAGGTTGATTATCTTAAGTAATTTTTGACCAAAAGAGCTGCCTAAGTGTAGTTTAGCTAGATCTGTTGACCTTGTTAACTAGTTAAGGGGTTTGATTTGTTGGTAGGGTTTCCCTTAGGGTGTTAGGGTTTATTTTTGTTTTGTTGCTTGTGGCGTTTTTAGCTGTTCTTGGATATTTGTTTGCATGGTTTAATTAGTTAAGAGAGAATGAATTCATCCAAGGGTAATCCTCCTTGTTGGCATCGAAGGTTACGAAATTGATGGGAAGCCTTCTGTTGCACCTATCTGTGGCATCCTTTAGAACCCTAAAAAAGGTTCTGATTCGAAAAAGGGACATCTGGTCCGGATGACAAGCTCAAAAACCCTAGTAAGACATTGGGTGGTGGTATTAATTCCACTGTTGAAACTCCTAGTGTGCCGCTTCATGATGATATTCCAGCTCCTACCTTGAATGTTGATGAGGATAGAGGATCACATAAGGATGGAATTGATGGTAGTGATAAGGAAGTGAACTCAGACAATGGAAAAAACGCTGATTCTGTTGATGTTGCCTCAAAGCATAATGAGACACTCAAAGAGACAATGCATGAGGAGCAAGTGAAGCAGAATGCAGGCCCACCGTCATATGCATCCAAGTTAAAAGAGAATAACCCCTAGCGGAAAGTAAATTTCAAATTGTTTGAAACTAATGAAGTGGTGGAAAATGCGGATATTGTTATTCCCAAAGAATCAGTTCGTCAGGTACAAGCATGGTTTAATAATGTACTTTATGGCTATTTTCTGGGTGATAGATTGGCATTCCGAGTTGTTAAATGCTATGCTAAAACCGCTTGGGCAAAGTTTGGGATTTCTAAATTACTGATGAATGCAAACGATTTTTTCTTTTTTAAGTTCAACTCCAGGGAGGGAATGGAAAAAGTCTTAACAGAGGGATCATGGCTGATACATAATACCCCTATCTTCCTAAAGGTCTGGTCTCCTACTGAAATACCCAAGAAAGAGGAAATGAAAACAGTGCCTACGTGGGTAAAATTGCACAATGTGCCTTTAGCTGTGTATACTGATGATGGGTTGAGCTTACTGGCTTCAAAGATAGGTACTCCAAAGACTCTTGACAACTATACAACAGCCATGTATGTTGATGCATGGGGTCGTAGTAGCTATGCTAGAGCAATTATTGAACTAAATGCTGATCGGGATCTTAAAGAAAGTTTAATGGTGGCTATCCCAAATTTGGATGGAGAAGGGCATGTCATGGAGACAATAAAGCTGGAATATGAATGGAAGCCATCTAGATGTTCTACATGCTGCATTTTTGGTCACAACTTGTCTCAATGCCCGAAAAGGGTGCAACCAGCTGCAAAAGTGGGAGTGGAAGTATATGAGCAAGGTTTCCAACTAGTAAAGAAAAAGAGTAAACAAAGTCAAGGTTTTCCTCAAAAGAAAGCTAAGCAAACTGTTGTGTACCGTCCTAAGAGTGTCTCAACAGAAGCACCCACTCCAGGTGCGAGTACATCATGTACAAAACCCACTTCAGATCCTATTAAGACAAATAACTCTTTTGGTGTACTTGATAATGAAACTGAAGATAATAATAAGGAGGGTCAGCCAAAGGAGGGGGTAAACAATAATTATAATGTCTCCGTAGATTCTGATGGGGATGAAGTAGTTGATATTATTGAAACTGAAACTTCAAATTTCATAGATAAGGGTACGGTTCCTAAAACTTCTAAGGGGGCAAGCACCCCCAGTCATCAGGTTTCTAATGGGTAGTATCGCTACATGGAATATAGGGGGGTTGAACCGCTCTCTGAAACAAAAAGAGGTTCGACAGGTGGTTGCTGAGAATCAATTAAATGTATGTGCAATAATGGAGTCTCATGTTGATGTTACTAAGCTCTTCAATGTGTGCAAAAAGGTTTTCAAAGCATGGGATTGGACGTCGAATGGTAGCCAGTGTGACAAAGGTACACGAATCATATTGGGCTGGAATTCTGATCTTGTTAATGTCATGGTCCTAGCTCAAACATCCCAAGTAATGCATGTCCAGGTCATATTCAAAGTGGATAATAAAGTTTTGTTTTGCTCTTTTGTTTATGCTAAGAATCATTACCAGGAGCGTCGTGAATTATGGGCAAGCTTGTGTGCTAATAAACTGTTTGTACAAAATGCCCCTTGGGTAGTCCTGGGAGATTTCAACTCATCTTTGAACTTGGAAGACAGTTTTTATGGATCATCTACTATAAATATTGGTATGAGGAAATTCAAAGATTGTATCGAGGTAATGGATGTTAATAGTTCAGGCCTCCATTATACATGGACTCAAAAACCGAAAAGAGGGGTTGGAATCCTAAAGAAGATTGATCGGGTAATGGCTAATATCCAATTTACTGATGACAACACTATTTACATAAGTGAAGTGAATCTAGGGAGAATCTAAACCGTGAATAAGTTTTCCAACAGAGTAGCAGTAAATAGGATAGTAATTGTCATATGCATGTGACAAGTATATGTTTTTAATTATTGTTTTCTGCTTTACAATTTTAGTACTAGGCTAAAAGAAGCTTCTCGCTAGACCAAGCGGTTGCGGCTTCTATTTTGCTTTTAATTATTTTTAGTAGTTTAAATAGGAAATCGTGACAACCCACAACCGCTAGAATTACACATTTAATTAGACTAGGTAGTGCAAGCGTCCCTGCGAACGATCCTGTAACTTATCACTTACTATACTACACCTGACCGGTTTCTCTGCCCGTAATTGTGTGTTTAGTTTGAGGTATTTACTTGTACAACATTTTATATATTTAAAAACCAGTGTTAGTTTTCTAATTAATAAATCATTTTGTTTTTCTCAAAAATAAAACACATCAGATGCCAAATGTTAACTTGCAGAAAGCGGATATTAAAACTGTGCCAGTTTGGGTTAAACTACATGATGTCCCTATGGTGGCATATACAGATGATGGACTAAGCATGCTTATTTCAAAAGTTGGTGAACCAAAACAACTTAAGTCATACACTACGGCTATCTGTGTTGAATCATGGGGTAGAAATAGTTATGCAAGGTCTTTAGTTGAGATTGATGCGCACCAGGACTTTAAAGATAATATTGTGGTCACTATTCCTCACTTGGATGGGGATGGATATACAAAAGGATCTATTTCAGATAATACTCTACTTACGCAAGGGATTATGCATGGTTACCATTTTGATAGGGGCCCACCTCGATGTGCATTTAAAGTGGATATTCAAAAGACTTACAATACTGTAGATTGGGTCTTTCAAAGGAAAATTCTGTTGGGATTTGGGTTTCATCCTAAGATGGTAGCATTGATCATGTCATGTGTTACTTCTACTTCTTTTTCCATAAATGTTAATGGTAATCTACATGGATATTTCATGGGAAAAAGAGGACTTAGACAAGGTGATCCTATGTCTCCATACTTGTTCACTTTGGTTATGGAGGTATTATCATTGTTGCTTCAACAGGTTTCTGTTACTCCTTCCTTTCGTTTCCATGCTCACTGTGAAAAAGAGTCTATAATTAATGTGTGCTTTGCGGATGATTTGTTTTTGTTTTCTTATGGTGATTTGAACTCGGCAAAGTTAATTATGGATTCTCTAAATGTTTTTAAAGACATGTCTGGCTTGGTCCCTAGTATTCCCAAAAGTACAGACATTCTTTTGTAATGTGCCTGCCCATGTGAAAAATGCGATTTTGGGGGTTATGCCTTTTGAAGAAGGTAAGCTACCAGTCCGGTATTTGGGAGTGCCTCTTATATCCACCAGATTGGTATATAGAGATTGTGCTATTTTAGTTGAAAGATTGGAGGACCGCATCATGAACTGGAAGAATAAAACACTTTCGTTTGCGGGCAGGTTACAACTTATAAACTCTGTTCTTTCCTCATTGCATTCCTATTGGGCTTCTGTTTTTATCCTTCCCACCCGAATTATTCATGCTCTCGAGAAAAAAATGAGGAATTTCTTGTGGTGTCAGGGAGGATTAGCTAAGGGTAAGGCTAAAGTGGCTTGGGATTTGGTTTGTACTCCTAAATATGAAGGGGGCCTTGGTATAAGGCGCATTAAGGATATGAATAAAGCACTTATGACCTCCCATATTTGGCGACTTTTGAATGACAAGAACTCCCTTTGGGTTAAATGGATACATACCTACAAATTGAAAGGACGAAGCTTTTGGGATGTCCCGACTCAATCAAATATGAGTTGGGGTTGGCGTAAGTTACTCCAGTTGAGACCGATTATTAGGCCATTCATATGGTCAAAGATTGGTGATGGTAAGTCTGCTTTTATGTGGTTTGTAAATGGCTCACTATATGTCCGTTAAGTGATCATGTATCACCAAGAGACATTGCAAGAGCTGGGTCTTCTCTTACTGATAAGATAGCGGATATGATTGAGGATGGAGTTTGGAAATGGCTGGCTACTTTATTAAGTACACATCCTGTTCTTAATGAGGTTCCTACCCCCCCTCTTGTGGATAAAAAGTATTGTTTTATATGGTGCACGGGGGAAGGTCATGATCTGGGGTATTCGGCATCAAATGTTTGGGATGCCATTCGTACTAGGAGTGATAAGGTGTCGTGGGTTAATGTTGTTTGGTTTTCAAAAGGCATTCCAGGACACTCTTTTATGATTTGGCTAGTAATGCATCGGAGGTTGAAGACCCAAGATAGGTTGCGGCCTTGGGATGTAAGGGGAGCTGTTAATCTTAACCTTGTTTGTTGTTCTTTGTGTCAAACAGGTCCGGACTCTCATGAACATCTTTTCTTTGAATGCTTATATTCTACACGTGTATGGTCACTTGTTCGTGATGCTGCGCGAATGGGAAATGTTCCAGCTCGGTTTGATGATATTGTCACACATTTGATCCCACTCTCGAAGGGCAACTCAGCGAGGGGTGTTATTGGAAGACTCGTATTGGCTGCTACTACTTATTATGTTTGGCAAGAAAGGAACAACCGAATGTTTTCCAACAACAATCGGTCACCAGAACAGCTGAAAGAAGTCATCATGAACACAATAAGAATGCGGTTGGCTACTATCAGATTCAGAAACAATCCTCAAACAATGCGGCTGATGGAAGACTGGAAATTACCTAAATGCTTGCTATTAGATGGGGATGATCCTTCTTATATTGCGTAGTTGTTATTGTTTGTAGTGTTATGGGTACCTTGTAAATGTGTCCCTCTCACTGGTACTCGGATAGGTTGATGTGCATGTTTGAGGCAACTTCGGTTTCCTTGTAAATATGTCCCTCTCACTTGTCTGTGTAGTAGTTGATGTGCATGTTTGAGGTGCCTATTTCACTCAAATGGTGTCATTGTTATGGCCTTTGGGTTTAGTTGTTGCTTGGTTTTGCTTTTTGTATGGCTAGGATAGCTTGTTCAACCTATATGGCATGTCATATAGGTAACTAATGTGGCATTCAGCTTCATTACTTGCGATGTACTGTAATTGTTGTTGGTATAAAAGTTTAAACAGGGTATCCCTTTTACCCAAAAAAAAGGATCTATTAAAGTGGAGTATGAATGGAAGCCGCCTAGGTGCTTTATGTTTTGTTTTTGGACATGCTGATTCTCAATGTGTGAAAGTTGTGAAACAGCAGCCAAAACATGGAAAAGAAATAGATAGTGATGGGTTGATAGGAGCACCGACTGATCGATCAAGATTTAGAGTCAGACTATCGGCAACAGGGTCTACATTCTCTCCATTTCTAAGTGTTGCGTCAACATCAATGCCTCAAAGCTCAGTTACACTGCCGGTGGTTGGAACTTCTGCAATCCAACAACCACATGCTTCAACATCAAGACCGTGAGTGTCCACTTCAACAACTCCACCGATTATCCCTCCCATACCATCAGTGACTTCTCAATCAAGCAACTCAAGGTCCGATGATGACATTATGTCAGGATTGAGAAATAACTTGAAGATATGAGAGCCTTGGTTGCAAGCTTTACTGAACAACTATTAAAGCAAGAAGAGTCACACCTTCAACAGCTTGAAGAGCTAAAGGCACAGAATGCCAACTCGAGACAAGGCAAGAGGCTCTACACAAGATTCAGTCCGAGACAACCGAGCATCTGAAAAAGATTGTCAAGAAGATTAATAGGCACAAAGAAGTCATAGAGAGCCAAACTGCAGGTCTTACAAGCTTTGATGCAGATTATGAAAAGCTGAACGAGATTATTGAAAATCTTAGATCTCAGGGGGAGATACAGCCAAGCTGCAAGGATGATGTCCTTAGGAAGGACAGGATAGAGGATGGGACGATGATCCAAGCAGCAGACAAGAAGAGATCTCAAGATTATCAAGGGGCATTCGGATTGGCACTCCGGTTGCTACATCTCAGGGGGGGCAAAGCCAGTCTGATGCTACTGGTACCTCTCAGGCTTCCACAGCTCAAGAAAAAGGGAAGGGTATTGCTGAAGATACTTCCCCACCAACTGTAGAGGAAGAGGTTGGTTTCCAAACTCAAGCATTTGATTCTGAGAGTGATGAAGAGCTCGTCGCCATCGATGCTATCAGAAACTTGGATGATATTGCTGAAGAGGATTCGAAAGGCTCAGACGAGGGGGAATGGGTGCCTCACTCAGATTGGCAAGGAGTGATGGTATCACCTGAGCCTAGGTTTGAGTATGAATTTGCTCTAGCTGCAAACCCGAATCTCTTCGAGTTTGAAGGTCAAAGGGAACGTCGAGCCAAAGCTTTTTATGAGCTTCCTGTTCAAGGCTTAAATTTCACAGTCTATTACAGAAAGGGTAGAGGAAGCAAAGCTGAACTCATAGGTAGCAGCTTTGAGGATGAGTTGAGCAAAGAGATTGATGATAGCTTTGCTTATGATGATGAAGACGAGTATCGTCATGTGGTGCCTAATGTCATTCTAGGAGATCCAAACCATCCATATTTGCAATTGGATGTCTCCCTTCCTCACAGGTATTTCGAGTACGTCAAAGATCCTCGAGCCTCAAGTCTACAAGAGCTTATCATCAGTTGGACTTTTGATGAGAAGCTAAGGCTATTCATGATGAAAAGACTTGATGGATGCCAGAACCTTCCGCCTAACTTTGAAGTTTTTAAAATAATGCCAAAAGCAGATTTCTTTGGTCTTGCTGGGCTTAGGCAGATTGGTAATCACAAGCGTGCGAAGTTTGAATGCTGGATCAAGAATGACAATCTTCTCATGAAGAGTGGAGAGTCAGATTCACGCAAGTTTAAGTTCAGTCCAACTCCGAGGAAGAAGCGCATCACGCATAGACCGAACGGAGAAGAGATCGTTGTTCGATTTAGGAATAAGATCAAGAATGTTCGTAGGGTTCCTCTGTACAAGTGGTCGCAAAATATGCTTGGTGACATGGACTACTGGAGAGTAGATGACTACAGTAGAGCAGCTTATGTTATGTCTACAAGAGCTACTGGCCACAAAGAACTGCTTAGAGTCTACGATCTACTTCAGCTTATTAATCTATCAAGAAAAGAATTGAAGAGATTACTTAGGCATCGGCTGACAAGTTCACAACTCCTCAGAGGCTTATGTGCCATATTTGGGAGGATGGTGAAGTTCTGTCTAGCTGAGTACATCGATGCTGACAGTCGAAGATTCTTTGATGACATACCTGTAAGGGTACAAGAAAGGGCTCCTGTTGCGGTCAATCAAAATGTGGTCCCTCCAGTAGATGAAGAGCCAAATGGTCCTGCACCAATACCCTAGACTGAAGTTCCTGATGACAGGGTGATGGCCAGCACTTAGGAGAACAAACGTAAGACTTGAAGACCACATCTAGATGCTAGTGTCAAGGAGGAGACTGTTGGTGCATGTCTTTCTGTGACAAAAGCATTCTAGATGTGATATGTATTTTGTTATCAAGTCTTGTAATTTTTATTGAAAATTACGGTCTGTTAATAAAATTACCTTTACATATGTCGTGATCATATTGGGATCTTTATGTATGTTTTATATGTTGGTTCATTATTTTTGTTTTGCATGTACTTAACTAAATGTAAACAACACATATAAAGGGTAATTAAGTTAATATTAGATCTATGTTTCATAGATGAAATATTAACTTGAATATTCCTAAGTGTTATTTGAGTGTTCTTGGAAACAAGCATGTGTGCATGTTGTGGGAACACTCAAATGGTTTGAGAGTTCTTGGGAACACGCATGTGTTGCGTGTTCAGAAGAACACTCAAACATTTTCGTGTTTCTTGGGAACACGCAAACAGGTAAAAACCCTTAAAGGGAAATAGGGCCTAAAGGAAACACGCAAAAGGCAATGGGCATTTGCGTGTTCCAGCCCTGCCCTATATATATGTGTGTGTGGTTTGCGTAAAGTGAGCACAAGCTAAGAGTGGTAGCTAGTGAAAGAAACAAGCAAAATCTTGAGAGAGAAACTACTAGAGCTAAGAACACACAAATCTAGTAGATCTAACTACTTGTTTCACGCACGAACCACAAAACACACACTCGTGTTGGTTGGATTAGGAAGTAGAATACATATCGGGTATTCTTGTCCGGAGAGCCGCCTCACTATAATAACCAAATACGAGTGTTTATGTTCACGCATTATATATATATATATATATATATATATATATATTATATATATATATTCCAAAAGTTGATATAGAAAACGTGAGTTATCTTGAGAGATTCCGCACCCCATATGTTTTATTTATTGATTGTTAAGTGTAATTCAAGATCTTCTCATCTTGATCTGATAAACAAATGTAACTTATGAATTATGTAGCAAACCAATCACAATCTATCCATAATATAGGGAGAATTGATCATACAAAACATTCTCTTTTCTTTATTGATTTCGTTACAATTTCTGATTAGAAAATGATATGACGGAAATTATACTTAATAATGAGTCTTAATCTTAACAGACATTGTCTATTAATCATAGTGGCGTCAATATTAAGAAAATGTCCAATGATCTCATGGGACGGCGATCGGGCCCACCCTTTGTCCATCTAGTATTTACTAGTATTTTCCTATTACTATATCTAATCTTTAGTAATAATTGACTAATCTTCTTCCAAGAAATTAAGCATATTTCTTAGAGGTACAAAAAGTCTGAATATTATATATATATAACATTTAAGGTTTGGCTTAGGAATAGTAAGTCAAGCCTTGAATAGTTACCGGCGCTCGCTCGGAGCGGCTCGGCTCGAGCCATGAACAGTATCGGCTTATTTTGTCTTTTTCTTTTTTTTTTTTTTTTTTTTTTTTTTTTTTCCCTCTTTTTTTTTGCTCTTTTTTTTTTGCTCTAATTTTTTTTCCCTCCTTTTCTACAAAAAATATTTTTAAAAAAAAAAATTTATACTTTTTGCCTCGGTGATTAGACAGCTAACTAAAAGTCTAAAACTTTTGCCGCCAGAGTTTAATCTTAGCTACTTTTTTTTCGCATAACTTCGAGTTTTTTAACTTTATCCACCAAAGTTTCATAACTTTTGCCACGAAAATTTGGTTTTCAACTTAATGTTTTTTAGCTTTTATCACGAGAGTTTTGTTTTTCTCCCGGGACAACGTCCGGGTAGAAATGGTTCTTTTTTTTCTAATTTTTTCCCCTTTTCTACAAAAACTATTTAAAAAAATTTATACTTTTTGCCTCCGTAATTAGACAGCTAACTAAAAGTCTAAAACTTTTGCCGCCAGAGTTTCATCTTAGCTACTTTTTTTCGCATAACTTCGAGTTTTTTAACTTTATCCACCAAAGTTTCATAACTTTTGCCACGAAAATTTGGTTTTCAACTTAATGTTTTTTACTTTTATCACGAGAGTTTTGTTTTTCTCCCGGGGCAACGCCCGGGTAGAAATGGTTCTTTTTTTTCTAATTTTTTCCCCTTTTCTACAAAAACTATTTAAAAAAATAAAAAAATTTATACTTTTTGCCTCCGTAATTAGACAACTAACTAAAAGTCTAAAACTTTTGCCGCCAGAGTTTCATCTTAGCTACTTTTTTTCGCATAACTTCGAGTTTTTTAACTTTATCCACCAAAGTTTCTTAACTTTTGGCACGAAAAATTTGTTTTCAGCTTAATGTTTTTTAACTTTTATCACGAGAGTTTTGTTTTTCTCTCGGGGCAACGCCCGGGTAGAAATGCTTGTTTGAAATAATATTTGAAGTTCGGATATTCAAAGTTTCCTATAGTGAATTGTAATATCCGAATACATATTCAAAATTCCGAATATCCGAAGTTTGAATATTTAAAATATACGAATTTTGAAAAAAGAAAAAGGAAATATTATTAACATGTCAAGATAAATGATTACATATATGAGACTTCATAACGAAAATGACTAATCTATCATGAATGATGTTGCGACACGAACATGCATTTACAAGCATTTATAAGTTTTACAGCCGATTCCTTTTCGTTAGATTTAAGTCGCTCTACGCCAATTTAGGAATTCGTATGTTGTTCATGTGATGTTAAAAGTATTTTGAGCCGTCCCCTCAATGGGCCGGCGTTTTCTCTTCGGGGGGGGGGGGGGGGGGGGGGGGGGGTTGGTTGTAATGCTTTATTGTCAGTTGAATCAATGGCAATGATTTGTTTATGTAGAGGCTTGCTTTGTTTATGGAGCATATGATGCGTAAATCACACGACAGACAGCAGCGGAAGACTAATTTTGGTATTTTCTGGATTTTATATGAAATAAACAATCAAACAAGACAATAAAATAAAAATGATAGATAAAGAATCCACCACCAAGACTCGTAAAGGCTAAGCCACCGGAATCAAGGATAAAGGAAACACTCCGCCCCACCACTACAACCGATAAAGGTCTAGCCACCACGATTATAGATAAAGGAAACCGAAGATTTAAAAGACCTCACCACAATATTTGATAAAGAACAAGTCACCACAAATATTGATAAAGGGGTCACTCCTAATCACCAAGATCAAAGATCTATAAAGGTAAAAGAAGATTTGTAAGAAATAGAGGCTGCTCTATTAATTTTCATTCAACATCAACTAGCTTTTTACAATGAAAAAAAGTCTCTATTTATAGCCACAAGCTATTTCCTAGGAATCATCGAAATAATAAAATATTACAATAAAAGCTGTCAGTG